>CM031877.1:592234-625811 GCA_018697195.1 Certhia americana
AAATGGCGTATAATGTACACAAGCCAGGCAGAAATAAAAAACCTGCGACAAGCGGACATTATAAGGGCCAAAGACTACTAGACTAGGGACCCCTGCTCCTCCACTTCTCCTCCGCGCCATCTCCCCTCCTCCCGTACACCTTCACTCCCCCCCGGGAGAACACCTTTCCTGGTACAGGAAACAATCTGAAGGGGACCCATCAGACCTGGGAATTCAAAGGACACGGTCAAGGCGGGAAAAGCCACTGGTGCTTTGATCATTTGGGGGTAATGAGCACTTCGGTCTGCTGAATAATTTTCAGCTGCCAAAGGAAATGGACACATCACCTTGACCAGGTGCTGATGAGGAGGAACAGTCCTCTGGCTGGGAGGGCACCTGGGAGGGGAAGCAAGAGAATGTAACGAAGGGAGGTGGGATTGATGCTGTTAAAAGCCAAACTATGGAAAGAACACTGGAAAGAAAAAAAAAAAAAAAAAAACCCAAACAACAAACAACCCCCCACACCGCATCTTCTTCTTTTAATAGAGGCAAAGAATTCATGGGGTAGCAACAGCTATAAGAGAATTTAATTGGAAAATAAACCTGTTGTTTTTGAGTACTTGTGTTCTTGGTCAGCAAACTTCCAACAGGTAAGGGACTGGCAAACACTGCAGAGCCAGGCTGGTAACAAGGAACGCAGGTATGTAACCATCTCTTAGCATGCTTTTTGGACATCAAAAAGCTGTTTAGATACAGACCCCAGGCAAAGGCAGGTTTACGAGACATGCAACCACAGATGCTTGCAAGAGCAGGTGTGTGTGTGAGTAGAGTCCATGGTGGCAGGTACTCTGCTTGGGCAGAGCAAGGGGGGCGTGCCAACAATAATGCTGCACTGGTCGCAAAAGAACAAACACAAGGCTGTGGCATGGAGGGGATGAATCAGGTGCTGCTGCAGGACTGTTACAGGTCAAAACGGCACCTGGTAGGAATACGAAGGAAACCTGGGATAAAGCCAGCTCTGAGACCCCCTGCATGGAGAGATGGAGAGTGAGCGGAGGCTCGAAGGTGGGACGGAGAGAGCTCCGCCTGGCGGGCTCGGTGTGGCTCTGGTGGGAAACGGCAGCATGCCGGAAGGCCTTGAGCCCAAGGCCGGCACGGCGAGGCCTCAGGCCGCTCCTCCTGGGCACGAGGGCTGTGCGGCGCGCTGCGGGTGTCTGCGGGCTGGCTGGGCCGGTCCCACGCGGGATCGGGCCTGGCCCGTTCCGGGCACCGCTGAGGGCTCCGAAGGCGGTTGCGAGACGAGCTGCCAAACGTCCCCGGGGCCAGTGCCCCCCTGTGCCGGCCCATTCCAGCAGCCGCCGAGCGGCCCTACCAGCCCGGAGTGCCCAACCGCGGGCCGTAAGGGCTAGGGGAGGCCCCAGCGGCTCCGGCGACCGGTCACGGGGAAAGGTCCGGTCCCATCCCGGCCCGGCCAGCCCCGCATGGGCGCACAGTCCGCCACCTTCCCACAAATGCACCGGCGGCCCGCCCCGCTACAGGAACGCGCGTCCGTGCGCCTTCCCCCCGCGCCCCGGCCAACCAAAACCCTGCACCTCCGATTGTTTGCGGCGCCTGTCAAGCCCGTCCGGGCCCGCCCCTCTGGGTTCCTCGCTCTCCCATTGGCCCTGGCCGCCGTCAGTAGCGCCTTGTTTCGGCGGCAGCGGGTGGGTTCGCGCCGGCTCGTCGGTCGTCTCGGGCGGAAGCCGTGCGGAGGGAGCGGGCGGCGCAGCCGGGCGAGAGCGGGCGGGGCGCGGCGGCGGCGCTGGCGCTGGGCCCGGCGCAGCAACCGGGGCCGGGCGGATGGCCGGGCCGGGGCCCGGCGCCGCGAAGGGCGGTGAGGTGGGGAGGGAAGGGCGCGGGACGCGGGACCGGGCCGGGCCGGGCTCCAGGCCGTGCGGAGGACGGTGTGTCGGTGCGGGGGGGTGGGGGGGGGGCGGCGGGGCGTCCCGGCCGCGACGCGACCATGACTCTGGAGTCCATGATGGCCTGTTGCCTGAGCGACGAGGTGAAGGAGTCGAAGCGCATCAACGCCGAGATCGAGAAGCAGCTGCGGAGGGACAAGCGCGACGCGCGCCGCGAGCTGAAGCTGCTGCTGCTGGGTGAGGAGCGCGGCGCCGGTCCGGCCCCAGGGGCCGCCGCGGGGCCCGGCCCGGCGCTTGGCAGGTCCGGGTGGCCGGGCCGGGCGGGGAGCGGGTGTGGCGGGGAAGCGGCGGGAGCCATCCCCGCCTCAGCCCGGCGCTCGGGGCCGCTCCTGAGCCGTGCGGGGCGGCCGCCTCATTGGCTGCCCTTTGTTTGATTTTGTGATGCGTTCGCTGTCAAAATGGGTTTTGACACAACCAGGAACTAAGTAGCTGAAATTCCTGGTTGTGAAGGCGGGCACGCACACGGGCGCGTGAAATTTGTCTCGAGGAAAGGTTTCTCAGGAGCGTGCCGGCCTTTCTTAGCGTGTGGAAATCCGCTGATGGGGTTGGTGCTTTTCGGGGTTGTCGGTGAACTCCTGGGCCTTGGGTGAACGGCTGTGGAAAAAGTGGCCTCTAGCTCCTAAACCACAGAGTTTCCCCTGGGGCAAGACCTGGGAGAGGCAGCGGGGCTGGGAGCACGGTGCGGTGATTCTGGAAGGGACGAGGCAGTAGGAATGCAGGAGTTGTGTGTTGGGTGAGGAGATGCCTGTGGTGTTCAAAGGTGGAGATCACCTGTGCGGCCATGAGAATCTAGGTCTTGGGGTGGAAACACAGGAGTGTTCCCTGTGCAGATGGGTAATTGTGCCGTGTTTAGATGAGTTCAGAGGGATGGGTAATCAGTTACGAACTGAGACTTGCAGGCATGCACCTCCTTCTTCAGCAGAGAGTTTGATGTTCACGCCTAAATAGCCCCCAGATTTAAACTTGATGTTTCAGTTTTCATGTGTACCGTGATTTAACATTGCTTGTGTCTCAGATAGATCCTGCTTTGTGTCTTGAGTACTGTATTATCTTGCCATGAAATCTGAAGCAGATCTGATGGATCTGTTGACAAGCCATTAAGGTCTGGCTGAAGAAGGAGGCTGACCCTTGAGAAAAAAAAAAAAAACCAAACCAAAAACCACTTTGCAGAAGTGGGGGGAGGCTGTGTGTGCCCAGCTCCTTGGAGGGCTCCAGTACCAACCCTGGTGCCTGGTGTTAACAGTCAAGTAAAGACCAGGGCTTTCCTTCTCACCCTGAATCCTTCACAATTATTATATTGCTGTTCTTTGTGTGAAAGGTAAAATCCAGGGCTTCCCATTTCTGCTCTTTGGAGATGCTGTGGCAGTTTCTGTAAGGCTTCTTGGAGAGGAGGGAAGGTGTCCCTCACTCTCATGCTTCCCTAAAAGCAGTCCCACAGAAGCAGCTGTGTCAAAATAGGTTGTCGCTATAGGATAGATCTGGGTTAAGAAGATCCCACTGGATCTAAAGATTTCACTTTAGAAATAATTCAAATTGCTCACGAAGCCTTTCTGCTTTTCTAAAGGATACAGATTCAGCATCAGATTAAAAAAACATATAGAAGGTGGTTATTATTGGATAAGCAGCACTCCTAGGTGTAGATAGTGTTTGCAGAATGCTTTTCACTGGACACAGCACACTGCCCACCTTCAGCTGGGACAGGTAACCTGTGCTCTCTCTCCTTGGGGCAACTGCTGCTTGCAGGGATTTCTTCTGTGCTGCTCCTGTTCTGTGGAGTTCTTCCATTCACCAGCATTAATGACAGACTTAGTGAGAGGGCTTTCCCAAAAATCTCCAAAAATTTTGACTGTGTGGAGGGAGTTTCCACCTTGTAGGAACTGTTAGGTTTTTCTTGTCACTACATCTGGTGACAGTTACTTCGTTGAAGCCTGAAACAGAAAATTGTGGTGAAGAATGACAGTGCTAATCAATGATGAACCTGTTAATAAGAAATTCAAGGTGTTGGACATTGCCATCTGGTACTAGGGAGTTATTTGTCTTTTTACAAATAAGGGGAGGATATTTTGTACAAAAATTACTTACGATGAAGCATGGGATACTGTTGACTGAACAATGTATTTACAAGAGCCCATGAGGTACTGAGGGATCATTAGGAAGTTGCTGTAAACTGCTGCTTTTTTGTTGGCAGAAGAAGCGGTGAATTCAGATTATCTCCTGTCATATTAAAAAAAAGGGAGTTGTGCCCTGAGAGTTGTAGATCTTGCCCACCAGAGCTTGTAACCTGCTGGTGTAGTGCTCTGCCTCAGGGAAAGCAAAAGGCACCTTTAAAAAAAACCCAAAACAAACCAAAAACCCACCACCAATAACCAAAACCAACACCCAAACCAAAAAAGGGTGGTGATGGAGTGACAGGAAGAATCTCTGTTTGAACTCTTTAGTTATGAAGCAAGCAAAGGTCTGGTGTTGAGGTTTCTTGTATTTTCATTGGTGAAATGCTTTGAAACACCACTTTTTTTTTTTTTTTTCTTCTCAGTTTTGGTCGCTGTGGTAAAAGACAAGGAAGTATTTCTCACCACGCTGTCAGAAACCACAAAAGATCTCTAAGTTTTTTCCCCACTTAGGGTGCACCTTTGTATTCAAGATGGAGATAGTTTGCTGCACATTGATAATGTCTACAGTTTTAATTTCTGGCTCTGCTGATGTGTTTTCTGTCACTTCTTGCTGTTCATTTCAAGCATTCTACTTCTAGTTAGATGTTTGTTGCTTTTATCTGAGCATTTTTATTTGTTTGCCTTTTAGCCTACCAAGATAAAATGAGTAACTGAGTATCTACATGCGAGTAGTAATTGTGTGTTGGGATGAATGAGATCCTGTTGGAATCCATCCCTCCCCTGGTGTGAGGAGGGTCTGGTTGTACCTGTGGGGAGAGCCAGGGCTCTGCCAGCATTTTTACTACAGGTCAAAAGGGTTTGTATCACTGACATGGTCCCTTTTGAGTTTTTGGTCTCAGTAGTCAGGTGAGCTGGGCCACTGTGTTAGAGAGGTGTGGGGTTTTTATCAATAATCCTGCATAATGATAGTAAATTTTAGAAGATCGAACAAAAGCTCTCCACAGAAATGTAGTGGTGTCCATTCAGGCTGATGAAATGTGCAGGTAAGCTCATCCCAAGTCAGGCCTGGCCCTTGTGTTCCCTCCACAAAGGACTGTGTGCACGGGGCAGATGTCACTGGGGACATCCCAATTGAATCGCGAATTTCGCAAGGCTCTGTAACTGCGTGGACGCCTTCCCACGGCGTTTTTCTCTCCTCTTCACTCTGTTAGAAAGTTCCCACTGTCCTTTGATATCATCTGGTGGCCTTCACATGCTGAACGCCACTCCTGTGGGGCCATAAATGTAGGAGTGGAAGGACCTGCCCGAGTGACGGTGCAGGAAGGGCTGCCCGCTGCCGTGTCCTGCCCGCCCATCTGCTCCCGGGCCCGGCAGTAAAACCTGGGAGAGAAGGAAGAGAAGGAAGCAGTGGCCTTGCTGAGCAGGCTGCAGCCCGTGGGGACCCAGGCACGGCACCGACAGCTGGGAGCAGTGGCCTACTCTGCTCTCCCTGCCAGACGCCATTTTTAACTCCCTCGCATCCAGAGCAGGAATCCTGCCATGATCAGAGCTGTGGGTTCAGCCCTGAGGAGCAAACCTTGGCACTTGTTTGTATCCCTTGTTTGGGATACAAGGCAGTTGTGCTGCCTGGATTGTTCATGTCAGACGGATAAGCAAAGAGTTTCTTGAGCTCCGTTCTCCTTTAGAGTTGATTTTTTTTTTTCCCCCTGTTGTGTGTGGTTCTTTCCTGTAAAAGACACGTCGTTTATAAGGCAAAGAACATTTTGTGCCAAATTAGAGCGAAAGAAAATTTGCTGTTTGCTGGGCTTCTCCTGGCCACTCTCTGCTGTCTGAGTCTGTAGCACTTTCCTGACTTGAGAGTGTGTCCAGGCCCTTCCTGGCTGGTTGGAGCATCTCGCTGGAGTATCTGGGAATAGGTCAGGTGTGACGGGCAAGGGCCTCTTGACGCAGGACCTGTGGGAGTGGCTGTAACGTGAGATTTGGAATAAGTACCAGAGCTACTTTTGAAGGCTGCTGGAAAGGACAAGGTGTCTTCCTTCCACGCTGCCGTGTTTGTAGCAGGGATGAAACAATCCAGGCTGTCTTTTGCCAGTCTGAGAAGTGACAGAAAGGGGGTTGGGAGTAGTGTGTGCTTGGGGGTAGTGACAAGAGCTTTCATCCTGGTGGCTCCTAACTCACTCTCTTGCATCCTGTAGGCACTGGGGAGAGTGGGAAAAGCACGTTCATTAAGCAGATGCGTATAATTCATGGCTCAGGCTATTCTGAAGAGGACAAAAAAGGCTTCACCAAGCTGGTGTACCAAAACATCTTCACTGCCATGCAGTCTATGATAAGAGCCATGGAAACCCTGAAGATTCTGTACAAATATGAACAGAACAAGGTAAGTTTCTCAGTTTTTGCACATATCTTTAGTCAGTGAGGGTTTTGAGTTCTGTTTGTTTGTGTCTTTCTGCATTGCAGCCTCAACCTCCCTGAAAACCTCTTTTCTATAAAATTTTTATGACATTTTGCTTGATGCTTCACTCCTTTTACTGGTAAGGGTATAAGAGGCAATTTTGCAAATGGTTGGTGCACTGGTCTGGCCTAGTGAGTGGTGGGGACAAGGCATTGGGAAGTGATGGAAGTGATGGAGGGGTGTTATTTTTTACTCATTATTTCAAGGATTCAGGGTTGTTTAAATTTGTTGGCTTTTCTTTGCATTGTTGTGGGTTCTTATTGGATTGAAGCTGGCAAAATGCATGCCTGGGACCCAAAAGACACAGACCATGGTCTGGTAGTTACCCCTGTTTCGCAATCCTTCTGTTTTTCTGATAGTACTGATCAAGGGCACAACTTTCTTGAAGAATTTTCATCTCACCCAGAAACATTTGGGACAGGATATCATTTTAGACATATCTAGCTAAATGAGTTTATCTTTTTGAGGGGGAGGACATTAGTGAGTGAGGGCATAGGCCAGGAAAATACATTATTTTTTAAGCAGAATTTTGCTTTTTTTAATGCTTATATCTATATTTTTAAGTTGTATTTATCTGTCCTTCCACGCAGCAGCTTGGAGCTGAATTTGCATATTTTTTTGTTGGGACAGGATGGTAACCAGCAGCTGTCCTGCGGTGGTGGGAACAGGCAGAGGTGAGAAAGCTTTGCCGGTGCTTTATGGGAGGCAGGTGGGATGGGTTCTGAGAAAAAAATGCTTACTACCACTTGTTGCAGGACTTCACTTTGGTTTTATTTATTGGTATTGACAAAAAGCCCCTTGTGTGATATCAGAGGCTGTGGTAGTTTAACTGACTCCTTCCGTTGCTTAGCCATTGTAGGTGTGTTGTTAATGCCCCCAGTTTTGTGGGTTTTTTAAAAAACTTTTTCCCTCACATCTTTTCTTCTTCTTTTCACATCTCCAGGCCAATGCAGTGCTGATCCGAGAAGGTGGTGTAAAAGGTCATGACATTTGAGCAGCCATATGTAAGTGCAATTAAAACATTGTGGAATGACCCTGGAATACAAGAGTGTTATGACAGGAGAAGAGAATATCAACTTTCTGACTCAGCTAAATAGTAAGTATGCAATCACTGGCAGGCTTGTGGGGGGAAGTGATGATCTAACAAATTATACCTGTCCACATTTTTTAAATTGAAGTCCCGAGTTTGTTTCTTTATCATTTGCTGTTTCTCCTGAGAGTCTGAGGTGTTTTGGTGGGTGTTAAATGCATCTTCTTCTGGGGCCAGAATCTCCACATTTATTCCATCTGTATTGATGCTGGCTCTTGGGCAGCAGGAGTGCTGCTCTTTCTCTTCAGGTTTGTCATTGGCCTACAGGTGTACGTGGATGTGTAACTCAGATTTTATTAATTTTAAATCCATTAAGTTTGGCGATACACAGAGGATGTTTTACATTTATAAGTAAATAAGTCTGTGTTTCTACATTTATAAGTAGAAAACCTCAGATGAGACTTGATCCTGAAACATAAAGCATCTACTGTAGTTAAACTTCCTCTGTAGTAAAGATTGTCTGCCCCACTCCTGTACAGAGTTGATAAAGTTGATTTTAGTGTATCTGTTTATCCTCTAAGGGGGCTGGCTGGTAAATTACTGTTCCCCAAAAATATTTTCTGTTAGTTTTCTACACCGTATTTAGAATAATTCAGACAACTTCTGCCTTTCTCATTACGCTCCAGAAAGACTTCCTGTATCAGTTTTTACATCTGTATATTTATGTGCTGCAACTTAAGGTAGTCTTTTTTCTTTTTTTTCTTTGTTATTTTTTTTTCCCACTGTCCTGCTTGCAGCTATCTCAGCGATGTGGATCGTATTGCTACCCCAGGATATCTACCAACTCAGCAAGATGTGCTACGGGTTAGAGTCCCTACAACCGGGATCATAGAGTACCCCTTTGACCTAGAGAATATTATCTTCAGGTACTGGAGGTGTCTTCATGTTACAGCTGAACTGAGGCAGCAGGGAGCTGGTTTAAGGAAGGATGAGTTCTGGATTGCTTTAGTGTGTCCAGGTGGTTTGAGTGGATGTGTGATGGGTGCTCCTCTAATTGGGGTAGGCTGATGTTTTGGCTGGCAGCAAACTGAACTTGCTTTTGAATCAGTGACACTTCAAACCATCTCGGTGTCCTTCCTGGGAAGGATTGCACTGCTGCCAGCTCAGGCTGAAATGGTGGCTTGTGAGGCAGCTGAGGGATGTGTTGAGAGCTGAAGCCACCAAGGGTTGACACTTTTTGTGCAGAAATGCTTCCCTGTGCCCAGCACCTGCCTTGAGAGCTGGTTTTCTGTGCCTACCTTGTGCTCTCAGGGTGGCACCAAAACTTGCTGCCTGTGCTGCTGCAGCAACAGATGCTCTTTGAAGCTAAGGCCAGCAACTGAGCCTGGCATGACCAGGCTGAACACAGCAATATTCCTGAGTTTCTTTCTGGTGCTTGGGTGCTCTCTGCCCTTCTTCACCACAGCCTGGCATTGCCAGAGAGGGATAAAGGAACCTGCATCCTCTCTCTTAAACCATTTGGTTACAGAAATGCAGAAGCCTCCACTCCCTGTTCTGTTTTGCTGACCTAGAGCATAAGTGTAGGATTTTATCAAAGGTGAACCACGTGTGTGGCACTTCAGGTGAGTGCCAGAATGACTTCAGTGGACTGTACAGGTGGGATTTGAAACAGAGAGGCTGAAGTGCATGACTGTTAAACAGCACATTCCAACGAAAGTGTAACAACTAAAGAAAGATTTGGGTGGGGGAGAAGCTTTGAGGCAAGCAGGTGCTTTAATTAAAAATAAAAATAGTTTGCTCATGTGACAGAGCACAGTTTTGAAGGACTTGTCTTCTCAGTCTTTTCAGACTCAGGGCTGCTGCTGAGCAAACTAGAATGCAACAGAAATGATAAAGGGTGAATTTGACATCACTCACCTGTGCTGAAATTCTTTCAGTTTGGTGTATTTCTGGACCAGGGTATTTTGTAAACTAGTTGGTTTTGTTAACAGAGGCAGATAACTGTGACATCCCTGTGCCAGGTTAACTGGAATGGTAAAGAACCAAATGAATTTTCATTGTTTGCTGGTCCTTTACATTCAGAGAACTGCAGCTACCTCTGTGATACTCTATGTACTTCTCTTCCTTAGAATGGTGGATGTTGGAGGTCAAAGATCAGAACGAAGGAAGTGGATCCATTGCTTTGAAAATGTGACTTCCATCATGTTTTTAGTAGCACTTAGTGAATATGACCAAGTTCTGGTGGAATCAGATAATGAGGTGAGCCAAAGAATGGGAACTCTGCAGAAGGGAGGAAAGAAAGGAGGGAGGAAGGAGAGGAGGAGGAAAGGAAAAGGAGAAAAAAGGAAAAATGTCTTTATAGTTTCTTGAAGGCTGGTACCCAGGTGCTTGGTGCCAAGCTGGATTAGCTACTGTTATTGGTTTTGGCCTTCAGTTCTTGTTGCAAAGGAAACACGAGCCTCGACAGGTCATGCTGTCCCTGAGGATGGAAAAGGCAGAGGGCATTCAAATCATCTGGACTTCTCAAGTGAAAAATGAAATTATCTGAAGTTGCAGAGTCCCTTGTGCCATGGCAGGCATTGTACAAGTGCTCCCAAATCACCCCTTCCCCTTCGTGCACTGGGTTACTTCAGGCTTTGCTGTCTTGTGAGGTGGTGACTGCACTCTTTGAAGGTGCAAATCTGAATTTTGGCACTAGCTAATAGATTAAAAACATGTTTTTAGATAACAGTAGTTGCTCTTTTTCTAGTAGACAAAATATGCTCACAAAGTATCATTGGATGGTCCTCTCACACAATTGTTAAAGCATAAAATGACTTTTAAGTCTTTTGATGTAAAAGGCTTGGCAAACAAATGAAGCTTGAGTCCCTCAGATTTTGCATTTCCTTTCCATTTACTGATCCAGCTTGGACCAGAATCTACCTGAGGCCAAAGTATTTTATGTATAATGTTTGAGATGCTGATTTGCTGCAGATCTGAGTGCATGTGCAGGCAGCAGAAAGGCATTTTAGTGCTCCTCTGTGTAAACAGGGCTTTGTTTTTCTAATTTCAGAACCGGATGGAAGAGAGTAAAGCTCTCTTTCGAACCATTATAACTTATCCATGGTTCCAAAACTCTTCTGTTATCCTCTTTCTCAACAAGAAAGATTTGTTGGAAGACAAGATCCTGTATTCCCACCTTGTTGACTATTTCCCAGAGTTTGATGGTGAGTGGCTTTAAAGAGGGAACACTTGGTGGGGTGGAGGTGATTTGGTTAAAACTTGTATTTTAAAGAACACTCAGATCTAGAAGTGGAGAAAACATTAATTGGAGAAAGAATGCCTACAGCAATTTAAAAAAAAATCACAAAACTATCTTAATAATGCATAGAAAACTGGAATCTGATTGGATGATCAAATAATGAACCTCTCCTAGATGAAGAATTACCCCCTCCAATATGCACTGCAAAGTATTAAGGAATGGAAGTCTAACTTGTATATCTAACCAGTTTCATAAGCATGGCAGTTTACTGGTATTCTGGAACTTTTAACCCTCTAGTCAAGAGATGACTTGAGTCTTTGTTTTGAGAAACTGACTGGTGGTCAAATACCCAAGTTGTTCAAATAATGGTGCTTAAAATCTTCCTGCAGCTTGAAATTCTTATTAGCGTGCCATCTGCTGTTGTGGGAAAATAATATCTATGTGAAAAAGAGAATTGCCCATCTGAAACAAAACTCCTTAGCCAAAATATTATTTCAGGCTCTTCTGTTGAGTGCATTTAAAGCTGGCTGGTAACACATCTGTACAGGGCTGAAAATAAAATCAAAGTGGTGGAGAATGAGACCAGGCCACTCTCTTCTTGCCATGCTCTCGTGTATTAATTCTGTAATGATTTGCTTAAAAAATATGAGGTAAAGGAAGAATTGCCACTTTGCAAACAGCTTTCATCTTTTAGAGAAACAATGAAATCGCTCTTGATTAGTTGTCCTCTCACATCTGGAGTTCCTGCTTGGGGCTCTGGTGGGAACAAGTTTTTCCAGCAGGCTGGCATTGGCTGAAGAGCTGCTGCCCAAACTGTGCCTACTTCAAATCGAGTTTAACAGCTGGAGACAGATCCCAGCTTCTGGGGGTGTTGTGTGCTTCCATTTTTTCCTACCAGTAGCTCCTTCAGGGATGCTGCGTGGCCTGTAAGTGGGAGGTTGCCCATCAGATTTCCTCTCAAGAGATGGTATTTGCAATGCAACAACAGCAGTCGGAGAACAGAAGGAAAATTGCAGTAGGTGACTATTTTCTGTCAGCGGTATGAATTCAAATCTGGCCAAAATTCCCATTTTTAGCTTCTGTGAGGCGACCAGCTGGATCAGACTGACTGGGCTTTTGACTGGCAATAACCCTTGTTTCCAAAATACACACTCAGGTCTTTCAGCCTGTGAGATCCACCTGTATTTTAGGAAGAAATTTACACCCCTTTTCCATGGGAGGGCATTTAGTGGTGTCTGTTCAGCATCTGCCACTGTTACCCAGTGGAATCTCCCACCCAGGGTTGTTCCAAGGCCCTGGATTCCAAAGCAGGATCTGAACTGACCCAGTGCCCTTGTGGGATTTGGTTAGCCAGCTGAAAAGCATAAGACGCTTCAGCTCTTTGAACTTTTATCCCATAAATGATCTTAATTTCTTCTTTAAAGCTCTGTTACCCATAGGAAAAAGTGCTGATGGGTCAGTTGATGGATCTGGGGGATGCGTGGGAGTGAATCCATTCACTGGTGTCTCTGTTTGCTGCAGGCCCACAGAGGGATGCACAGGCAGCCCGTGAGTTCATCCTCAAGATGTTTGTGGATTTAAATCCCGACAGTGATAAAATCATCTATTCCCATTTCACATGTGCCACAGACACAGAAAACATCCGTTTCGTCTTTGCAGCTGTCAAGGACACCATCCTACAGCTCAACCTGAAGGAGTACAACCTGGTTTGACCTGCTCTGCTCTTGCCCCTTGAGAGGCTTCTTTGTGAAGAAAAGACAAAAAAATGAAATTTTAATTATGACAGGAAAAAAAAAAAAAAAGTTTTAATTTTTGATGATGTAATGATTGCAAATTGTCTGATCTGTGGAGTGGCAAGTGCTCGGTGTTATCCTGGAGTCTCATGTCTCTGTCCACAGAGTAGTTGATTTCATATTTTTAACAAATTGCTTTTATGTCACAGTTAACGGGGATATGCCTCATTTCTTCAGCACCTTGCTTACTTCTTAATTTTTGCCAAGCAGCTAAGGCAGCCTCATCTTGATCTTTCCTTTGTTGCTAAGCCACTTTTTTTTTTCCCCCCCTTTCATTCCCATGGTATATGTAGAAAAAACAAAAATCCCCAACACTTTCCAGCTGAGATTGTGAATTCACTGGACTGTGGGAGTGCAGAATGCTACTGGTCCCTTTGCCATGTGCTATAGGGTGCCTCTGGTGTAATTTGCTAATCCTGCTTCCTTCCCCTCCTTCTTTCCCTTCCCTTCCCCAGGACACGCTCCATGGTTCACTGTGATGAAATGTTGGGGAGGAGCGATTGCTCTCCAACTATTGTGCAAAAAAAAAAAAAAAAAAAGAAAAAGGCAAAACAAACAAACAAAAAGCCATCACTTTTCCATTCTTTATATGTTCTGAGTAATTTTTTGTTATCAATTATGAAAGGTATGGAGACTGTGATTTTTTTTTTTTTTTTAAATTATTGATGTTCTATACATAGTTTGCTATGTGTTGCTGTATTTTGTTCATGGACTACAAATGATGGAAGCTCTTGGAGCAATAGCTGCTGAGCCTGGGGAAGTGCCTGACTGTAATTGTTCTTTTTTTTTTTTTTAAATTTATTTTATTTCATTTTTATTTCTTTTTCTTTTTTAAATTTTTTTCCCCACCCACACATAAACACATCCCACCCACACCACGAGCGTGTGGCCGTGTGCGCACAAGGCTCAGTCTGCAGAAAGGAACTGTTTCTTGGGTAGAATTTTTGACATCAATGAGCAACTTTATGCAGCAGTTACCAAAAGCACACTGAGTGATTGTGGCATTCCAACATCAGACTTTGCCTGGATTGAAAACCTTAGTCTTGTGCCATCCTCTAGATCTTTTCTTGCTGCCTAGTAGCAATCATGCCTTGTTTTATTGCATCTTGTGCCAGTGTGTGAATGACTTTGTAAGAATTCCTCGGCCTTGTCCAGCTTGCAGAGTTTCAGAGAGGACCAGAGCTGGAGGGTGACAGGCTCTGGAAGGATTCTTACTTGGGGAGATTGAGGATAGCTCTTGGAGGGAGCAGCAGTTCTGTCTCTCTGTTTATGCATTCCCCTGAGGCTCACGCTGCTGTGGCCCTCTTTGGAGGAGTATGGGCTCCTCTTTGGAAGACTTGCACACATCCTTGCTGCAGGGTGCCCGTGCTCATTGTGTTAGCAGTGGTGAAGTGTTAGCAGTGGCTGCTGCAGAATCCAGAGAGCCCTGCCCTGGCTGCACTTGGTGCAGCAGGAGAGGAGAGGCAGCAGCGTGGATGTAATTCTGGATTCTGAATCTCCACTGAGCAGCAGGAGGTGAAGCCTTTGCACACAGGAGAGCTTTATTTTCCAGGAGCTGAGGCAAGTCAAGGTGCTGAAGGGCTGCTGCCAGCCTGGGAGAAAGAAGTGCATTGGCAAGGCAGGGAGAGAGAGAGTGGGAAGCAGGAGATGTGACCCACATCTGGACGTGTGTCAGTCAGCCATCACTGATGATTCTGTTTCAATTCCAACAAGTAGCATTGGGTCCAAATTCTCTGGATCAACCAGACTGCCCCCTTGAAGGCTGCCAGTAGAAAAAAAAAGACTAAACGAGCTGCACTGTTGAAGGGGGCTGTTGATATTTTGTCTCTTTTGTAGACAGAGCACTACATCAGTGTTTTGCACAACATTGTAAGAGTAAATCTAACTGTCTTGAGATGCTTAAAATGCTTTGATCTAGAACACTAAACTATGGAGGGACATAATTTTGAATAATTCTGTTGATAGGTCTCTCATTTTCCAGAGTGAAGCTTCTGTGTGCTCAGAGCACTACAGAGCAAAGCAAGCTCTGCTCCAAGTGATTACAGAGCTCAAGTTGGAACAGTAGCCATGGGACCAACAGTTGAAGAGCCAGTCTGAGTGCTGATGCTGAGGGAGACATAGCATCTCTTTAGACTAGCCATGCTCTGGACTGCATTTAACCCTTGGGAGGAATGAGAGGGATTCCCATGTGTCAGACAGCTTTGCATCAATTTTACTGCTTTTTTTTTTTTTTTTTTTTTTTTTTTTCCTCATTATGCCAAAATGATCCTGATCCAGTTTGTAGAAATTGTCTTATAAAGAGGAATTTATAATCATCTTCATGTATTCTAAGTGCTGTTCCTCTGAAGCAGACGGCAGCACCAGCCTCTTCCGCTTCTGTGATCCTTTTGTAAATGGTTCACACTACAGCTGTTGCCAGCAATGAGCCTGGCACTGAGATACACAGGTCCTTGGAAAATAACTTCCCAGAAGTTTTCTCTTTTCCAAGGTGAATGATGGTGGTACTTCCACTTGAATCAGAAACTTTTTTTTTTTTTTTTTCCCGTCTTGTTTTTGTACCTTCCCCTTTCTTTAAGAGCTGCTGCCCTGGCACAGGAGGAGGGATCTTGGCATCTGCCTCTTGCAGAGTGATTCTGCATCGTGGCAGGCAACTGTGGGAGGCTGTGGGCACAAGGAGAATGGGAATGTGCTGTACCTTGTGGGGCACCTGCTTGGGGTAACTGTTGGCCTGAGAACTGGCTCGGGGTGGGGAGGAAAGGGCTGAGTGTTGCTCAGTGGCTCTCGTTGAGTTCCTGAAACCTCCTCCTGGACTGGGGTAGGAATGGGTCAGACCTGTACACGTCACCTGGAGTTGTCTGTGACTGTATCATGTGTGAGAAGATAGCAGTGTTAGCACGTGCTTTCCTTAGTCAGCAGCTGCTTGTGTGCCTCCAGCTTGGCCAGTGAAGTGTTCCTGCAGAACTGGCTCCTGTCTCTGTTGGCTGGCAAACGCCTGCCCTAGCAAAAGTGCCAAACCTTGAAACCAAATTTGCCTGTATCAGCCTTTCTGAAAGTGAGGCCTGTCAGAATTCTCTGCAGGTTGAGAGTGACTTTCAGAAGAGAGGTAAAATTGGGTTGTTGTAGGGAATCTAGAGTCTGAGGAGTTGGTCTCCTTGCTAACCTCTGCTCCTTGTGCACTTTTAATCTTTGTTCTGTTGAAGAAACCAACATTCTTTGAACTAGTTTGAAACTTGAAGTCAGTGAGCAGAGGACCATCCCTTTTCCTTGCACCATTCCATGTGGATTGGCTACCTGGGGAGCAAAAGCCCCTTCCAGCTGCAGCGTGTCAGCTCCTGCCCTTCCTGCCTCCCCCCTTCTCCTCGAGTTGGATTCTTTGGTCTCTTGTTGTTGCTTCCTAGCAATGTTGGCCTTGCGTTCAACTATGGATTTTCTTCATGTGTTTTATTGGTTTAAAAAGGAAAAAAAAAAAAAAAAAAAGAAAAAAAAAAATTTAAAAAAATACAAAAAAAGACAAAAAAAAGAAAAAAAGAAAAAAAAAAGTACTTCCGGAGTGTGCTGACCATTGTATTGTCCTGTACAGAGCCCAGGTCGTTAGAGTCCAGCAGAGATAAAGTGTGTTATGCAGCACCCAGTTTTTTAAGAGTATGGTTTGTGCCAATGCCCCTTCTTTAGTAGTGCCAGAGACTCTTTACAAGTGCCAATGTGGTGGAAATTATTTGGTTATACTTGTATATTATAGGATCCTGATTTAAGACAATTTAAACATTATCCTATTTAAAAAGAATACTATATAAAATGCTGTTTTTAAACCTTGTCATTTGCAATGCATGTATTGTTGTGCGTGTTGGGGGGCGGGGAGGGACGAGGGTAGGGTAAAGGAGTTTCTGAATAAGATGCCCAGTGTCAGGATCTATTCAGACTCCAAACTGTCTCATTCCAGTCCAGGAGTGTGATTGTTTCCTGGAATGATCCCACTCTGACTGCTGGGCAACACGCTTATTACAGAAATATCTGATGGAAATTGATTTTCATATCTTTCTCCTGAAATAAACTCTCTGTTTGAAATTGGAATAAATTTTGTTCCTAAAAGCCGTGGTGGTTGTGTGTGTATTTCTTCTCTCCTGCCTTCCCCTCTCTTCCTCCTCCCTGGTACCCTGTGGGACCTGCAGCTCTGCCTCCTGTCAGAAAATCAGGGCTCTGAGGCATAGAAACAAAGCATGTTTTGGTAAATAAAAGGCACAATACACCATAATTATTTATAATGCACTGTACCAATAATTCTGAAGTGTGAGCAGTGTCTGACTGAGGGTTGAAGGTGCGGGGATGCAATGTTGATAAGTTTTCCAGGATTTTGGAGGAGGATTGCTAAGGGAAGTTGCTGGTGTTTGCTGCTGCTTGCTGTGGCCTCAGCCCATTGCAGGCAAAATTCCAGGCAGGATATCTGTTGCCAGTAGCAGGAATGTTGGTGGGACCAGAACTGCTTCCAGTCTTGCCTGTTAGAAACGTGGACTGAAATATGAAACGGCCTAAAATCATCCCTTAAGGAGTCCAGGGCTGGATGACTGTGAAAACTTCCACAAAGCCATTTCCTGAGATGGAGTTTATAGAGCTTAATTCCTTTTCTCTGGGCTCATTCTCCAGGAATGTTGCATTAAATCAGCTGGGAGTGGGTAGAGATGGCCAATTTCCTTTATGTAAAGGTTTCCTGTGTTTTCAGGAAGCTGCAACTGAGGATGTTCTGCTCCTTTCAAGGTCACTTAGCACAGGTGAAGCCGCGGCTCCTGGGCAGCCTGAAACATTTTGTTGGTTCCCAGCAGGAAGGGAACGGTGGGCTGATGCCCAGAGCACTGCCAAGGACTTAAATTGTCCCTTTTCTAGTTGTGGGTGAGTTTTTTGTTGCTTTTCTCAGAAGCTCTGTCCCCTGACCAGCTGGGCAGCAGAGTCAGCGCTCCTGTGTGAGTCACGTGTTGTGCTGTTCTCTGCAAAGAGCCAAACACGCTCTGTTTAAACAAAGCAAAGCAACAAGTTGGGGCTCTTCAAGGAAAAAGATGAAACCTTTAACGCCCAGTATTTCCAGCTGCCTCGTGTTTTGGCCTTTTGCAGCCTCCAGGTGTGCTTGGGGCTGTCCCTGGAGCGTGGCAGTGGAGGAGCAGGAGGTCGGAGCAGCTCAGGGAAGGAGGCAGCTGTTGGCAGCAGCTGAGGGAACAGCCCATGCAGCAGGCTCACAGTTGCTGATTTCCCAAGGACCACTCCAGCCCAGGCTGGAAAAAGTGTTCCCAGCAGCACAGAGAGCTCCTCCTGCTCCAAAGGCTTTCAGCTCCTCCGATCCTCCCCTGCCCATCCTGCAAACATGGGAACATGGGAGGCTGTCATGGGGCCACCAGCCACTGCCTGGATAATTCCTTTGGCCTGCAGCCTGCTCCAGAGGGAGGAACTCGGCAAAAGAAGGCTGCTAGACTGGGCTGTGGGCCAGGGGAGTGTCCTGATAAGGTGAGCTGGCCCAGGGACTGGGGATGTGGCAGTGCTGCGAATCACTGTAAACCTGGCCTCTGGATGTCCCTGCCGACACCAAAGCAGGTCCTGGGGGTTGTGCACATGGGTAAACCAGACGTGAAGGAAATCAATTTTCATATTTTTCATATTAAAAAAATCCCTCGTGCAAGAAAATGGCAAACAACAGAGAGTTTGGGATTTGCCTTGTCCTTGGGCAGCCATCACTCTCCCAGCAGGAGGAAGCTCTTTCCTTTGAGCATTCCCTTTGCCCTCTTGGGAAGAGAGAGAAATATCTGTCCAGCATGAGAGTAAAACGTCATCTGGAATTTATAAAGCAGGAATATAGATCCTCCCTGCTCTACTTCAGGTTTCTCCCCTGTGTTATCCTGATCCCACACAGGACTCTGAAGTTGATGGTGCAGCTCAGGAGCTTGGGACCAGCTTGGCCTGTGGAATGGCAGCTGCTGCTGGAACAACATTTCCGTAAAGAACTTCTTGAGCCCTGGGCTCAGCGAGGGCTTGTTCTAACCCAAGCTGTTTCCTGTGTGCTCTCCCAGTGACACCAGTTTGGTAAAATTGTCCTCGAGCTGCTTTATCTCCTGCCATGCAGCCTCACAAGGAAGTTAAGCCTCCACAAGCAATTTTTGTAACATCTCCACCACCATGGGTGGAGAACTCATGGCTTTTAAAAGAGTTTTTGGTGCTCCCATGCTGGACTGTGTGACAAAGACTCCACACTTGGGCTGTGTGAAGCTTCTGGGTAAGCCCAGCTGCTGGGCTGGGTGAGGATGTGGCTCCTCAGAGACCTCAGCTGTTGCCCAGGGCTGTTCTGCACCCCTGGCCAAGTGCTGTAATTTGTCCCTGGCCACTCCTGTGTGCTGCTCCTGGAGCTGCTCCTCCCTTCATCTCAGGTGAGTATCTGTAGCTCCTGGCCATGGAAATAAATGGTGTTTTTATGGAGCTCCCCAAAGACAGGTCTCTCCTGCTCTGCTGGTTCCCAGCCTCCCTTCCCAGTGACTCAGGCCTTCAGTCTCCAGCTCTCCAAGAGGTGACAGGCTCTCTGCACAGAAGATGAGAACTGGGAAATTCTAGGCGGGATTTGGCAGCCTCAATAGAAAAGAAGTCTCTGCTCAAAGCCAGCTTTGCAACCCTTGATTCAGAGCAGATTAAAGGATGTAAATAACCCTGGGGGAAAGAGGTGCCTTTCCTCAGCTCAGCCATGAAGTTGCTTCCAAACTGCAAGAGGTAAGTTTTTTGGATCAGTTTGGAAGTTGTTTAGAGACAGAACCTTGAGGAACACACCCTGTTGCCAACCCAAAGAGGGCACTCTGGGCATGGAAAACTCAGCAGAAATGTGCTAGAGGTGCTTTCCTTATGCAACATCACCCACAGCAAAAACCACTGATAACTCTGCTCAGCTGCAGCTTTTCTTAGTCAGGTGAGTGACCTGGGGACTTTTAGACATTTTGAATTATAAGGTTTGGAAAATATTTGGAGTCTTCGCATCTTTGGCCTTGTGTTTTGTATCCAGCGCTGCCACAGATGTTGGAATGGCCTCTGACAAGTCACCTTTGGGCAGAGGTGAGCAAAAGGAAAGGCAAACACTCCCCAGAAGTGTGTTTTTGTCAGTGAAATCCTAAACATCTGACGGAAGTGTTTGAGCTCCTCTTGCTGGGTCTCTTGCCAAATCTCCAGATTAATTTCCTCAGGCTGCAATATTTTAAAGCTCTATTGTAGAAGAGGCAGGGGTTTATTTTTTTGTCTTAAACCACGACATGTAGAAATAAAATATTTACTGACTGTCAGGCCGTGGTGGGACTGTGTGGTTCCTGTCTTTGCTGTCAGCTTCACTAAAAAGATGATTCAGTGTGCCTCGCTGAATACCTGTGAGTGACAGAGTGCACTGGGGGGGAAGATGCTGGATTTGTGTGGAATGGCAGCCAGAGGTGGGATGGGGTAGAATTAAGAGGAGTCCATGGGGGAGAGGATGTGATTGAGTGAGGATATCCACCAAAGTACCAGCTTGGAGGTCTCTGGAGGGAGTGAGAAGAGCCCCTGCCCTGAGATCCAGACTGGACATCTGTTCTGGAGGTTTGGATGGCACAGGAAAAGGAGGCCACCGGTTGGGGTAGAAACCTCCAGCTTGGGATTCAGCTCTTTGAGCTGTGGCTTTTTCCTGGGCTGTCCAGGACTGGAGCCAGTGGCCCAGAGAAATCCAAATCACACCAGGACAAAGGCTTTCAAATGCTTATGAGCTTTATTTACAACACTGGAGCTACAGAAGAGGGGAGAAAGGAGGCAGCAGGTTTCAGGGGTAGGGCCAGCAGTAGTGAAGCAGGAACTGGAAGTGTCCTCCTTGGAGCTTGGGCAGCCCTGGAGCCCCAGGGTTTGGGCAAAGGACACCCAGAGATGTGATGTCACACATGACAGATGAGGAGGAGGCTGCTCCTGAATCCCTCTGATCTCATTGTGCAGCCTTCCCCTGAGGGTGACAGACATCCCCTCAGCTACTGGCACCGCTCTGGGGCTGTCCTGCTGCTTCCTCTCTGGAGCTGGAGCCATAAAGGGCTAAATCAGGGCAGCACGGGGGACAAACACGGCCAAGGCACAACCTCTGTGCCAGCCCCAGCATGGGCAGAGCTCGGCTTGGCCACGCACAAGTCCTTGCCACATCCAGGAGGAGCAGTGGAAGATGTTTCCCAGGGAGAAAGGAAAAGAAAGCTGGTGAGGACAGGGCTCTGGAGAGCGAGCTCTCCAGGGCAGCAGGGTCATGCTGACTTCAGGACAGTATTGACCCAGGGGAGGTAAGGAGCAATGTGTGTGTAAAAGCCAGGCCAGTTGTTGTGCTTGTAGGAGAAGATGCCATAGGCTTTGTTGTTGCAGACCAGCAGATCCCCAGCATCACCCTGTGAAAAGGCAGAGAGAGATCAGTGCTGGGTTACACGAGCTCCAGGGAAGGAGTTTGCCTTTGCAAAGAACAGGGAGGCTGCAAACATCAGGACAGAATTTCCCCAGCAGAATCTTGGACTCACAGTGGATGGGGATAATTCTGCTGGTGACAGATTTGTTTGGGACCCAGCTGGGGGAACACTGAGGCTTCATTTCTGCCCTTCTGCTGGCTTCAGATACAAACCACACTCAGACCAACAATGAGATTCAGGGTGAACCCCTCTGGTCAAGCCGTTGTCCCCCCGTGCTGCTGCTAACTCCCAGGTCCTGTGCCGTGGGAAGACAAGCATCCTCTTCTCCCTTGTGCTTTGCCCCTACAGCCTCCTCCTTCTCCCTAACCAGACACTCACCTTTTCAGGTACCCTGGGAGATTTGCTGAGGCCACAAATTAAGTTGTCAATGAGTCCTGGGTAGTGGCTGAGGCAGTCCCTCTGTTTGATGATGGTGACAGCAGCCTCACGCAAGGTGACAGTGTCTGTCCTGTAGCTCCAGCTGGCCCTGCTGCACTTGGTCCCACCACGAACTTTGGATTTCTCAAAGGAGATGGGCCTGACGTGGCCATTGCTGGTGGCATTGCCATTCAGCTGGACAAGGGGACAGAAGACACAGAGATGAGTGTTTGGCCTGTAACCCATTGTCCCCTTCTGCTCCAAGGCTGCAGCTCAGCTCTGCACATCAGGGCCATGCAGGTGCTCCAGCCACGTTACCTTCAGCAAAAGGATGTCATTTCCCTCCTTAGGGCATGTAAAATTTGGGTGGCAGTGGTACTCCTTGACCTCGAAGGTTTGCCAGCTTTCCTCTCTCCTTTGGAGTGTGTGGGCTCCCAGGATGACAGTCAGAGGTTTGTGGCTGGTGAAATCAAGCACAGTGGGTGTCACCAGCTTGACCCTGTCTTGCCTGGGAACACTGAGGTTCATCTCCCAGGGGCATGGCCAGGAGAGTCCAAGTACACAGGTACAGTGTGTGTACATAATCCCTATACACAAAATACATTATACATGCACTTTTAAAGAAGAATGGTGGGAGCAAGGAGTTCTGCCAGTGAATCTGCCCAGCCAAGAGGCAGAGCACGCTCCAACCTGACAGACCAGAGCTCTGCAAGGCCTCCTCTACCTCCAGACCTCAAGCTGGGCACATTTGGTCCAATGCTACCTTGTTCTGGGTTTCACAGGCCCGTGGAAGTCCAGGGATTTCTAAATCAGGATACTTCTCTGTCCTCTACACCACCCGCAGAAGTGCTGCCTCAGGAAATTTGGAAAGGACCTTGGGTACGTGCAGGAGTGCCTCCCAGTGTCCCAGGTGAGGAGCCTCCAGGGTCCTGGATCCTCCTTTTTGCTGCCCAGGAGTGGGGACTGGCCCTGAGCCTGTCAGTCACCAAGGCAGGGCTGTCATCCCTGAGGTGTGTGGGAGCTACACCCAAAGCTATGCACATCTGGAGAAGTCCTCCTGCCCATCCATAACCCAGCTGGAGGGGTGGAAAAGAGCTGGGAAAGCAGCTGGTTCCTAGGAAATAATTCTGCCAACAAACGAATTGGTGGCAGAGAGGACAAAGCCTGACAGCAGGTCAGTGCCAGCAAAGGAAGAAGCCACTCTGACCTCCCATTGTTGACATCTGGGGAAAATAAAACGAGTCATAGAGGGGGAAAAAATCAGGATAAATATCTGAGGGTGGGCTGAGGAGGGAGATGGGGCTCAGAGCTGTCCCTGAGCCCCTGCCCTGTGCTGCCTGGTAGGGAAGGAGCCTGGTCATGGCTGGAGTGACCCCAGCTGTGAGACCTCCATGCAGGAGATGTTCCCCGGGCCAGACTTACATGAGGCACTGAGCTGCTGTCATCACCCAGCTGGGGGCAACCAGGAAGCCCCCACAGAAGTGGTTGTCCTTGCCCTGCAGATAGGCCACGTAGGGTGTGGGGTGTGTCCTGGAGGGTGTCTTGGCTTCTCCTCCTCTCTCCCTCCACTTCCAGGGATAATCTGCAATGGCGGGACTGAGGATGAGGAGTTCGGGGGGCACAGGGCTGGGATCCATCCTTCCCCAACCCTCCCCTCACCTCCAGCCCACTCTACTTACGGGTGCTGACTGGGGGGCACATCACCAGCAGGAGGGGCAGCAGGAATGTCTGCAGGTGCTCCATCACAGCCTTCTGGGCTTCAGGGGATCCCTTAGAGGTGGGGCTGCATCTGGGGTCTCGTCCTGCTCCCGGCAAGGTTTTATAGCCTGAGACCAGACTCCAGGAAACCACAGAAGTCAGACTCATCGGAAGAATCTCTCCACAAGTTGCATGTCTCAGCAATGTAAGAGGGGGAATTTAGTCAGTCTTGGCCTTGGGCATCAACCCACCTCCATCACAGGTCTGATCTGAGGCATCTGACGTCCTTCTAAACCCAGAGCCAATTTTAGAAATTTGTGTTTGTTCTGGAAGCTGTGGGCAACACACCCACCCTCATCTCTTTGACTTCCAGTGAGGTCTTCCCCTGCAGCTTCTATTCTTTGTTGAGTACTTGCAAACCCTCTTGATTTTTATCACGAGCCCTACATGAATAAGATTTCTTTCACCTGATGCTTCAATTCCAAAGACTGTGCAGTGGCAGGTGAGGACCCTCCTGCTCTCCCTCAGTAGCTGCAATCTGGGCTAATGGAGAAAATGTCATGGGTGTGTTTATAACATGGCACTGATGATACTGAAAAAAAAAAATCCTTCCCTGTGAGGGTAGACAGGCCCTGGCAAAGGGTGTCCAGAGCAGCTGGGGCTGCCCCTGGATCCCTGGAAGTGTCCAAGGCCAGGTTGAATGGGGCTTGGAACAACCTGGGATAGTGAAAGGTGTCCCTGCCCATGGTAGGGGTGGAATGAGATGATCCCTACGGGCCCTTTCAGCACAAATAATCCTGGGATTTTACAATAAGAGCAAACTTTGAACATTCACAGTTCAGCTGTGTGCCGAAACGGGGCTGATGCTTCCTTGCTGCCAGTAAATCTGCTTTCCTCTCTGCCTCCAGTTCCACTGGGTAAACCCCATTTTTAAGCTACAAGTTGCCATTCTCATGCAAAGCCTGCAGCAGCTGGAGCTTCAAGGAAAACCCTGACGTGACAAAGATTCATAATGCACAGATAAGCAGCTGCAGCCTGTTCACTTGCAGATTTCTGAGCTGATAGGAGCTGTGAGCAGAAGCCCAAACATGGACCCTTCTCGGTTCCCCTAGGGCAGCCTGGGTGCTGAAGGCAGTTTCCCTTCATCCCAGGGAAGAATGTGGAGGATTTATGAGCAGAAATCCAGGCAGGACTGTGGAAACCTCCTCTTTCTGATGGGGGTGACCAGGGGGAGACTGGGAAAGGCCATGAGGGCAGGGCAAGCACCCCCTTCCCCTGGATTGCAGACAGTTTTTGTACGTTCAAAATTCCCCGCTGGTTTTTCCCACCGCAAACCGCCTCAGTCTGCTCCTGACATCACGTCACCCCTGCCAGGGAGCTCTGCACCCATCATTCACTAGAGCATCATCTCTGCCCTCGTCATCTCCCCCAGGGAACTCTTGGCTCTCTCTGTATACAAGAGATGCCACCGGAAACGAGCTGGAATAAAGGAGATGAGGGCTCAGAGAGCAGCCTGGTGCAGGCCATGGAAGGAAGTTCAGACTCCAACACAGGAGCTGTCTGAAAACTCTGCTCGAGCATCCTCTGTGGGGAGAATTTGTCTTTGGGCATCATCCAGCTGAGGGGACATGTTTGGGCTACCACTAGAACAGTCTCTGAACAGGGGGACAAGGATGTCCCAAGCAGCTTCACAGCATCCAGCCAGGACTTGTCCTTGCCTTCTCCAGGGACCCAGCTGGGCTCTCTGCAGTTACCAAGGAGGAAAGGAGGCAGTAGTTTGGGGTCAGGCACTTTTGTGAACTCAGGTCCTTCATCAACCCCCTCAGTTCACTCCTTTCTGTTTTTCTACCGGGGATGTGGGGATGGACTGTGGCTGCTGGCAACAGGCAAGTCCTGGAAGCAGTGGGTGTGTAACAGCTGGGACTTGGGGTGTGCCTCCTCTCAGGGATCCTAAATCCCTGAACCTGGTGTCTTAACAGCCACCTGCCTATCCCCAAGGGCAAAGTCCACAAGAAGTCCAGCTCCCCGCACCCAGTGAAGCCTCCTGCAGTTCAGAGAGCTGGGAAGATAAGCCTGGTGTGCCCTGTGACCGTGCTGTCTGGGCTGCACTGTGTCCTAGGGTGCAACATTTCCCTGGGAACAGCTTTCACTCTGCAGAAAATGACAGCTTAGGAGCTGGTCACTGCTGGTGCCCCACATCCTTGCTGCCTGTGCCCCCAGGAGGGTGGCAGCCACTCTAAAGCTGGTGAAGGGAGTGTGTGCCCATCATTTTTCCCAGAACGTTTCTACCTGTGCAGGTTTTTCTCCTCGCAGCACACTCATCATCCCTGTGACCCCAGGAAGGGCAACCATATCTCTTGTTTCTGAGCCTGCCAGTGATTCAGGATGCAGAGCTGTGATTGCTGCTGTCCCAGCAGCCTCTCATGTGAGCAGCCAGACCCTCCCTCCTGTACACTGTGGCCAGGCCACAAAAAAGATGACACACACTGGGAGATGCAGCTCTGAGTTTATTGTGGGTGCTTTAAGTGCAGCAAGGTTCAAGCAGGAACAGGGTTATCTCTGAAGGAAGTGAGGTCTGTTGTGCACAGCTTCTTTTTGTGCCATCTGGGGCTATCCCTGCTTCTGCCAGGGTGATTTAACACAGCCCTGAGACAGGCAGGGAATGGGACAGGCAGCAGCCTCAGAACAGAATGAAGGGTGCACTGATCAAGTCACTCGGGTTCCCAAGGAGAGAAGAGGGAGCTGGGCCTTCAGCAGGGGCAGAAGGAAGCAGAAGGAAGTCTCCAGGGCCACACCAGAGCTGGAGAAAATGCTGCCACTGCCACTACTTCTTCATGACTTTTTTGATCCAGGGCAGGTAGTTGGAGATGCGGGTGTAGACCCCGGGTGGGAAGTTGTAGCCAAAGGAAACAATGCCTTGTGCAACTTCATTACACACCAGGGGCCCACCAGAATCTCCCTGGGGAGAGAGGAGATTGAATTTAGAGGCCTTTTCCTCGTGGTAACAGGTTTCTCCCTAGTCCCTCCCTGCCCCGTGGCTCCGTTCCTGCCCCATATCCCATCCAGCTGAAGGGGCTGCCCCGAGCTGGGGCTCTGCCCCTGGCGCTGTGCAGGGACTCTGGGTGGTGTCAGGACACCCAGAGAGCCAGTCCTTATGGGAACTGTGACCAAAAGCTTGTCACCTGCCCTGGGACCTGTCTGTGCCCATGCCAGCAGCAGCTCCTGCTCCCAGAGACCCCCGTGTGCCCTCCCCGTACCTGGCTGGAATCCTTCAGCTGGTGGAAGCTGCCCGCACAGACCATGCCAGAATCGAGGTGTGGGTAGAAGAGGGAGCATCTCCTGCGACTGTAGATGGAGACTTTGGTCTCAAAGAGCTTGTTGGTGGTCCTGTCCTCATCGATCAGCCCCCAGCCAGCGATCACGCACTTGGTGCCTGTGGGGAGGTCACTGCCAGTCTTGGGCAGTGGGATGGTCTGGATGTAGTCATTGAGAGTGGCCTTTGATGTTAGCTGGGGGAAAGCAGGGGGTTGAGAGAGGGCTGTGAGCAGGACACTTCCTCTGCAGAGGCAAGGAGGGTCTAGCAGGCTCTGCAAGCTCCAGGGAGCTGCTGTGAAAGCCACGTGAGGCTCCAAACCCTGCTCATGGCTCCTTCCCAGATTCCTGCCATCCTCCAGCACCTTGGGCCTAAGCAGCTTTGCAGAAGGAGCTAACAGCCAGGATGAGCCCTGCCCAGTCTCTGCCAGCCCTACAGCCCCAGCCCACTCTCTGCCCCTTCAGAACTCCTTGCCTGGAGCAGCATGATGTCGTTTTCCATCGTGCCAGGGTTGTACTCAGGGTGCTCGTGGTACTTGAGGACTCCCCGGACCTGCTGGGTTTTTTCTGGTTCTTCAATGTTGTGAGCCCCTAGGATGACTGTGATATTCCTGGCCGTGGCAGTAGAAGGGAGAAAAGGGGAATCAGGCTGGGTGTCACCCTCCTCCCTCATTTTGGCAGACAGCTGGAGAGAGCTGCCCAGCACAGGAGGAACCTGCTCCAAAATTGCTCCAGGGAAGGAGCTCCCAGGCCAGGGGAGAAAGAAAGGGAAAAATCTCCTGTATCCAGTACTCACCCCATGCAGTGTGCAGCTGACATCACCCAGTCAGGGGCCACCAGGAAGCCCCCACAGCTCCCCAGCTCTGCTATCTTCAGGAACGCCATGTACGGGTGGGAGTGGGGCTGCGCCTCGTGGCCCCCCACAATCTGACCCCGCAGAGCACCTGCAAGACACCCCAGCACAGGATGAGCCAGGGGCTGCTGAGAGCCCAGAAGAGCCCCCCTCACTCCCAGCAAAGCCCTGGCTTACTGGCACTGGCCCACGAAGAGCAGAGCAGGAGCAGCAGGGCTGGCAGTGGCTGGGGCTGGAACATCTCTGCCACGGCTGGACACTCCTCTCCAGACGTGTGGAAGCCTTGAGTTTCCCCGTGAGCAGGGGCTGGTTTTATAGGCTGGAGGCAGCTGTGCCCAGCAGCCAGGAAACCATGTGCAAGGGGCTGATTGTGCTAATCTGGGCATGGCTGGCCTGGCCAGCTCAGTGCCCACGTGCCTGTGGCTGTGATTGATGGAGATAGCACAGGATGGAAAGGCCAGGGCAGAGAGAGCCAGGCACAGCCTCGGGGGTGCTGACAGCAAGAGAGAGGTGTCCTCTGGTGGTTTTGAGGTGTGATTTAACGTTTTTCCCACACTTTCTGTTTAATGTTTTTGCCTCGAGGAATGCAAGGTTCTAAAAAAAATCCACTTAAAAAAAAAAAAAAAAACACCAAAAAACCCAAACCCAAATCCCAACAAAACTTTGCCATTTAAAGTCATGAATGTGGTCTAGAGGAGACAATCCTGAATCTTGCTCTTTCATATTCTTGTTTTCCTTCAAGAGATGCACTGCAGAGCCTCTTTTTCTGCAGAGATTCACCATCACCACCACCCAATTTAAATCAAAGAGCTCCCAGGCACAACAACTGTGCCTGGGACAGCTTTTGAGCACTGTGAAAAGTCAGATCTGCAGGGTTTGGTGTCAGCCCAGGTCAGAGGGGCCTTGCTGGTTTTTCTTGGCTCCTCTGGGGCCAGAAGCATCCTGCCAGCTCGGGGACTGGGATGTGGGAAGTGCTGCTCTGCAGCAAAAGAGACCAAAGCGGGGAAGTGCAACCACCCAACTGCCAGGAGTGATCAGTCATTTTTAAACCAGCCCTGCTCCACCCTTCCTGGAGCAGAAAAACACCTGTGGGCAAGTGGAGGCCTTGGGCTGTGCTGAAGCCACACAGCAGGGACAGGATGGGTGGGTGTGGAAGGAGAGATGTGGGGCAGAGGTGGGGGAGATGCCTGATGTCCATGAGCCAGCCTGGGGGCTGCCTGACACAGAGCACTCCACAGAGCTTTACCCATGTTTTGGGGGTTTTTAATCACAATCTCTGAAAAGACAAACTTTAATCAGGACTGTGCAGCATCACAGCAGGAAAACCTCAACAGGAATCATCAATATTTTATCTTGTGTTTTATGTGTCAATATTTTATCACTGCTGTCTTTCCCCTGCAGCTGCTCGTGGTCCCCCACAATCTGTGTCTGGAAATCCTCCTGGGAGCAGCAGCCCCAGGACAGGAGGGACTGGGCAGGCCATGGGCACAGGGAGCTGAGCTCCAGGCTGCTGCTGCCCTGCTCCCTTCTGGTGTCCCTTTGACTGCAGACAAGTTCCTCTCTCTGAGGTCAAGGTATTTTGGCCTTCCTGTTGACCTCTGGAGGGTTCCAGGGCTTCTCTGCTGAGGTGCCTCATCTCAGCATCCATCAATACCCATGGCTTTAGCCACGGAACTGGAGCAGGTCCACAGGGCTTCAGCTGCCCCCTGTGCCTCCCCTGGCCCTTCCCAGCCCAGCACTCAGAGCCATCTGGCAGTTCCAGGCAGGTTGTGGCTTTGTTCTGAAGGGATGGGATGAGAAACGTTGCAGGAGGGGGTGTCCCTCCCCTGTCCCACTTTGCTTCAAAGAAAGAACATCTGAACTGAGATGGCAGCAGTGGAGGAGTGCCAAAATCCAGCTCAGCCTGTGACTGTGCAGAGAGCAATGGGGATAAGACAGAACAGGGACTCTCCCTCATGTGGGGGTCAGGCACGGGGAGCCCCATTAGCCCCCAGCCATGAGCTGGGGACTCCATGCTTTGGATCTGTTTGTGTGAGGGGCATTAGGAAGATCCTTCAATGTTTTGGTGGTGCAGAGAACCTGCACACCAGGGGTGAGGGGGTCAAGCTGTCCCAGCAGCTCATCTGCCATCAAAAGGGTTTGTCTGCCCCCAGTCCCATCCTCTCCACAGATCTCGCTCCTGCTAGGAATCTCTGAGATTTCTCACACATTGTTAGCTCTTTGAGAAGCTGCTTAGGGCCCCTGACAAGGCAAGTTTTTCCATCATTCAGGAACATTCCATCGGTTCTGTCCTGAACAGACACATTAGCTGGAGCTTTACCCTGAGGCAAGAGCAAAGCTCAAACGGGTGAAGTGCCAGGATCACACCAGCCCTTTGGATTCCAGTGACCTGTGGGCATCAGCCCAGGGTGTTTGGGAGTGAGTCCTTGGTGCTGAACGTGCAGCCCTGCTCCCTCTGAGCACTCACAGCCCAGCCTTCCACTGATTTCCTCTCCTTCAATCTCGGGGTCATCTGCTGACCTTATCAGTGTCAGCTTCTTTCCACAGAAAAGGCCAAAACCCCAGCTGAAATGGTGAGGGTGGAGGATGGAGCCCTCAGCTTGTGATGAGATCCACTCTTGCTTGCTCGTGGCTTCCTGCAGCAGGAGCCTCCTTTGCATTTTCCACTTGTCTGTGCTGCCCTCGGGGCTGGGATCAATCCACTCACCCAGAGGTGGATGGGGCTCCCTGGACAGCTCCCTGCTCTTTGCTCTCAGCCTGGGGACATCTTCATGGCTTCCTGCCAGTCTGGAGTGAGAACACAGGGACAGCAGGGCACAGCTTCTGCTCTGATCCTGAGTTAAAAGGTGCTCTGCTTTTCTTTTCTCTCTGCCACTTTGCAGCGGATTTGGGTGGGGTCCACCCTGCACAGAAATGCGGTTGATGGTGTAACTTCCCTTTTTTTTCACTTTGGTAGGTAGAAGCCTCACTTATTTTGCACAACGAGCTGTCCCCAATACCTGCCCAGTGCTGGGCCTCAGACAAAGAGCTGGAGAGCACTGCTGAACCTCCCTCGGGCAGCAAGAGCCTCCCACAAGCCATAACAGGTGAGTCCTAAGGCAAATTCCCAGCCACAGTTGGGAATAGCACATTGCAAGGCTCTCCCTTCGAGTTTTGCAGACAAAAGGAATTAGGCCAATGATGGAAATTAACATTACAGCCATCTTGTCCTTCCTTAGTTCTGGTCTCTGCACCTTGTGCCTCCTGCAAAGGTGAGAAGTAGCAGCTTTTTGCCTTTTTCCTTCCCTGCCTGTGGGAAGACAGACAGTGGGAAGATGCTGACCCATCTCTAGCAGATGCTTGGTGAGTTGAAGGTGTAGGTGCAGTGTCAGGGCAGGTGCTCAGCTTGGACCAGCTGGTTTCCTTTGAAGTGGAAGGGGCTGAGGCTCAGCTGCAGCCACAGGGGTGCCTGGAGCTGCTGCACAGGCAGTGCAGGATGGGGATGGATGAGGATGGATGTGTTCTGAGAGAGTGGCAGGAGCTGGGCCCTTGGGGGAGCCCTGAGGAGGGATGGTGTGGACCTTCCTCCTGAAGAAGGAAGAGGGGTGGTGCTGTTGGCAAAGATGCAGTGGCTCTGCCAGGCTCAGGGGTCAATTGAGTACCACAGCAGGCAGAGCACTTTTTGTCTCAAGCTGTCTGGGTGCTCTTACCAGCACTTGGATCTGCTCAGCCTCAAAGCCTCCACCCATCAAGGTGTTGCCCCATTTGACACAGCCTGCTCCAACCCAAAGAGAGCCCTGGCATGTTACCTCATTCATGTCACACCTTTACAACCACAGCAAAGCTCAGAATAACCAGACCCTTACCAAGAAATGATGACAGTTGTCAGAAGAGATGTCAATACTCTCATTACGGAAACTTTATTAAAAAACAGGAAGCCCATGCTCATGGGGGGACTTACAAAACACCTCACCCTCCTCTCCCCTTGCTCTTTCAGCTCTGCAGGGCTGGCAGACAGGGCTCTGACTCTCACCTCCATGCTGAGCAGGGCTGCTGGGTTCAGTCTCACAGCTGCTCCAGCCCTCAAACAGAGGATCTGCTCTGCCCCAAGCCCTACCTCACACCTTCCTCCTTTGACCATCCCTTGGTGCTAACCCAGGCTCAGAAGATGGATGCTCCAGTGCTGAGCTGGCTGATGAATCGCTCCCTCCTCCTTCCCCTGGACTCTGCTCAACATCCCGAGCTCGACCTGCTCGGTACAAAAGCCTCCTGCCTGCAGCTGGCTGCCATGAGGAACGTGAACATCATCCTGCTGCACTACAATTTCTCGGGCAAGCTCACCAACCGGCACTCCGGGGATGAGGGCATGGGGCTCATCCGCATGGCCTTCATCATCATCAGCTGCCTCATCATCCTGGAGAACCTGCTGGTGCTGCTGGCCGTGCTGCGCTGCCTGCGGGGCCGGCGCTGGGTCTACTCCTGCATCGCCAGCATCACCGTCAGCGACCTGCTGGCAGGGATCGCCTACCTCTGCAACCTCTGCCTCTCGGGCAGCAAGACCTTCCAGCTCTCCCCTCAGCTCTGGTTCCTGCGGGAGGGCATCCTCTTCATCGCCTTGGCTGCCTCCACCTTCAGCCTGCTGGTGACGGCCATCGAGCGCTACAGTGCCATGGTGAGGCCGATTGCAGAGAACGAGGCCAGCAAGACCCTGCGCCTGCGTGGCCTCATCGTGTCCTGCTGGCTGCTGGCCCTCGTCATTGGGCTGCTCCCGCTGCTGGGCTGGAACTGCCTCTGTGACTTCCAGGCCTGCTCCATGCTCCTGCCTCTCTACTCCAAGAACTACATCCTCTTCTCCGTGGTCATGTTCAGCATCATCCTCCTGGGCATCGTCGGCCTCTACATCTCCATCTTCCATCTGGTGCAGGCCAGTTCCAGGCAGACCAGCTCCCGGCATGGCCGCAGGCGGTCCCTGCGCTTGCTGAAGACCGTGCTGATGATCCTGGGGGCCTTCATCCTCTGCTGGAGCCCCCTCTTCATCCTGCTGCTCTTTGATGTCTTCTGTGAGACCGGGGCCTGCACTCACCTGCAGAGCCTGGACTGGACCCTGGCTCTGGCCCTGCTGAACTCGGGAGTCAATCCCATCATTTATGCCCTGCGGAGCGTGGAGGTTCGCCGTGCCGTGGGGAGCCTGCTGTGCTGCTGCTGTGCCAAGGCTGGGCTCTGCCAGCCTGGCAGCTGCCTGGTCATCTCAGACATCAACTCTGGCTCCTCCACGGAGAGCTCCCTGCGCTACCGCGACAGCTTCCGCAGCTCCGTGGCGTGGAACGCTCGGCCCAGGGCACCTCTCTCCAGCAACTCCAGCATGATGAGCAATGTCCCCAGTCAGTGAGGGGCCACAGGGAGAGCAAGAGATGCCAGACAGCCCCCAGGACCTCGTGCTGGTCCTGGCCTGGCAGGACTGTAGCAACTCATGCTGACCCCTTATGAACTGGGGCCAGGGTTTCCAGTCCCATCAGCCTGGGGGTGCCTCAGTGTGGGGGCAGCACAGGGACAGGAATTGCTCCTAGGCTGGGAGTGAAAGATAGAGGAATATTTTAGGATTGCTGCTCTGCTGGGACAGCTGTAGTGCTCAGGTTCAGCACCAGAGGTGCTGCTCCTGCCCACCTGAGGGTGTTTTGTCCCAGGACACAGTGGCAAAGAGGGTGGATTTCACCAACCAGGTGGCCCTCCCAAGCCTTTGGAATCCTTTCGGACCTTCTGTGATGGGCACTGCTGCTGGGAAGGAATGCAAGCTTGATGTCTTTCCCAGCCCAAGGAGATGGGATGGAGGATGGCAGAGAGTTGCAGCCACAGCCCAGACCCTCCTCGGGGTGCAGAGGCTGGGCACTGAGCCAGGGCAAATGCTGTGACAGTGCTCAGAGCTGCAGTGACAGGGCTGGCACTAGCATGGGCAGAAGGAGGTGCCCAGAGAGACTGGGGAGCCTGGTGCCTCAGATCCCTGCTGTGCTGTTCTCTCATGTAGGGAATAATCAGAGCAGCACCCAAATGCCTCCTCTCACCATGCCAGAAGGCCACGGAAGCACTGGGGACTCATACAAAACTTGCTGTCCCAGCCCCTCTGCAGGAGCTGAGCGTGCAGCCCATTTGTTCTGCAATAAATCAAATGGGTGATCAGAAAGCCTTGGCTTGATTTGCTTCGATTTTTTCCCTCTGGAGGCCAAGTACTGCCTGAGAGATGTGTTTTGTAGTCTGGAGACAGCTGGAGCTGCCCTCCTGTTCTCGGGACAGGGGGATCACCCAGCTCAGGGGGCAGCAGGAGCCTCCTGTCCATCCC
>CM031877.1:626938-651177 GCA_018697195.1 Certhia americana
CCTTTAGACGCATCCTTGGTGCTGACCCCAGGCTCAGAAGATGGATGCTCCATTGCTGAGCTGGCTAGTGCTCGCTCCCTCCTCGACTTCCCCTGGACTCCTGCTCAACATCCTCGAGCTCGACCTGCTCGGTCCAAAACCTCTGCCGTGCAGCTGGCTGCCATGAGGAACGTGAACATCATCCTGACTGCACTACAATTTCTCAGGCAAGCTCACCACCAGGCACTCCGCGGATGAGGGCATGGGGCTCATCCGCCATTTGCCTTCCATCATCACAGCTGCCTCAATCATCCTGGATAACATGCTGGTGCTGGCTGGCCGTGCTGCTGCTGTCCTGCGGGGCCGGCGCTGGGGTCTTACTCCTGCTATCGCCAGCAGTCACCGTCGCGACCTGCTGGCAGGGATCGCCTACCTCTGCACCTCTTCCTTCTCTGGGCAGCAAGACCTGTTCAGCTCTCCCCCTCGCTCTGGTTTCCTGCGGGAGGGCATCCCTCTTCATCGCCCTTGGCTGCCTCCACCTTCACCTGCTGGTGAACGGCCTCGAGCGCTACAGTGGCCTGGTGAGGCCGATTGCAGAGAACGAGGCCCTAGCAAGACCCTGCGCCTGCTTGGCAAACTCATCGTGTCCTGCTGGCGGCTGGCCCTCGTCATGTGGGCTGCTCCGCGCTGCCTGGGCTTGGTCACTGCCTCTGCGACTTCCAGCCTGCCGTCCATGCTAGCCCTGCATCTCTACTCCAAGAACTACATCCTCCTTGCTCCGTGGTACATGTTCAAGGCATCATCCTCCTGGGCATCGTCGGCCTCTACTCTCACATCTTCCATCTGGTGCAGGCCAGTTACCAGGCAGACCAGCTCCCGGCATGGCCGCAGGCTTCCCTGCGCTTGCTGGAGAACCTTGCTGATGATCCTGGGGGCCTTCATCCCTGCTGGAGCCCCTCTTCATCTGCTCGTCTTTGATGTCTTCTGTGAGACCGGGGGCCTGCAACTCACCTGGCAGAGCTGGACTGGACCCTGGCTCTGGCCCCTGCTGAAACCTCGGACGAAACATTCCAATCCCCATCATTTATGGACCCTGGCGACGTGGAGGTTCGCCGTGGCCGGTGGAGGAGCCTGCTGTGCTGCTGCTGTGTGCCAAGGCTGGGGCTCTGCCAGCCTGGCAGCTGCCGTGGTCATCTCAGACATCAACTCTGGTCCGTCCACGGAGAGCTTCCCCTGCGGCTACACGCGACAGCTTCCGCAGATCCGTGTCGTGGAAGCGCTCGGACCCAGGGCACCTCCTCTCCAGCAACTCCAGCATGGGGAAAGGGTACATGTCCCCCAGTCCTTGAGGGGCCGAACAGGGGAGAGCAAGAGATGCCAGACAGCCCCGCAGACCTCGTGCTTGGTCCTAGGTCCTGGCAGGTACTGTATCAACTCATGCTGACCCCTTATGGAACTGGGGCCAGGGTTTTTCCATCCCATCAGCCTGGAGTGTCCTCATGTGTGGGGTGCAAGCAACAGGGACAGAATTGCTCCTTAGCTGGGAGTGAAGAGATAGAGGAATATTTTAGGATTGCTGCTCTGAGCTAGTGATGCAGCTCAGTGCTCAGGTTTCAGCACCAGAGGTGCTGCTCACTGGCCCACCTTGAGGTTTTGGTCCCAGGACAACAGTGGCAAAAGGGTGGATTTCACCAACCAGTGCCCTCCCAAGCTTTGGAATCCTGTCGGACCTTTCTGGGAGGGTCACTGCTGCTGGGAAGGGAATGCAAGCTTGATGTCTTTCCCAGCCCGAAGGAGATGGGATGGAGGATGGCAGAGAGTTGCAGCCTCAGACCCTCCTCGGGTTCATAGCTGGGCGCTGAGCCAGGCAAATGCTGTGACATGCTCTCAGGCGCTGGCAGTGACAGGGCTGGCACTAGCATGGGCAGAAGGAGGTTCCCAGAGAGACTGGGGGAGCCTGGTTCCTCGGAGTTTCCCTGGCTGTGCTGTTCTCTCATGTATGGGAATAATCAGAGAACACCCGAGGAGGTGGTTGGTGGGGGTGCGTGTGTGCCTCTCACCATGCCAGAAGGCCACGGCAAGCGACTGGGGACTCTACAAAACCTTGCTGTCCTGCCAGCCCCTCTGCAGGAGCTGAGCGGCAGCCCCCTTTTGTTTCTTGCAATAAAAAATCAAATCGGGTGATCAAAAGCCCTGGCTTATTTGCTTCGATTTTTTCCCTCGTGGAGGCCAGTACGTGCCCTGAGAGATGCGTTTTGTAGTCTGGATACAGCTGGAGCTGCCTCCTGTTTCTCGGGACGGGGGATTCACCCAGGCTCAGGGGGCAGCAGGAGCCTCCTGTCCATCCCCATCGCCATTTGCATCCCATTCATCCCATCCCAGTTCCGCCATCCATCACCATCCCCGGTTCCCATCCCTCCCAGTTCCCATCCCAGTTCCCATTGCCATCCAATTGCATCCACATCCCAGTTTCCCAATTTTTCACCTCCCATCCCCGTCCCATTCCATCCCAGTTCCCCTCCCCCATCCCAGTTCCCATCCCATTCCCTCCCAGTTCCCATCCTCATCCAGTTCCCATCCCAGTTCCCATCCCATCCCAGTTCCTCATCCTCATTTCCCTCGCTCAATCCCAGTTCCCATCCCATCCCATCCCCCGTTCCCATTCATCCCCGTTCCCATCCATCCCAGTTCCCATCCCATTTTCCCATCCCTCCCAGTTCCATCTCCAGTTCCCATCCATCCCATTCCCATCCCGTTACCATCCACACCATCTCACAGAGTTTCCCATCCCAGTTCCCATCCCATCCCAGTTTCACATCCCAGTTTCCCATCCCATCCCGTTCCAATCCCGTCCCATCCCCGTTCCCATCCCTCCCAGGTTTCCCTATCCCAGTTCCCATTGGCATCCCCTTGCATCCCATCCCAGTTCGCCATCCCCCTCCCATCCCCGTGTCCCATCCATCCCAGTTTCCCATCCCCATCCCAGTTCCCATCCCATCCCAGTTCCCTCCAGTTCCCATCCCATCCCATTCCCATCCAGTTCCATCCCATCACAGTTCCAATCCGCAGTTCCTCATCCCATCCCAGTTCCCATCCCATCCCATCCCCGTTCCCGATTCCATCCCCGTTCGCCATCCCATCCAGTTCCCATCCAGTTCCCATCCCATCCCAGTTCCCATCCCAGTTTCCCGATCCCATCCCAGTTTCCCATCCCAGTTCCCATCCCATCACCTTGTGTCCCATCCCAGGGGGAATGGGGGTGCGGGAGCTTCCCATCCTCATCCCAGTTTCCCATCCGAGTTCCCATCCCATCCCATTCCCATCCCATCCCATCCCCTCCCCAGTTCCCATCCCACTCCATTGGTCCAGTCCCGTATCCCATCCCATCCCATCACCCTGTTTCCCGTTCCAATCCCATGCCCATCCCTTCCCAGTTCCCATCACCCCATCCCAGTTCCCATCCCCATCCCAGTTCCCATCCCATTCCCATCCCATCCCAATCCCATTCCCATCCCAGTTCCCATCCCATCCCAGTTTCCCATCGCCAGTTCCCATCCCATCCCAGATTTTCCCTCCCGTTTTCGGGCCATCCCAGTTCCCATCCCGTTCCCATCCCATCCCCGTTCCCATCCCATCCCAGGTCCCCTCCCATCCCATCCATCCCATCCCAGCCCATCCCTTCCCATCCCATCCCATCCCATCCCGTTTCCCGTCCCATTTCCCATCCCATCCCAGTCCCATCCCAGTTCCCATTCCGCATCCCGCCATGGTTCCCATAGCCCGAGTTTTTCCCAGTTCACCGATCCCATCCCAGTTCCCATCCCATCCCAGTTTCGCCAGTTCCCAGTCCCATCCCAGTTCCCATCCATCCCATCCCAGTTCCCATCCGCTGGGGGGCTCTCGGAGGAGCGCCAGGCCGCAGGAAGGGCGCACCCCTGCAGGCGCAAGGCGTGGCGGTACCTGCAACAGCCGCCCCGCACTGGCGGCCGCGACTACAATGTCCAGCGGGCCCCTCACGGTCGGCGCGCCAACTACAGCTCCCGGCATGCGGCGCGGGGCGCGCCGTGCGTGCCGAGCAGGCCGCAGTGCGGGCCGGGGCCGCGGCGATGCTGGAGGAGGCGAGCGAGGTGCTGGAGTCGGTGCTGAAGGCCTCATGCCTCCCGCTCAGCGTCCTGCTCTTCGTGCCCGCCGTGCTCCTGCTCCTGGGGCCGCCGCCCGCCGCCGAGGCGGCGCACGAGTTCACGGTGTACCGCATGCAGCAGTATGAGCTGGGCGGGCAGCCCTACGGTGAGGAACTGCACGGCCCGGCCGCGCTCGGTGCTGCCGGCAGCGGCTCCTTCAGGGGTGCTGGGGCCGTGGGAAAGGAGCCCCGGCCCCGGGGAGGAGCCCAGGCTGGGCCGGGAAGTCGCGGGTGGCCCGTGGGGGGCGGCCCGGCTGAGGGGAGGGCTCGGGGGGCGGCAGCAGCCGGGCCCGGGCCAGGCCCAGGTGCAGGGCAGGCCTCAGCAGGGCCCCATCTGGCTGAATTTCACTCCGCAGGCTCAGCACGAGCAGGAGAGGGGCTGGGAGCTCCAGCGTGGTGACCTAGAGGTAGCCAAGGACCCCAGTCTGTGGGCTGAGGGCTCTGTGTTTTCAGGGGTCCAGCTGCATCCCTCCTGCATTCTGATAAACTCGGTGGGGAGCTCAGTTTTGTCCTTTTGCTTTTGACTCCTTTACTGACAGGTTGATTCTTCTTCGCTCTTCATCCTCGTCATCCTCAGCTCTGTGTGTTGCTCCAGTGGCTCCATTTCAGAGCCCGTCCTTCCCCTGGGTTATCGCTGACCTTTACTTCCTCTGTTCTCTTGCTAGCAGCCTGCTGATTGTGCAACACCTTTCTTTGGGTCAGAGACACACCCTGTTCTGGGAGTCCTTGAGGTGCTGCCACCCTCAGCCTCCTCCCCTGCGTGTCCAACAACTCAAACCCCAGCGTTTTTTCTGGGTCTTCTGCAGAGATTTTATTCCAGGCCAGGGCATGTGCTCTGTTTGTGAGTGATTCTTCTTATGGAGTTAGCAATGAGCAGCCTCACATTTATTTTGTGCTGTCCACAAGCAACCATCTCTCATTCTGTCAGATCTTAATAAGAAATGCAGCCGTGCCTGTGTACTCCTTAAACAGGTCACGCTTCTGGTGGCTTCTAAATAAATGAAATTATTTCTGGCTTCTTTCATCCCAGTTTCTCAGAACGTGTCCACATCTTGAGGGCTCTCTTGCTGACAGCCTCAGGAGCTCCAAGGCAGGCCCTTGCATGGGGGGAGGATCTCTCTTTTCTCAGGTGCTGGGAGCTGTTTGTTGGCAGGCTTAGCAGGGGCTGCAGGGATTTGATTCAGCTGGCTTTGATTTTGCTTGCCTGAGTGTCCCCTCTACCCAAATGCTCACAATTTTGTGACCTCTTGAAATGCCAGGTGTTATTTTTTTTAAGATGCTTCCAATTAACTTCTTGTGCTGTTGCTTTTCCTGGAGCCTTTTACCTCCATGGGCTGTGTGTTTCCTTTCTTCTTTTCTGCTCCCTTTGGCTAGCTGCTGTTCCTGTTCCTAGTGTGTTCTGAGATGTCCATCAGGATAAAAGCTGTAATTCAGAGCAGTCTGAGTTGGAAGGGACCCACAAGAATCACCAACTCTCCAAGGGAATGACCCACAGAGGAATCCATCCCATAACCTTGGTGTTATTAGCACCATGCTCTGACCAACTCAGCTGATTTGTTGTTCCAGATTCTCGTATTCTTTTCCAAAAATACCAAGAAACAGGTTGCTGTTCAGCCTCTTCTTGCAGAGGGAAGAGTTTTTTGTCAGCATCTCTCATAGAACAATTTAAGAACAAGCTTGGACTTCCTCTAATATTGATAGAATGAGAATTCTTTAGTTTGTAAATGAGTGATTATTATCTCTTCTGGAGAGAAACTACAGAAAATCAACCTGTCAGAAAAATACTGTTGTGCCTGCTCTGCTTAGACGTCAGAGAGAGCAGAACTTTGGGTGCACACATTGCTGAGCTTACACATCATTCCTTTGGAAATGGTGGAGGAATTACCCTCATTTGGAGTTGTTTTTCTCTGGTTGGGGCAGGGGTGCTGTTAATGTTTGTTTGTTTAGTGTCAGAGGTCTGTGGGGAGAATTTGCAGTGTGCCTGGGCTCTGTTTCGGGGTGTTTGGCCCTCACGGATAAAGTGAAGGGTAGATTTTTCTTGTTCAGGTGTTTCTAGGACCTTTGATGAGACTAAACTAATGTTAGAGTTAAGCTAAGCCAGGTTTTAATCTAGTTCTTAGCAGTGCTCCTGTTTGACAGAGGCTGGAGCTTGTCTGTCCCTATGTGGGGACCCAGAACAATGAGATCACCAGTGGAGGTGCCAGAGTTATAGAAGAAAAAATTGAATTTTAAATTGTAAGGTGGATTTGACCCTGTCTATTTGCACAAGATGTCCTTTTGGCCCTCCCATGGGGAATGCAGCCTGCTGTCCTCCCAGGGGATTGCATTTCCATGTGGGGGATTTGATCTGCTGGCACTGAGAGTAGGAGAGGGGGAGCCCTCAGGAGCAGCCTCTGTAACTCTGCCAGCTACAGAACCTTCCTTGGGGCTGAGTGAGAGCAGCCCTCAGGGTGACATGGGGCAGTCTGGAGTCCTCAGGGTGACATGGGGCAGTCTGGTGGTGTCCTTAGGGTGACATGGGGCAGTCTGGAGTCCTTAGGGTGACATGGGGCAGTCTGCTGGTGTCCTTTCATCAGGTGGTTCTGCACAGCTTGATCCTACAGCTGGGGGAGGCTCTGGAGAGGCCAGGCTGTCTCCAGGTGTGTTGCTGCCTGCAGGTATTAGGTGCAGGTGAGCAGACAGGTAACCTGTGTGTTGTGGTGAGGAGGAAGGCTGGAAGGTGAGGCTGCCTGGTGTGGAACAAGGCAGGCTCTGGCAGGACGTGGCTGCACAGGAAAACCCCGAGACCTCCGCTCTTTCTCGGACAAAGATGCCAACTCATCTGATGATGAGATGGGTGCTCTGCAGCCCATCAGACTGTCCCCAGGACTGTTCTGAGCAGGGGGCAGGCTGGAGCCAAGGGGATGGGGTGCCATGCCTTAGGAAGCCTCTTGCTTTCCCTGCTGGCAGGCACCAGGAGCGCGGTGCTGAACACGGAGGCGCGCACCGTGGAAGCGGACGTGCTGAGCCGCCGCTGTGTCATGATGCGGCTGGTGGACTTCTCCTACGAGCAGTACCAGAAGGCTCTGCGCCAGTCAGCTGGGGCTGTGGTGATCATCCTGCCACGATCCATCTCCTCTGTCCCCCAGGATGTTGTGAGGGTAAACAAAAAAGTTTTCTTTCTCTTCCCATGGGAGGTGTATTGGAGAAAAGCTTGGTCGCTGCAGGGCTGGAAGCTTCTGTTGTAACGCACAACAAATCTCATTCTAATTTTAAAACTTCTCTCTCCGCTTTGGTTGTTAATTTTTTCCTTGACGCCTCTCGTGTTTAGCAGATGCTAAGTTTGTGTCTTGCTTAAATCCTCAGCAATTCATGGAGATAGAGCCAGAAATGCTTGCTATGGAAACCATTGTGCCAGTCTACTTTGCAGTGGAAGATGAGGAGCTGCTGTCTATCTATGAACAAACACGGGCTGCTTCTGCATCACAGGGCTCTGCCTCAGCTGCAGAAGGTGAGTTTTAACAAGGAGGAAAAAGTTTTGAGGAAGAGAGGCCTGTTCCCACCTCTGGGAGGAGTCTGCTGTGTCATCTGCACCATGAACCAGTGTTCTGTCACCTTTGTGTTTATTCTGTCTTCATCAAAGTGTTTAGAGATTCAATTGAAGAAAAGCACAGTGTAAGAAAGCGTTACTTGACTATATTTGGACATGCAGTTCTCAGCTTCCCACTGTTGCAAGTAAGGTAGAAATCAAAACTAGGTTAAAAACAACATTGGAAATGGTAAGTGATGATGGTGTGTTGGTAAGAAGCTGAAGCTTTTTGTCTTATTTGACCACAAGTCAGTTTGATGCTTCCATGTAAATAATACAACAGTCTTATTGACCTGCTGCTTATGACTAATTTTGGTATTGCTGGGGAAAAGTTTTTGACCAGCTCAAAGTACTGGGATTTTAGGACAGAATGAAAAAGCATGGTTACCAAGATTGTATCATTGCATATAGATCAGTGACAAGTGAGAGGGCTTAAATGGTTTAAATGTGGTCTCTCCAAAGCTCAGTTAGCAGGGGAAAGGAAGGGACGAAACTTCCCCAGGTTTTTTGTTTGCTCATTGTGAGTTTTTTTGGTGTTTTTGTTCCAGTTCTGCTGCACACAGCAACTGCCAATGGCTTCCAGATGGTGACCAGCGGGGCTCAAAGTAAAGCTATCAATGACTGGCTCATCCCCAGTGTGGAGGTGAGTTGTGTATGGATCCAAACTGGCAACATTGATGAGGTGACTCCTTTTATTGGGACTTTATCAGACATTTGGTCTGACAGGACAAGCCAGGGAAGTCTCAGCAGGTATCTGAAGTCCTCACAACTGAAGCCGTGGAGGCTCAGAGGGAATGTGGAAGTTAGGCTGTCCTTGTACTGGCACACAAGAGGTGATGGGGAGTGACACTGCTCTCTTTCCTCTGCAGGGAAGGCTGACAGGGCTGGGTGGAGAAGACCTGCCCACTGTTGTGATAGTTGCCCACTATGATTCCTTTGGAGTGGCTCCAGTGAGTATTCTTTCTTCCTGCAGCTCTGTTCCTGTCCTTTTTCCCTCTGCCCATGTGTCTTTCCTTGGCCTTCAGGCTGTGGGGCAGTTCCAAGTGGAGCACAGTGCTGTGCAGCTGTCCTGGTGCCTGCCAGTCAGTGTAGGTTTGTCACCTTGTGTCTGTCCCACCTCATCCTGCAGTGGCTGTCCCACGGGGCTGACTCCAATGGCAGTGGCATCTCAGTGCTGCTGGAACTGGCCAGGCTGTTCTCTCGGCTCTACACCTACAGAAGGACCCATGCTGGGTAAGGAACTGCTCTGTTTGGGGTTAAATGTGTGTAGCTGACAAGTGGAGGGGATGGTGTGGGAAGCAGATTCCATCCTCAAGCACTGGGAGCTCCCCACTTTTCACCTGTCCTGCCTTTACCTGAGTTTGTGGCATGTGGGAAGTGTTGGCTAATTTGGACAGTTTGCCTTGGATGTCAGGTGCAAGAGGTTGTGATTTCACCACACTCCAAGGCTGAGTGCAGGAATTCTTGGAGTGCAGCATGCTAACCCTTTTCTGGCTTCTTTGATGGGCAGGTATAACCTGCTGTTCTTTGCATCTGGAGGTGGCAAGTTTAATTATCAAGGAACTAAGCGGTGGCTGGAGGACAATTTGGACCACACTGGTGAGTAAGGGGCTGATTGTGTTAAATGTCTATAATTAATTGTCAGCTTTCCTGTGAGAATCTCCTTTTGTGAGCCTTGCTTTTTTGGGGGGGCGGAAATCCCAGTACAAGCTGTAGCAATAAAGGTTTGGATTTTTCTGTTCCAGATTCCAGCCTGCTGCAGGACAATGTAGCATTTGTTCTCTGCCTTGACACTCTGGGCAGAGGCAATAGCCTTCATCTTCATGTCTCAAAGCCTCCCAAGGAGGGCACCTTGCAGCATGCATTTCTGAGAGAACTGGAAATGGTAAGAAAAAGCATTTTAGGTTCATGGGAACTTGGGGCTTACTATAGAGCTCTCCATGGGAGGAAGGAAGATGTGAAGAAAGGGTGTGCTATTGAAATAATTCATGTGTTGTTTAGGGTCACTCGATTTGAAGTACAGACAAATCCTCATGCCACAGTCCCAAGTGAAGCAGACTTGATCTGCAAAAGCTGCCCTGTACAGACATTAAAACAGCTCCTTTTGACCTGAAAATCCAGCTTTAATAATGTCAATAACTGCACCTTACATTCTGGAACACACAGAACTGCGTGTAGGCAGACAGAGTGGGACACTGCAGTGGGTACACCCCTGAATGGCTTTTCCTTGTCCTCAGGTTGTTGCCAGCCAGTTCCCAGAGGTGAAGTTTTCCATGGTGCACAAGAAGATCAACCTGGCTGAGGACATGCTGGCGTGGGAGCACGAGCGGTTTGCGATCCGGCGCTTGCCGGCGTTCACCATCTCACACCTGGAGAGCCACAGGGACAGCCTGCGTAACAGCATCATGGACAGGAGGTGGGGAGCCCTGGGGAGGGCAGGCTGGCCTTCAAACCCAGCCCAAACACCCAAACTGTGTTGTTCTGATGGTGAGGGCACAGGTGGCAAACATGGGGAGCTGTGGATTCAGGCTCATGCCTGATGCCGTGGAAAAGGTGTTTCTATTGGAAGCTGATGCCATTGGCAAGTCCATAATCCTCTCTTTTGCTTTAGGGCACGAATAGACACTAAAGCACTGACCAGGAATACTCAGATCATTGCTGAGGCTTTGACAAGGGTCATCTACAATCTAACAGAAAAGGTAAGAGGTGCCCACTGTGCAGTGCTGGCCAGACTTGTCCTGCCCAGCCAAGCTCAACAATAACCTGGGTTGGTTTGGGGTTATTTTTCATTCTCTCTTGCAGGGAGCACCTGCAGATATGCAGATCTTCACAGATCAGATGGTAAGCACAGTGCATTATTTTTGTAACCTCTGGTACTTAGAGTCTGGGGAGAGCTCTGGTGTATGGTTAACTCCCTGATGGTATTTTTCTGCAGCAAATCCAGCAGGAGCAACTGGAATCAGTGATGGACTGGCTGAGCAGTCAGCCCAGGGCTGCCCAGCTGATTGATAAAGACAGCACCTTCCTCAACACCTTAGAATATTACATGGGACGCTACCTGAAGGATGTCAAGCAGCATCATGTGAAGGCAGACAAACGGTAAGAAAAGACATGAAAGAACCAGCCAGGGCATGCAAACTGGCTTTCCCCTGGACAGAATTTTGTCTCTGAGCTGCAGCTTTCCTGGTTTCTTGACATGCAGCTTTGCTTTTCTCTGATCTCCTGTCAGTTTTGGTTCATGCTTGGTGTTCTCCCAGAGAAAGCTGCTCTTGATTCCTCACAGCGCAGGAACAAGGCCCAGCAGCTCCCTCTGTCTGAAAAACTCGTTTTTAAATGGTTTTACTTCCACTGTTCCCACACTGAGAGCGGGAGAATACTTAAGTTTTGGTTAATTACAAAAAGGCACCTTCCATCCTGTTGAACCTGCTTGGGCTAAAGCTGTTTTAGTGATCAGAAGGAGGAGTGTTTCATGTTCAGCCTCTTTGGAGACAGCTGAACGACAGCCCGAGTTCTGAATTGTGTCCTTGGAGTTCTGATTGTAGGAAAAGAAATCCTGATGACTAAAATCAGCTCAAAACCAGGCTGAGAGAGGTGGTCATGCTTACCTATCTCTGGTCAGGTGAACTCCTTGGAGACAGCTCTGGGCTGTCCTGACTGCAGGGTCAAGAAGAGCAGTAGAATCTGAAAAATTTCTCCTTTGCACAGGGACCCCGAGTTTGTTTTCTATGACCAGCTGAAGCAGGTGATGAATGCATACAGGTATGGAATTCCCTGGGGCGTGCTGGGCTGTTTTCTCCCTCCCAGCAGGAACTGTTGTAGCAATTTCATCTGCACTTTTCCTTATTCCAGGGTCAAGCCAGCAATCTTTGACCTGCTCCTGGCTGTCTGTATTGCAGCCTACCTTGGCGTTGCCTACGTTGCAGTGCAGGTAAGAGACACAGATGTATTATTTTCCTTTTAAAACAAGTCAGATACAGGAATTCACACAGTGCCAGCACTAAAGCTGGAACAATAATGCTACTTGGCTGTGCTGAAGGCAGTCTCTTGCCATTCTAGTGCAAATCTGTTTTTCAGAGCTGTTTCTTGTGGTCAAGGACATGCATAACTCACTTGCTAACCTATTTTGGCTCCAAACTGAAACTTTACAACAGATTTTAGTTACCTTGATAATTTAAAGGTTTGTAGCTGGTACTATTAGGAAACATCTGAACTTGGAATGCAGCTTAGAAATGCATCTTCAGAGTTTTACTTTCCTTTTTCTATGAAACCATAAATACATCCTGTGTCCATACCTCTGGAAATGTGATACTCCATGCCTTGGTCAGCCAAATGAAATGTAATGTTTTTGTGTCAGTGTTAACCAAGACAGTGTGAGCAAGGCTTTGTTCCTTCCTGTATTCATGAAGGACATGAATGAAAGGAAAATTCTTTAGGTCACTCTCAATTTTGATCACTTTGTGTTATTTGTGTCTATTATTTGTTTAGGGAAAACACAAGCATTTAGAAACTCAGTGTAAGAATATAAACAAGAGGAAAAACATACTTTGATTTCTGTTAACAATCTTCATTACTTCTGTTACTTGAATTTGAAATTACTTGAAGCCTGGATCATGTTACATCTGTCAAATATCAAATCAAAATACAATCAACCCCAGCAAAATCAAAACAGGAATTGAATGAATTTCTGAGTCACTGGGGAAATGGTGAAAGAGAAGATCCAGTTAAAGAATTGGGAATTGCTGGAAGTCTCTGTGTTTGCCTGGTTCATTTTTACCTTCCTGAAACTGCTGGCAGCAGTGTTTCTATAGAGACCAGGAACCTGCATGTGTTGAAATCTGAAGGTTTCTCCTCGTCTTCAGAAGGAACAGAATTGCATCCAAAAAAAAAAAAAAAAAAGCCAAACAAATTTTTAACACATTTTCACAGTGAGGTGATACAGACCTGCACTAACACTTCTGTAAGCCATCATTTTCTGTATAACTTGGCTTCCTTGTCATAATTCCTCCTCATCCATCAAGTCCCACTCCATTTTCAGGATGAGTGGTTGATGCAAACAAGGCACTGCATTTGCACGCTGGTATTGTTTTAAGCCTTCTGTGTGTTTAGAACTGTCATGGTTACTTTTTTTCCCTTCTGTTTCCAGCACTTTGGTCTCCTTTACAAGATGATACAGAGATTATCCCTTAAAACCAAGCAGCAGTGAAGCTCCAAGTCCCCCCCACCCAGCAGCACTGAGCCATCGGTGAGACCTTCTGCCTTCCACTGAACCCTGCTGTTCCTCTTCCTTTGTCTCCTCTTTGCTACTGTATAGAGGGGAGGAAGGCATAAAGAAAATGAAATTTTAACTCTTGTGCACCTTTGAAGTGCTTTTCTTCACCTTCTTCCCCTGACTTGTACCATGTCTGGTTTTCCTTTGCATTTTGGTGAGGGAGGGGCTGAGGAATCTCAGCAATTCCTGCAGTCTGATTCTGAGCAGCTTCTGTGAGTGTAACACAAAGTCCAGCACCTTCATGGACACTGTCACACAGCCAGCCTGGAAAATGAAACTACAGCCTGATGTGGGAGCTCTGCCCAGCAAACAGGGACTTGGAGCAGTTGTTTAAAAGAAAAAAAACCCCAAAAAGTGCACATGCAAATTAAAGAGGATGCAATTAGCATATTTCCTACTGGCACCTCTTCCTTGAGTTCACTGTCTGGCTTTAGGGAGTTGTGCTGAGCAAGCAGTGTCTGCAGCAAGCACCTTCTTGCATTTTGTTCTAACTCACCCCTTTTTAGGAGGTGCACTGTGAGTGATCTTGACTGTTATTACCAGGAGGAGGAAAGATTGAGGTGGGTTTCTGGCATGAGGGTTCTTGCCAGGGACAGGTTCACTCTTGGAGGATGCATTTTGTTGGTTTTTGGTCCTTGAGCAGTTCACAGCTGCCACCACTCTGTGCTAAGCTCTTGATTTTTGAGGGGTGTTCCATAATCCAGCTGCTGCAGGATCATGTTCTGTGCTGTTCCATGTATTTACATAAGCTGGTTCTGTTGATAATAAGAGCAAGAGCAGCTCAGACCTGGAAAATATATTGAGATACTACAAGCCTAGGCTAGTTGTAGTTCTAGAAGATAACCCTGAGCACTGTCCTGCCACCCAGCAAGTTTTGGGTCCTTTTCTGTAATCTCTTCTATGTACATGAGGTCTCTTCACAAGCCACAGTGACTCTTTTTTAATATAAGCTACTATTTGTAATTAAAGCAGCATATCTTACAGAGGCTGAAAAGCTATTTTTGAATTGAGGTGGACCTTTTTTTGTGTGTATGCAAGGAAAATTCCAGCTGTGGATTCCTGTTTGCACTCACCTTGTTAGAAAAAGGGTTGTTGTGGCCAGTCACTGTCCTTTGGATGGGCACCAAAGCACTGATTTCCATCCTCCTTTGTTTATTTTACTGTAATCTCCTTCTTGGAATACCCTTACCCCATGATGTGTCCTTTCTGCTACTTTAAATATGTAGCAACTTGTTCTTTAAAGGGCCTTGTCTTTTCCAGGAAAGCCTGCTGGTGTCAGAGGCTCACCATAGTGTCAGCATGGTGCCAAGCACTCCAGAGCTGTCAGCCACCCAGGGAAAACTGCCTTTTCCTGCTCTTTTGAGTGCTCATTTGAAATGTGTCTCTCTGCATGCACCAAGTGCTCGTGGCACTCCTCTGCCAAATGAATTTAGAATGACTTCAGAAGTTCTGGAGTGGCTGGAAGGCAAGCCTTGATTGTTTTCCACTGTTTTTTCTGTTCTGCCCATAGAGACTGCATCTGCTGTGCCCTGAGGAGCTGCATGCCCTCGGCTGGGTAGGTTTAGAACATTCATGGTACTCTCTGAAGAACTCTGTAGGCTCTGAATATCTGGGAGTAATTTCCAGCTGCAACATCCATTTCTGGTGTGTTACACTTGAGGAGGAGGTGTTCCCTCCAGTCTAGCAGATTATTTCACCAGTCTTAATGATTTACTTTGCTGAGAAAAATAGAAAAATAAGATTAGCAATGCTGTTGCAGCTTGAGTTGATGTGTGTAAAATTTGCCACTAGTGGGTAAGAACCCACAGAACAGATCTGGAGCTTTTTCCTTGCTGTGGAAACTGTTAGCCTTCAGTCTTCCAGATGAGAAGCTCAAAGTTCAGAGGCAAAAACTTCCTCCCAGTCTGTTTGCAGGGGCTGTAGCACAAAGAAAACACCTTAGCTCTGTGTGTTCTCAACAATAAACTGTTAACACTCCTTATGCAGTGCTAGAAGCCAGTGGAAACAACCTAAAAAAAAAAGATGGATAAGTTTAATGAGTAGAGTTCATAAACTGTAGGGGCAGTTGGGATGGTACATTGCTCTCTCCCACACAAGGTTAGTTTGTCCTGTAATCTTTTTGTGTCTTTCTCCTGGCTGCCATAAAAAGTAGTTTTTACAACAGAGAAAAGAGTTTTTGCTTTTGATCAAAGTGCACGGGCACTGAAACATACATGCTCAAATCTGAGATAGTCACATCCCAACTTCCTCATAGCTGGAGCAGAGTGTCTGTCCATCCTGGGATTGAACTAAAATCCCAATTTCCTCATAGCTGGAGCAGAGTGTCCATCCTGTAAATGAGTTTAGTTCCCACATTATTGTTTCCTTGGGTAAGTCAACAGAGAAGCTTGCAGAGAGCCCCTGGAGCTGCTCTGCCCTGCAGCATAATTGATCAGTCACCAACACAAAGGCAGAAATCCAACAGGTGTTGTGATAAAATAAAAGTTCTCCACAACGTTGCAGAGGAGCTCTGAGTAGCTGATTCTTGTTGCCCTTATTTTTACCTATCCTCTTTTTTTGAGGAGTTTGCCTGGCCTGTAGGGAAGAGCGTGGAAAGCATTATATCCACATACACACAAGTAGCTGCCAGTTGATACTCCTAGGCAGAAAACCATTTTCTTTGCTATTTATCTGACTTCATCTGTTGTCCTGGTGCTGTCAGAGTCTGCAGCTCACAAAAATCTGGTTTTCAAGCAGGGTTTAACTGGAGCTGTTAATTCCTTCTGTCCACTTCCAGCTGCATGGGCACTATTGGGAATTGTATGGGAGTAATCTGGATTATTGTAGTTCGTCTCCCAAATTCGAGGGGTTGGTTTATTGTTGGGGGAGAAGTAAAGCTGTGCAATATGAACTCCACTCCTCTACTCAGTGCAGAGAAAATCCTGAAGCCAGAATGGAATTAGGTCTCCCACTATCTGTGCCTGAGAGTCACCACAATCTTATTTAGACATTCAAAACCACAGCTATACCCAAAATTGCTGTGGGGTTTGGTTTTGAGGGTGTTTTGTTTGTTTTAAATCTCACGCTCTTACATTTTTCATGGCCCAAGCCCAAATCCCAGGCTGCTCCTGCACCCCGTGTTTAAGCTGGGTTTTACATTTCATTTGGTCTTGACTCACCAATCTGAAATGCTGGGGCTGCTCTTGGATGTCTCAGAAGATTGGGCCTTTGGGTACTCGAGTGTGGACTCCTGCTTGCTCACTTTGATGTTTAGTTTCCATTTGTAGTTACTGCATAGCCACTTCAAGGTTATAATCTGGAATATTTGCAGCTCAGGAAAAAGATTTGATTTATCTAGCAATGTTAACTCAATTATTTATCTCTTGTGTGCCCTGAAGAACAAATGTATATTGAGGTGAATATTTAAAAGCTAATAGAAAATTCAATGCAGTTGATTTACATATTTTAGGACTATAAATGTAATAATATTTAAGTATTTTAACTTTTTTTTAAAAATTGTTTGTCCCTTTTTCCCTTGGAAAATAAACCAAGTGAATGGGTTTGATGGATAGATTTGTCAGAGAACTATTTGCTAAAAGAAATGGAATCTCCTGGCATTATTTGGAGGAATAGACACCTCTACAAGATGGGAGAAATTCTATGTATTTAAAAGCTTCATCTTGTCTAGTCAAAAGTAAAATAGTATGACAGAAAACATTTACACACTCCAAGCATGATTTCAGCACCTTGAGGTGAGCAAATTCCTGTTTATTCAAAAGGTTTGTGCTCATGTGAAGCAATTAAAGTTTCTATGCAAAACAGCTTTGGTACTGTGAAAAACTGGTTACCTCAGCAGCCAGCACTGCGTGTTCATGGAGATTGTTGTGCCTCTGTCCTTACCCAATGCCTGTTGGAACACTAAACTATTTATTCAAATTATAAGCATTGCAAGAGATCTGTTCCCTGAGCATGAGTTTGTCCAAATCGTGGTCAGAGGAGTGAAGTGACCTGGATGTGGCAGAAGGGCCGGGCTGGGCTCCTGCTCCTCCTGCTGCTGTGTCCGAGGGCTCCTCTTTGTTCAGACCCTTCCAGAGCCAGCGGCGAGTGGGGCTGGGCGGTGACACGGGGAGGTGACACGGGGCGGTGTCCCCGGCGAGGTGTCCTCGGGGTGGTGATATGGGTGACAAAGGGCGGTGACGCCCGGGGAGGTGACACAGGGTGGTGACACAGGGCGGTGTCCTCGAGGCGCTGTCCCGGGGTGGTGACAAGGGGCGGTGTCCCCGGGCGGTGTCCCCGGGGCGCTGTCACGAGGCGGTGTCCCCGGGGTGGTGACATGGGGCGCTGTCCGAGGGGCTGTCCCTGGGCGGTGTCCCCGGGGTGGTGACATGGGGCGGTGTCCTTGGGGCGCTGTCACGAGGCGGTGTCCCCGGGCGGTGTCCTTGGGGCGCTGTCACGGGGCGGTCCCTCCCGCGGCTCCCGAGCATCTCCCGGTTCCATCCCCGGCCCCGTTCAGCCGCTGTCCTGCCCTGGGCACCGCTCCCGGCCCGGTGCAGCGCTGGGCACGGAACGGCGGCTCCGGGATGCCGAGCAGGCTGCACAGGTACGGGCGGGGCAGGTGAGGCCTCGGCATCCCCGTTCCATCCCTTCCAGGGCTCCGGCAGCGGGGACACGTGGCTGCCTGTCCGCGGGTCGCTGAGGCTCCTGCTGGGGATGCCAAGGAACCGGGAGGATGCCGAGGTCCTGGCTCATCGGACCACGCTGTATCTTTCTAGAAAAGAAAGAAATGATTTCTAAGTCAGAGAAAAGGTTGAAAGCAAAGGCCAACCCTTGGAAGGTGATAGAAGAACCGCTGGGACAAGGCAGTGAAGAGGAGGGTGTATTCCAGCGATGGAGAGCAAAGAGCTGCTCTAGAAATGTGTCATCATTGTTCTCTACACAGGTCTCCCCTCTACCTCTGCTTGTGACAGCATTTTTGGAGCTGGGGTGCCCACTGTCCCATCACAGCCCTCTGGCACATGGAACAAAACCCTACAGGCTGAGGGGCAGCTCATTGCAGGGCTGGGTTTAACACAGGCTCTGTCGTGTCATTATCACAGAATCACAGAATTAACTAGGCTGGAAAAGACCTTTGAGATCACTGAGTCCAACCTATAATTATGTCAGTGCCCTGCTTTGACGGGAAGTCCTTGTGGACCTCAGGGAGTTCTTCACTGACAGGGAGCCTGGTGTGAGAGCAGAGAGGAAGAGGGTCCATCCATTCCCTGGATGGAGACTGGGGCTGTGGCAGCCACCCCTCCCTAGCCAAGCCTGGCACTGGGAGCTGGGCAAACCTCACTGGAGGGCTCAGTGTTCTCTCAGCAGCTGAAGATAAGCACACAGGATGAGTGTAAGCCTCTGGTGAGACCTGGGGCTTGGCAGGACAGCTCAGAGCAGTGCAGGAAGCTGCTGTGCAGGACTTTGATTGCCAGTCCTTTCTCTGGCTTTTGGCAGAGGCAGAGCTGCATGGTGGAGGAGGAGAGGCTGAAAACACAGGCCCTGATGTTTCCTTGTGTTCCCCTGCTTGCTGACAAACTTGTGGTTTTGTATTGGTCACACCTCTGTCAGAAAGGTGACATTTTGTGTGTTTGTCCCTAATTTGTAATGGTGGAGCTGTGCTTGGCAGGGAGAACAATCCAGAAGTAAATCCATCTCTCCTTCCCTGCAGCTGGGCACAGAAAGATTAAGAACCTTCTAAATCCTTACCAAGATGTTCCAGTGCTGCTGTTATGTGTTCCCTTCTTCTTCTGGCAAGTGTCTGGTGATGTGATATCCTTGCAATTTATAACTTGAGTGTCCCATCAGAGCAGCACTACCTGAGCATGTGGTGCAGGCAAAGGCAGGTGGAGAAAGACAGACACATCTTTAGAGCTTTTCAGCTGATGAGCCACACTTAATCTAGGCCTTTTGCTTTGGGATTTTCACATTTGGTGACTTGCCAGCTTGCCTGGAATTTCACAGGTCCTGGATTCTTTTCACCTGTGCTGTGGGTTGTGACTAGCAATAATTGAGTCAGTGTGGGGTTTCTTGAGGAACCTTTGGTCCTTGCTATAGATTTTTGTGTGAGGGCAGATGAATTTGTTTCAGCTTCACAGAATCAGTTAGGTTGGAAAAGACCTCTGAGATCATCAAGTCCAACCTATTGCATGACTAAGCATGGTTTTCATTCCAGAAATAAATTTCTTTCAGAGAATTTACAAGTATAAATTACTCTCTTACAGGGAACTGTGTATTCTGTAATGGAAATGGGAAGCAAAGCCCTCAAGCTTTCTGTGCCACTGGACAGGGAAAGGAGCATTTCCTGAAAGTAGACTCCTTCCAGGTGGGAAAAAGCACACCCACAATGTAAGACAGAAGATCTGTCAGTTAAAATAGAGCTAATGAAGAAATGTTTTTTATTTTAAATGCTGTCTTCTGTTTTTCTTGAGAGTTCTTGACCCCTGATAAAGCTTGGGCCCCAGTTCTCGATGTGATTCTTACCAAACCCAAAAAGAACAAGCTGACAATACCTGACTGGAAACCCATGCAGCAATTTTGCTACAGTGTCTGTTTTGTAAGGGAGAGGGACAGGACATGAGGAACTTATCTCTGCTGAATCTAGAAAGAAACCAATTCTTTATTGTCTAAGCCACACTAGTGGTTTCTTGTTAGCAACCAGATTTTTTTTAACAGAGCAAGAGCCGCATTATTTCCTTTGGGCAGTTCAAAGGATGGTGTCTTAACTGCTGTGAGGAGTAGAGTTCTCCTGGAACTTCTTCCCAACTCACGTGAGTGGGAATTTTTACTAGAGAATGCCTGTAAGGGGCTGTGGGACTCATGAAACGTTATTTGAGTTTTTACTCCCAGCTGGTGTTTCTGTAGCACTTCAGGGACAGCTGCAGCATTGAACAGGGAGAGGGGTAGGGGAAGGGGTAGGAGAAGGGGAAGGGGTAGGGATAGGGATGCTGAAGTGCTGTTACTGACTTCCATTTGGTTGACCATCTTTGAGTCTGATGGTTTGTACTCCTGATGCTGGTATCCTCTGTGTTTCCTCCACGTGGCATTCTGGGCTTTTTGAGTGAAGGTATTATTCTCCTTTAGCAACCGGTTTGTCTGTAGGGGTTGTGAATAGGCACAACGCAGGTGTTTAAAGGATTATTAAAAAGAGAGGCAGACAAGCAACTCGTAGTTCCAGGCACCCTTCTCTGTAGGTTGCTGTTGGATTTCCCTTTTAGGAGAGTGCTCTGTGGTGGTTTTTTCTCATGGTGTGTTTCCAAATACTCCTGCTCTACAGAGGGAGTCAGGCAGCAGTCTACTCCAGGTCATGGGAAGGGCACACTAGAATATGAATCATTCAAAGGAACTGGTAATTAGGAGGCCTGTTAAATAGAGGGGAAATTAAAGAATATCCCTTTCCCTCTGGCAGAGAAAAATGACAAACTACGGAAAGATTGGAGAGAGGATATTTTATGCTCGAGCTCTAAATGGATCCCACTCTGCAATCAGCTGCAGCAAGCACAGCCTTCCTCAGCAAGGCTTTTCCAGACCTTACAACAGCTTGCGTCTTCCATCTATTTTTGGTTTTTCTCTTGCCCTGGTTTCCATAGTATCTGAATGCTTCATGCTCTTAAATATATCTGACACTTACAGCACCTTGGTGAAGTAGGAGGTACAAAGGGCCTCGCTCTTTGGAGCTGCTGGAGCTGGAACAGCCCGGGCATGTGTGGAAGATGTGGGGTGGAGTCCTGAGTGGAAAATGTGCTTTTCTAGAGGCTGGATTTGCCACTGCTGGCTTAGCCTTTCACTAGGGATAGCAGGAGAAAAGAAATCCTCATAAAACTTCTGAAAAATATTTGAAGGGCTGTAGCTGCTGGGAGCAGGGGTGGAGATGAATAGATCTGGTGATTGCCACATTCTCCTCTAATCCTCTCTGCTTTATTCTGGTATCACATTTCTTTCTCTCAAGTAAGTGAGAACATGAGGACAGCTTGGTTGTGTCCTGAAGCCAGGTTGTTCATGTGGGCTTATTCCTGTGGAATATTGTTAATGTAGTATCTTAATACAGTGTAATGGGGAGTAACAGGAGGATAGAGAATTTACAAAAAAAAAAAAGACGAGTGAGAAGCAGATGCTGTAGGGATGACCCCAAGATGCTAGGAATGCTCAGTCCTTTTATTTTTAAGGGGTACCTAGATGAAAGCATGTGACAGAAACAACCATCTCGGTACTCCAAGAGTGTTTAGGGAGCAGAGGAAGAAGCCAGATCAAATCAGCAGAGCTTAATACCTTTGCTGATTAAAACCAGGTCCACACTGAACTCAATCAGCTCAATTGAATCCTGCATGATTGTAGAGCTGAGGAGTTGCTTCTCATTATTTGGGAAAGGACAGCCCTGTGCCATTGTTTCCTGACCAGCTTGTGTTCAAGCATTGGAAAAAACCCTTTGCACACAACCCAAACTTCTTCCACAAGGTGGTGTGTTTTTGTTTGTTTATTTGGGTTTGTTTTTTTTTTTTTTAAATCAATCCTTAAAAAACAGCTGCTCTGGATCACAAAGTATCTGGAATCTGTGATGGTCACTTCCAATTCACAATGGAATTGAAGTGACTATCACAGATGATGTCACTGTCACAATTTGGGTCAAAAAATCCACAAGCCTTAAAACTTAGTTATTTTTTAGGTTCTTACAAAGTTAAAATGTTTCAACTCCCTAACTCTGAATTGGCTGGTAAAACAGATATTAAATGAAAGCTAAACAGCAAGGTCTTGGTGGACAAGAAAGGATAAAAACTGATGGCAAGTTATATATCCTTTTACACAGGAGATTTCTCTCTTAGTTTGGCAGTCTGGCTGCAGAATCTTTTACACCAGACCAGAAACAATCACATTACAGGAATAATTTTTATCTCCCTGAGATACTGTCTTATTGCTTGGATATTTTCTACCAGGACTGTCTTACCTAGTCCTTTGGCTCTTCTGCCTGGGGAACAAATAGGTACAGGAAGACAGTCTGGTTTATAGGATCCTTTTTTTTTTAAATCCCTCTTTTTTTTTTTTTTTTTTTTTTTTCTTTTTGTTTTTTTTTTTTTTTTTTTTGGGCCTGTGTGTGAGGATTTTCTGCCTAATGGTTTTGTGTCATAGGTGATGTGGAAATTCGCGCTACAGCGTGTATTTTCATACATTAATCAATGCCTGCTAGGAGATGGAAGGATGGGCAGGCACCTAAGCAAAAATGTACTGGCCCTGTTCCTGCTCAGCCTTTGTTGAGCCATTCAGTGGGGTCACATCTGGACTGGCTCTTCCCCTTCATCTTAATCTGCCCCATATAACTAAAAAACACCCTCAGATGCCACAAGAAACCAGGACAAGTCTGATGCGCCTGTTAAGGAAAATATTTTGGCGTATTTTGCACTACGCCAATGTCTTGTCTCTGCAAAACGAGAAACTTTTTGCATAAATGTGGGATTTCTTCTAACAGTCTTTTGTTTTGAAGCAGCATCTCTCGGTTGGGAGAATCTGCTCCTCTCCTACGGAATGGGGAAAATCGGAGCTCTGCTGTGCTCATTCTGGCACTCTTGGTAGACTCCTTCAGGCACAGATGCACACAGTTTTTCTGCCTTCTGCACGGTGACCTCTCATGCCTTGTTCTCTGTCTTGGTGCTCAGCTTTCTTTTATCTTCCCCTAAGCCGGTTACTCCTGGAGATATAAATTCTCTGTCTGACTCGTAAACCCCAGCGTTGATGACAGATGTTCTGTTTTTCATTTAACAGCAGTTCTTCATGTCTGTGTTCTTTACTGCAGTCAGAGTGGTTTTAGTATGTGCATCGTGAACTCCAAAAAGAGAAGGGATGTAGCTGTCTTTATAATAGACATTCTCTCAACTGAGACACTGGGTCCCTTGAGCGGTACAAAAGCCTAGTAGAGCCGCTTTTGCTTGCTAACAGCTGATGTTGAAAAAGCCGGCTTGGCACGAAAAGGGGCATGTGAAAATGTTACTTGTTAGCGTGTGATTGTTCCAAGGTGAGATATTGTTGCGTTGCCATAAAGTTTCTTGTTTTGAAACTGCATATTGCTTGCAGTGTTAAAAATGCGACACAGCTTGAATTGCCATAGGCTTCCCATGCTGATGCCACTGGGGCTTCCAAATAAGATGGCAAGCACGCGCAGTTTGCAAGATACGTCAACAGAAAGTCTGAACCCGTGTGGGGAGATATGGGAGGGTTTTAGGGTGAATTTAGGAGGTCGGTAACCCATCAAAACACAAGAAGACTCTCCAGCTTTAACACCTTGACACAGTGACCCGGGTTCAGACAGGTGCAGAAAGCGCAGTCCTTGACGATGACCCATTTTTCAATGAAAGCCTCGGATGCAAATTTCAGGCTATGATGGCCCTCACAGTGCGTGTGTTCTGGATGATGTCCACACCACAGCGGCACAACAGCCAGGCTGCGAGCGCAGGGTACAGAGCGTAGCTATGCTCGGAGCATTGAAAGTGAAGAGGGACACATTCCCCAAGCCCCTGGCTCTCTGGAGGGATTTGCTCTAGTCATTGACAATGACTTCATCCTGGGTGCAGCGGGGCGTGCCTCATTACACAACCAGCATTCTTTCCGTTCTTCCTGCTCTGTGGGTGGGGACACTCGTCTTCCCCTGATAACACATCCCCCTTTTACTAACTGCTTTTATCATGAGCCCTTCTGCCACATGTCTCTGGTGCGGGGCCTGGGTAAATAACCATGAGAGATGGGAAAGGTTTTTGGAGGCTTTTGGCATTGTGGGGCCTGTGGGACTCCCCCTAGCGGGGTATGAGGAAGGTTGAGAACTTGGGGAACCGGCAAAGAGAATGCTGAATTGGGCTGCATGGCGAGCACAGAGCTGTGGCTGCCCGCGGTGGTGTTGTGCAGCAGGGTCCACCTCTCCACTCCTGTGCCCGCCCTCCGCAGCGCATCCGGGCAGGAGAAAAGGGGGGGATGGCACAGAGAGCTCTCGCAGAGGACCTCACAAGGGGAGCAAGGGCCCCAGGCTGTGCCTGCCACCAGGGTCCTTTGGCACAGGCGCCCCAAACATGGCCCGTCATGCTTTAGTGGGACCGTGAGCCCACATGACGTGCATCAGATCTCTCTCCGCAACACAAGCCAACAACACCCATCTCCCTCCTCCCCCACGAGGGCGCAGGAGAGTATCTCTCAGGGACAATGGGGCACGAATGAACAGCTGAAATGTTGTGGTGTGGCCGACCAAAGCGGGG
>CM031877.1:653795-675297 GCA_018697195.1 Certhia americana
CCGCGGTGGCGCGGGGCCCGGCAGGGGCGCTGTGGCGCGGCTCACTTGTGGCGCCGCGCCGGGCGGCGCTGCGGCGGGGCCGTTCCCGCGCGCTGCCTCACCCGCCGCCCGCCGCCCGCCCGCCGAGCCGCGCCGGGAGCAGGGGCATGGCCAGACGTCACCGAGGGCGAGAGAGGAGGCAGCCGCCGACGCTCTTCCGACAAGCGCCGCCAGCAGCACCTCGACACGCCCGCCGCCAGCCGCGCCACGGAGCCTCCCCCATGAGCAGCTGAGCGCGGGACGCGGAAGGCCCCTCGTGCGCAGCCCTGCGCAAACAAGTATGAGGAGACCCTGGATGCATCAAGCTGTTCGTGGGGCAGATCCCGCGCAAACCTGGGAGAAGGAACCTCGCAAAGCGCTCTTGAGCAGTTCGGCAAGATGCTAGCGAGATCCCGTGCTCAAGGACCGTTACACCGGCATGCACAAGGGTGAGACCCCCGGCGCGACGCGCACAAAGGGGCAGCGGGCCCCGGGTCGGTCCACGCGTGACCCACGGCGATGTGCTGTTCTCCCACACCCTCCGCATCCCTCAGCGGCGGCCGGCGGCCCCGATCCGCTGCCGGGGAACGTGTCCGCATGCCCAGCGCCCACGGGCGGGGTCCGGCATCCCCACGGCGGAGCCCCGCGGAGCCCCGCGGCCCGGCGGCAGCCCGGGGCCTGTGGCCCCGTGTGGGGTGCGGTGACAAAGGCGTCGATGGGCAGCGTGGGCCGGGCCGGGGCTGCTGCGGAGCGCGGGGGCCGCAGCGGGACCCTCGCTGGGCTGCTGGGCATCCCCTAAGGGGGTTCACACCGACCCCGGGCAAGGGTTCGGCGCTGCGGTTTTAAAATCCGTGCAACAAAGAATATTGGCCGCGAATGTGCCGCTGTCAGTGGCGTTCGGGGTAGGTGAGGGGGCCTTCGTGATGGCACACGGGGAAATGAGGGGTCTTCCTTCGCTGAAGGACCTTTAATGGGTGCTGAAAAGTTTGAGGAGGCTCCTTTAGCCTCGCTTATTGTTGTGTTTTTGTACTGAAGAGCTGTCGCGTTCGGCGTGGCAGCTCCCTTCAGTGGAGCGGCTCTACCCCACCCCAGCAGGTGTTTGGGATCTTGTGACCAGCACGGCTCCAGCCAGGAAGGGAACTCACGGAGTTGTTTGCTGTAAGATCCGAGGGGGTGATGGCAGCCTCGCTCCCTGGCACAGGTAGAACAACCTGCAGGGAATCGACAGTGAGTACCCTGAAAGCTGTCGGTGCTCAGCCTGGGCTGCTGTGCCCTAAAATGATCTGTGATGGGGCCATGTGTGATGGGCGTGCTGGAGGGAGTGTGCCACGCTCAGTCCTGATGCCTCAGATTTAGGAGGAAGGGTAGGAAAAATCGAGTGCCTTAGCAACGTGAACCATTCTAGACTGAACAGACAGGGAAGAGGACAAGGGAAAAACAAGTGTATTTTCAAACAAAAGGCCAAATCTAGCTCCAGCACAAAAAGGAAACCACTTTCTCATTGAAGCCTGTGGGGGCTGGGCTGGCATGAATTTAGCTGAAGAAGTGTGTCTGGTTGTGAGAGAAAAACGAGGATGCCATGTGCTTGTGTGCAAGGAACTGCATCCAAACCTGCTGCCAGGGGATGGTGAGTTGCAAGGTTTCAAACCCAGCAAGGAGGAGAATGGGCCCAAGGCAAGAGGCAATTGCACATTTCATTCCAGTTGACATCTTAAATATAGACTGTGTGGTCTGAGGTCAGCTTCCAGGCAGGAGACAAATTCTAGGGATCTGCTTAGGTATGGAAATTAGAGGGGGCAGCAGTGGTATTAGCCAGATGTGTGTGATATTAACTTGCTTTTAAAAGCAGGATTTATGCAGCAAAATAAATGCATCCTTTTGGTTCTATCATATTTTTGAGTGGATGTAGGTGTTGTTGGCCAGGGGTTGTTCTGTCCAGAAGAGGTTGTTGAGATTTGAGGTTTTCTGGTGGTTGTTGTGGGGTTGTTTCCACACCCCTTCAGTTTCCTCTGCCCCTCCCTGTCCTGTTTTGTACAAAGTGAGAGGCTGGGATTCCTTCCCTGGTGGCATGAGTTTGCATGTAGATCCTCAGCCTGTTTTGGGAACTGCCTCTCCAAAGAAGTCATCCCTTCACAAGGAAGTGCGTGGGGGTTTAGCGTGCAGTGAGGGAATGAGATCCACAATCCAGCCCACCCTGATGCCTGATCACTCTCATTTACCAGGTTTGGCTGCAGTGCCTTGTGCTCCATGCAGGAAAACCATCCTGGTGAGGAGCTGCTTCTGGCATCAGCAGGCCTGGGAGGTGCCAGGCCTGACCCAGGAGCTGCAGTGGCCTGGAGCACTGTCACAGCCCCTGAGCAGGAGACACTTTGGCTGCAGGCTTGTTCCTGCACTGTACAGAAGCCACCTTTCTGGGGCAGTTCTAACAGCAGACTCAATTTTCTCTCCCCATGTTCCTGATCTGCAGTGAGATCCAATTGACAGCTCACATGTAGCTTCCATCTGCTTTTTTCCCTTTCTCTCCCCAAAGGGGAGGAAGTGGTGGTATGAGAAGCCAGCACTGCTGGTGAAGCCCAGCGTGTCCTCTTGTGTTCCCTTGCAGCTTGACATGGAGCTGAGCAGCCACCTCTGCCTCCAGGGAGGAAGAAAGGGTGGAAAATGCCTTCCAGGGTCTGGAGGATGTGAGTTGGACTGCAGAGTCCAAGAGTTGGTCCTGTTTGGGTGCTGAGAATGGATGAATTTGGTGGAGGCAGAGGAGAATCTTTGAGCTCTAGAAATGTGAGCTCTGCTATGAAATGGTTTTGTTAGTACCTGACTAGTCGTGCCTCAGCATCCTGGCTACTGGTAGCTGATACTGTTCCAACCTAATATTATTCATGAGGCAGTTTTTCTATTTATGTTAATCACAGATACATTTGCATGTTAATGGCAGTGTTTGTCTCAAAGCTAATATTTTCATGGGAAGAGCGGGGAGGTGTTTGAACAGCCTTTTGGAATGGGTCAGGGGAGGCTGAGTGGGGAGAATTAAGTGGAAATTTTTGGCCTTGTGTTCCAGGATTAGGCAGAAGGCAGTTCCTTCACAAGTGTCAACTGGATGGGCTTCCTAGGAGTGCTCATGGTAGGGAAAGTGGAGTGATTAAGGAGTGTGAGATGCCAAACTGAACTGCAGGGGAATATTCAGCAGGGGCAGGAGCAGCCCTCTCGGAGGCATGTGGACAGATAGGTGGCTTTTCCAGAGGGCAAGGATACAACACCCTCAGCCCAGCTTGCCTCCCTGGCAGCCCAGTTTTGACTCAGCTTCTGCAGGCTTGTAGATTAGCTCCCCACTGACTCCATGCTTCCCCTGCTGAAGTATTTAATGTGATTTCTGATGCTAAGCAGAATCTAGAGATCCCTCCCTCCTGCAAACCAGCAGCCTTTTCTTGCTCAAGGCTTTAGACTGCTGATGTGTGGAGTAATATTTAGGATCAGAAGGGACTGTAAATTCCGGAGTCAATGTGTAGTTTGTAGGGAGGATCAGGCACAGAATATATATATTTTTTTTAATGCAGTCTCTTGCAAGTGGAACTAGGTTGCGTTCTGCTTTCAGGGAGCTGGAAACCCTCCTGGAGCCCATGGAAGTAGGGTGGTACCACCAAAGCTGATGGAACACAGAGGGATCTTTGGCAGAATGATGGTGGCCTGGCTTTGCAGACAGTGCTCTGGGTGCTGTCCTGCATCCCTGTGCTGGGAATGGGTCATTGGCACTGCCCAGGTCCCTGGGACCTTCCAGGCTGACACTTCTTAACACCCTGAGCATTTCTAGCACCATGTCCTGTGTCTCAGTAGGCACAGCTGACCTGGTGTGAGAAGTGCCCAGAGGGGCCTGAGCCTGTCTGTCTGAGCTTGCTGTTAACTACAGCAGGAACCGAGGAAGTGAGAAAACCTAGTGAGAGTGACAGGCCTCTCTGCACCTCTGGGGACATCTCTTCACTCTTGAGCAGATCCTTGGGTGGCTCTGTCAAGTGCAAAGTTTTGGGAGCCCAAAGAACCCATGAGAGACCTGGTGAGCAGAATCCTGCCACAGCATTCCAGGAGTAGCTGCAGAGTTAGTGTGCAAGAGATAACGGCTCTTCAGGAAGGAAGCTTATTTTCCCCAAATATTTGTTTGCACAATTAGGCTTAGAGCACAGTGTTTCTTCCAAGCCTTTTCCTTCATTTCTGACCAGGACTTTGCAAAAAGAATGGAATTGACTACTGTGCTCTACCTCCAAAACACCTGGTTGTGAAAGGCAATAATCATATTTTCCAAAAGACGTATCTGACATCTTTAGCTCCCTCCTTTTCAGAGCCAGTACTGCTTCCCAGGTTCCTGCTATTGGGGAAGTAAGAATGAAAGGAATATCCTCAAACCTCAAAGCTTAGAGACACGAAGAGCTTGGGGATGGAGTGCTGGACCAGGCTGTCCTGTACCTGTAGCCCCAGTGCAGGCAGGATGTTGGAGGCTGCCCGAGTGCTGCTTCATGCTTGAGTGAAGAGAAGGAGCACAAGTGGCTTCTGCTGAGAAAATCTGCACCATCCTTGCAAAGCAGAGCAGCAGTGGGGATTGCCCTTGGGTTGGAGGTGGAGCGAAGCATCTTCAGGCTCCACAGTTATGGGATGTTTCTTGGTACTTGAGGTGCTAAAAGATGAACAGCCTTTGGTGTAGGGAAGAGAAGGACCAGAGGACTCTAGGGAGGGGATTCGTGGCACTTTTCCACATTGGTGCTGGTGGACGTAGGTGTTGCTGGCCTTTACAAGTCCCTGATCTGGCATGGTAACAGTACCTCCTTGTGTGAGGAGTGTCTCTCCTTTATCCCCACTAAATGGTGTGTCTTTGTTCAGTTCTCATTTTTAGCTGGTCCATGGACTGGGGTTTTTGAGCCTGACAGTGTGCTTTGCCTCATTTTTGACATTCCTGAGCACTGGAATATGGGACTCGAGGATGGGGTTTGCATGCTTCATATAGACATAATTCTTCTCATATCCTGAGCTTTCTTAGGTGGTGGCTGATGCTCCTGAGGCAAGGATGGTGTCTTCACTGTGTGGGCATAGTACCAATGCATTGAAGCTTTTAGTGGAATAAATTGCTTATTCTTAACTGCTGACTTCAAGAGTTTTGTGAGCTAAGCCTGGCCCAAATTATCTTAGAATGAGTCTTGTGTGACTTGCAAAGACTGAAGCAGCAGGTGGAATTGGGTATCTGTTTTGAGACTTTGGTGACCAGGCCTTCAAATCTGTTAGAAATAGATTATAGAGGTTATAGAGTCTGGCCTCTCTGGTTCTAGAGCTGCTTTTGAGGCTTGATGTCAGAGCAGTCCATAGGGGAGAGGGAAAGCCAAGGGGAGCTTCCCCATCACAACAGAATCAGCTCCCTTTGCCAGGATCAGTGATGTTTACCTGTATTTTTCCTGGCCTCACTGCATTTGTTAAATTACCTGTTGGTCCCACATTTGACTTTGGTGCAGCATTCTTGGTTCAAAACTTGGGCAATAATGAGCTTTAATGACCTCTTAGAGATATCTAGTGCCTGTGTGCTATTTATGGAAGGTTTTTTCCCTTAGCAAGAGGTGTGAGGACAGATGCGTTGTGCTTTCCTGCAGCAACTTCTTGGAGTTGGGATGGAAGAGCAGGGTAATTATGTTGCTGTTTGTTGGGATTGTCCTGAGGAGCTGGCTTCTGCCGTGCCTAAGGGAGTTGTGTACTATGGAGTCACACTGGAGTGGAGGGGAGAGCAGCCCCTGCACCCACCTTTGGATCCATGGAGAGCTGAAGCAGCTTTGGAGTACCCCAAGCAAAGAACAAGAATGTGGAGGCAGAAAAATGGGCCTCTCTGGCCATAACAATGCATCTGCAGCCCCGGCACAGCAGTGAAGACAGGGATATTCATCAGCAAGCCAGAGGGACTCGTCCTGCCTTTGCTTGGGATGTGAAATGCCACTGTGGATAGGAGGGGGATGAGTGAGGGGGTCAGATGCATTCTGAGTGTATTCTCCAGTGCTTTGCCTACCCTCATCTGAAACAACTCAAGTGATGGAGCTCCAGGCACCTCCCTGGGGAGATCATTCCACAGTCTAAATCTCTTTCTGCTAGGAAATGTTTCTTGATAGCCAGCCAGATTTTTCCTTTGCTTATTCTTAGCTTCAGAGCACCCAAAGATGATCCCTCTTCTTCCTGGAGGGGCTACAACTCCTCCCCTCCTCCCTTGGCTCCAGCATTGGTCTGAGATGTTGAGTCATATCTTGACTAAGAATGTCAGGATCTGGCCTTTTCTGTGTGCTTTTTATCTGGCTTCTTAAATTGGCCCTTGCAGAATGCATGGTGCTCTGCTGGGCTCTGTTTTGCCCTTGTTCTGCATATGTACACTGGTGTGTGTGTTTGTGTGCATCATATGGCACACAGGGTCAGGCCTCTGCTGCTGTGGCTTTCCCTGATTTGTGAATCTGGATCATGGAGCTTTTGGATAAGCCTAAAATCCCAGATACTTTTCTTCTTTCCTTGCTTCTTTTCTTTTTTTAATCAGTAATCGTGCTGGTCCTTGCCTCTCTCCTGATCCTTGTGTTTGGGGCTGTTTCTGTCACAGACATGATCAGCTTTCCTTTTGCTCTTCCATTGTGTCTCACCTTGTCCAACACCTGTGTCAGGCCCAGTCAATTCACTGAGACCCTTTTCTAGCTCTTAATAGACTTCAGATGTGGCTTGCAAGTCCTTTAACGTTGTTTCTTTGTCTTTTTTTTCCCCCTAGAGCTTTAGACACATCCAAATTATGTAACATTTGTGTTGATGTTTGTCTGCAAGTGCCTGTCTAACTTGACACTCGCTGTATCTGCTGCAGGTTGTGCATTCCTCACATACTGTGCCAGAGACTCTGCCATCAAAGCCCAGACAGCACTGCATGAACAGAAGACTTTGCCAGGGGTAAGTCCCAGAGAATTGTCTGGAGTTGATGCCGTGGGCAGGAAGATGGGGAATTTTCAGGGGAGGGAGCAAGGGCAAGAAATGGCTTAGATTAATTTTCCTGCTTGTGGAAGAGAAGGGTGTTTCAGGAATTAGAACAGGGATATGGGAATGGAAGCATAGCACTGTTCTTCAGAGCTGCTGCTATTTTTTTTCTCTGGCCAGGCCTGTTTCTGTGCTGCTCTTTTCTCTCTGTGGTGTGACAGGACGCCTTCAGCTTTCTGTCCCTGTCACTGGAAAGCTGTGGGCTTTGGGGTGAACTGTGTGGGTGCACAGTAGGTGTTGCTGAAAAACTCATATGAGATAAGATGCCAGAGCCTGTTTCCAAGCGTGTAGAACCTCCTGGTGCATCCAGTTCTACTCTGCTATTGCCCTGCAGGGTGCCCGGACAGAGCTCTGATGCAGTGGCTGAATTGGATCAGCCTCTCAAAAATATAAAAAATACACTTGCCACATACCATTGTTTGGAAGAGAAATGGGTTATTCAGGCAAGACAAGGACTTCTGGTCTTTTCCTGGGTCTTGCTTACTCCACAGCTGGTCTTGGGACCAGAGTTCAGTGGGATTTGAAGGAGGCTGGGCACTGTGGAGCAGGTTCCTCCTTGCCTGGCAGTCCTCTGCCTCCCTGGGACCTGCTGGAGAGCTGCAAGGAGTTCTGGATTGTTGCCCTTCCCATTTTGGTATGGTTTAAGAGCTTTGACTGGGCAGTTCCCTTGCTGTACTGAGGGGGTTGATCAAGCACATTGAAAGGATTCATTTGGAGGTGAGTAGGAGGAGGAGTTGGGTACTTATAGATAGAAGCTCACAGGAGGCCCTGAGTGCTCAAGGCAACAGAATAATTAATGTAAACCAGGGGTCTCTGGAGGGTGGTTAGGAATTCTTAACCATAACATTTCCTCTTTAACCCGTACAGGTCTGAAGAGCTTCCCTCACCTATCCCAGCTGCCCTCAAGACCTACACACACACACACACACACAGAGACACAGACACACACACACAAGCATCTTCTTCTTGATTTGTTTACCTGTCATGGGCCTGTGTTGGCATCTGAGTGCTGGAAAATTCATGTGACTTAATTACCACTTAACAGAGTCCTTATCTCAGGACAGCCAGGGGGAAGAGTACAGATAGCCAGCACAAATCTGCCTGAGTTATTTTTGTGTCATGGGAAATGGTTGGAGTTTTGAACTAAAGCAATGTAACCTCGTGTGTTGGTCCAGGGCAGGGCTGACAGTGTCTCTAGTAACAAGTCAAAGGATGGAGGAGCAGTTGAGAGGAGTCATGGTACAGTGCTGTTAATGCAGTGGGGAACTCAGACGTGTCTATGAAAAATTATTCATGTGAGGCTTGGTGGATTCAAGGCAATCTCAGTTTTGCTACAGTTCTACATTGGGGATTTGTTGCATGTTTCACTATGTTCTCTACTGTCTGTGCTCTCAGGGATTGTAGAGAGCTGCATGGAGCAGTGTTTAAAGCAGCAATTTATCTATGATGTGGTGATCTAAAGGCTTTTTATGTTAAGGGAGGTGTAAGACACTGCCTGGGAACAGTAAGAAGACTGTGGTAGGTGAGTACTTTTGAACATACTTGTCTAGAGACAGTTAATGAGCAGTGTGGTGTAATTATGTTTCAGGATTAGGATGAAGATGAGCTGTGCTGCATTTGGAGCTGTCTATTTTCAGGCTGCCAATATACCACTTCATCACATTTAGTTTCTCTTTTGTTCAGTCCCTCAGTGACCAAGAATTCTCTCTCTCTTTGGTCTTTTTGAGATGGTTACTTGGCATGGACATGGTCTGGGTGAACTGAGGTAGCTTTCAGCCATGGTTTGCTGGTGTCTGTGTAGCATCACCTGTCCTTGAGGCCCAGCTGATCACAGGCAGCACTTTGCAAATGAATCACAGGCAGGAGGGCCAAGCCTCCTGTTTTGTTCCCTGTTTTGGGAACAAGGACGTAAAATTTCATCTCTGTACGTTCACATCTGGATCATCTTCTGATGATCTCTGGGGCAAAGCCAATCCCCAGGAGTTTAGCCCAGCACAGGGCAGAGTACAGCACAGACCACACCACTGGGATTTCAATCAGTGTGCCACAGTCTGGTAAAGAACTGATTTCTTGTGCATTTTACCCATATCCATTCTCTGTACTGCACGTAGCAGGAGAAGAAAGGAAGCTGAAGTGTTATGAAGTGTAGGGTGACACAAACTGTCACCTGAGTGCATGACCCAGCCTCAGCAGGTTTAGAGACAGCAAAGGCTCAAACTGGCAGAGGAAGGATCTTGTGCTGATCCTACACTTGCTGTTGAACCACCAAGCAATTGCAGATGCCACAAGAACCAAAGTACCTTCCTTTGTTGGTCTCAATGCAGAGAGCTGTGGTTGAGCTCAACAGTTCATGAACCTGAATAGAGACAAATGACTTTCTTGGTCTAGACTGAGGATTTGGTAAGGACAGAATTATGGAAGTGCTTTGGTATGGTTTCTGAGATAGTCTTTGGCTGTGGTCAGACAGCTGGAGCAGGACTTTTGGGTTCTCTTCAGGCTGTCACTGGGTAGGTCTGGGCCCGCAGAGGTGTTGCTGAGATTCTCCAGGTCTGATGCCAGCAATGTCAGCCTACCTGCTGGGCCATGAGTGCAGTGTAGCTTTTATATATAGTTATATTTATATTTTAGGTTTTCCACATAAGTCAGTAGGAATCACTATGGTCTGTATTCTTGTGGCATTTGGGGCGAGTTCTCTTTGTGTGAAGTCAAAAGTCTTTTCTTTCTGATTTGAGTGTTGTTGGGTGTATGGTAACTGAATGGAATTTAAATGCTATAAGGCTTATTTTTTGACAGTAAGGCCCAGGGTCTTTTTCTGAGGTAGACAGAATTTTGTCTTTTACATTCTTTTATATGGGCCAGTGTGCTCAGGGTGTAAAACAGCAACACTGTCATAGAATCGTGAGGTTGGGAAAGACCTCTGAGATCATTGAATCCAGCCATTAACCCAGCACAGCCAAGTGCACTAACCCTTGTCCTTAGGTGCCACATCCATACATCTGATGGTGTCTCAACCAGTCTCACCTGTACAGCTGCATATAGTATTATCTAAAACACCTGTGCTGCCCTCAGAGCTGGTGAATTGTTGAAATCAGGCCTTTAAGGCTTTTTCCTAAATCCAGTGTCCTCTTCAGCTGCCAGCCAGCCCAGCAGTGCAGTGTTTCACCTTCTCCCCACTCCCTGGCACACTCCTCCCTGCCTCAGTGAAATGATATTATATCTCAATAACCCATGCCTTTGATTCGTGATTGTGCCTTCACTTTGCTGAGTTCTGAAAGGAATTGGAGAGGTTATTAATGACACACAGTGATCACACAGCAAGTTAAAGCCTCTTGCTAAGTGAAATTTGAGGGAAAAGCATCCAGCTTTTCAATATTTCGCAGAAACGCTTTATGTCTCTTTTCATTTGCAGCCAGACAGTTGCAAATTACATAAAATTGCTCCTGAAGAAGAAGAGGAAGAAGAATAGAGGGAGGAAGTGGAGGGGGGAGGTTTAAAAAAGTAATTCTTTCGGCAAGGTACAGTTACAGTTTTATTTCTATGCAGAACAAAGAAAGGCCTGCTGAAAGGTAGGCAAGTAAGTGGCAGAAATTGGTATTGATCCAAGCAGGGAATACGGGCAGTTTAAGAGCAGTGATGAGGGTACTGAAATGTGGCTACATCACAGGGAGAACTCATGGATGCAGGGACACAGGAATGGAAAATTACAGAGAGCAGCAGCATGAGAGCAGACAGAGACTCTGAGAATGCACCAGGGGTTGAGATGCTGCAGCACTAATTCAGGTGGTTGGGCACCAGCATTAGTGCAGAGACCCAGCAGAGCTCGAGCAGAGGGCATCCCTGTGGGTAGGTTGTGTCCTGTGCTGCCAGGAGCAAGGGCTCACCTGGGCCATCTGTCAGGATCCACAGCCCGTGGTGGTAGGAGAGAGCACAGGTGACTGGAGGGAATTTGGTGGAGAGGGCAATGAATCTCATTCTTCCCTCCTCTCTTGTTCGTGCAGTGCTGGTGTGAAGCCAGCCTGGACCAGTATTTCTGAAAGTTTCAGGTGGTCTCAATGTTTGGCTGAGGTTTGAAGCTGGGCCTCAGGTGTTAATCTCTGCAGCTTGAACCCTTGAACAGGGCAGGATGGAGAAGTTTTTCCCATGTCCATCCTGTATGTTTGATAAATACCAGCAAGTTCCTGAGAGCCATGCAGCATCAGTTAGAAATACAGAGAGCATGCCAAGGCTATCTCATGGAAATGGCAGCACCAGGACATGAAGGTGCTGGGTTAAAGCAGCCCTTGGCAAAGAAGCAGCAGGAGTGCCTGATCAGTGCATAGGGAATTGAAAATACTTGTGCTGTTGAGGGTTTGGCTTGAGGGGCTGAAAACTCTGAGTGAGGCAAAGCAGCTGCCCAGGGAAGTGCTTACACTGAAGAGCAAGCTGCCAACATTGCCTCCTGTTCCCTGTGGAATTGAAAGAACAGTGAAATTAAAGATCAGCACCCGTTCCCACATGCTGACCAAGTGGACACATGCAGGCTCTGTCCTGTGCACAAGGGGTCTTCCTTTCTTCAGAGAAATTGCTGCCCTTTGCACAGCCAGGCCCTGGCATCTCCTTGCAGCACAGAACTTTGACTTTTGCCTCCCAGAGTTGGGTCTTTGCTGGTGATCTCGCTTACCTGTGCTTCTGAACTCACCTGTACCTGCACATCAGCCCACACAGACCTTCGTCTTTGCAAAGGCTTCACCCTCCTGAGTGAGGCTCCACATTCCCACCTCCATGGGGTCATCTGGGGTGTGTGACTGCACACAAGTGTTTGTGAATATGGATGTAGAGGGGATCAGAGGATAATTTATGGTGGAAGAGACCTCTGGGGTCTCTGCTCAAACCCCACTCACTGACTACACCAGATCACTGAGGGCCTTCTCCAAATGAGACTTGACTGTCTCCAGAGGCATCCTGCAGTCACCTGGGGCCTCTTTTCTAGTCTGCCAGCACCCCTAAAGGGAAACAGCTTATCTCCTATCAGCCCAGAACAGGCTCAGGGGATTCATTTGGTGGTGCTGGGGCTTGGGCCCGTTTTGGGTGGATTTTCCCGTGGGTGCATCAGTATCGCTGGAGGTTTTGCTCCGCTTGGATTGTCAGTGTTGGTGGTTGCCAAGGGAACTGGCACAGCCGCTCTGTGTGCAGGCAGAGGGTCCCTAGGCCTGCCCCTCCTCTGTTATATCAGCAGAGATGTCTTTTCCTGGCCACTGTCATTACCCTGCCATGGGGCAGCAGAGGCCTGGCATGGCTGCAGCAGCCCAGTGAACCTGTGAACCTGCCAGAGAGGCCTGGCAGGTTTGTGCAGGCTCTGCAGAACTGCTGTGTCCATCAGCTCAGACACTGCTGCCCCAGGCTCTGCCCTTACCTGTTTTTTTGAGGTCCTTGGTGGCTGCAGCTTGTGTGCAGAGAAGCCCCTGAATGTGCTCTCTGGACCAGTGGCTCAGGAAAAGGCACAGGGTGTCCTTTCCAGTGGAAAGACCAAAGCTGAGTGTGTGCTCCCAGCTGTTCCCTGTGCAGCTTTCTTGCACTTGCTCAGGGTAACTTGGTGACCCATCTCACAGCATCTTACTCCTCCTTTTTGCAGGCCTTAAGCCCTAAGCATTCCTTAGGCCTGTCAGTTTCTACTTCAGTGGGAGTGACAAATGTTACAATCTCGGGCAAGTCTGAAGCAAGATGCTGAAGAAGGATGCTCTAGCTGACAGAGGAATGTGGGTCTGAGCACCCAGCTGTGCCTGGGTCCTCAGGCCCATGGCTTTTTGGAGGCCAGAACGATCTCTTGTGGTATTGATGAACTTTCTAGACGAGTTTTTGGGTTTTCAATTTCATCAATCCTTCAACAATCATCTTTGCTCATGCAAAAAAATGTAGCTGAGCCATGCAGGCAGAAGCTGTGTTGTTTGTACTCTGGGATTCACATCCTGCTTCTGCCACAGACTTTCTGCATGATCTTCATCGCCACATGCCTCGATTCCTCCACCTGGAACACACTGCTCATAATTATCCTTGTCTCCTCCATAGTGGGATTGAATGAGGTGAATTCATAAGCAGCCTGTAGAGCTCTGCCAGAACTTGGTACTAATGTTGCTCGTGTTTCTGTATGAGACAACCCCTCTTTCTCAGGGGGGGATGGTTCTCCTGGGCAGGACTAAGGCACGCTGAGATGTCAGAGGGAAGATGCAGGAAGGATACTTGCACGCAGAGACTGGCACCAATCCATCCCTGCTTGCATTCCCAATCAGAAATGGAATCCAAATGAACAAATTAGCATTTAGATTTATGTGCTCTGCCCAGTTAGAAGTGATTATGATCATTCAGGCAGGGCATTTTTAACTGGCCAGAGGAGGACAAGCCCACGATTTGTAAAGTGAAGAGCCCCAGCCCTAATTCTGCCGATGGCCTTGGATGCCTTTTGGTTCCTGACATCCCAGAGGAGCCAGCCCGCATTGTATGTTTTGTACACTCTGCTTCTGACCCTCTTAACACTGTGAGGTTCCCCTGCATTGCACCTAAGGGGCTATTTTACATCACTTACTTGTAATTAATAGAGAGGCTTGCCCTGCTGTCCCAGGGGGCTTTTTCCTTCTATCCAGCTTTTGCAGTTTGAAAGCTGAAGAAGGGGGATCTGGGAGTCTTCTCCTTGAAGAACAGGGCTACCAGATTGCTGAGCTGACTGACAGCTCATGCTGGGCCCTGATTAAACACAGGGAGCCAGTTCACCTCCAGAAGTCTTTATTGGGTGAGAGAAGTGGTGCATTTTGGTCTTGGTGAAACCAATAGCAATGCTTCCTCAGACTTTAGGAGTGCCAGGATGTTTCCTTGGATCCTTGATCTCAAGAGTGCTGCAAAGGTGGGTAGCATTTCCTCAAAATCAGGGGGGAAGCCCAAACAGAGCAGGGTTCCCTGCTTCTCTGTGCTACCCAGATCCTGGGATTGGGGTGGGATGTTATCCAGACACTTTCAGCAAGGCCTCTCAACCTTGCCTCTTCCCTGGAAGTGCCTGGGCTCCTCTGGGCTTTGGTGACCCCTCCCTGTGAGTGTCTCCTCACTGTTCTCAGAAGGCTGCACAGGACGTGGCTGCTGTGCTTTGTGTAACGCTCCCGAGGTTGGGAAGGCCTTGGCCCCATCTGGCTGCCCTGTTACTTCCCACCAGGAACCCCCCAGAATTTCGTACACAGAGGCTGCAGGCTCATGAGAGGGAGAGTGGTGCAGGCAGAGAAACGTTGTCTGGGAGAGCTGTGAGCAGGGGAGGGACAGCTGTGTTTGGGAAGCTGTGTATGCAGCCAGGAGGGAAATGTGAGCAAGAAGCTGGAGCAGGGCAGTAGGAGCTTTGCTGCCCATCTGGTGCCCACTGCTGCTCCAGAGGATTTCCTGAGTGCAGTGGGTCATGGAGCTGACAGCCCTTACAGTGTCATCAGCAGCGGGTAAGGAGGACCCTGAAGTGTGGGGGTGAGGGACTGGGGTAGGGGACATTTGGCCCATGGTGTCCTGACAGCATGTGCTAAATGTTAATGTGATATTCTTAAGAAATGAAGACTAATAATGCTCAGCTGAATTATTTAACAGGGAAGATGAAGCTCAGCTTGTGAGGCAGGTGCAGGCTCATGAATCATGTGCTCGAATTCTCCATCCTACACGAGTGCTCACCTATGAGTTCCTGTGTGGTAAAAGGCAAAAGTGCATGTGCATCTTCTCCACTCTGGGAATTTAAGGCAGGCACATCCTGACTGCTGGATTCTAGGTCCAGCTGGGTATATAAAAATACAGTTCTCTTATTCAGGTGTTCTCCCTGATTACTGTGCAGCCTCAGGTGATGACTGGAGACCAGGAGAATTTGTACTTCCACAGTTTGCTGTGTAAGCCAGAAGTGGGTCCTCCCTGCTGCCCTGTTCCTCTCTTTCTCCCTCAAATGGGAGAGGTAAAAATTGACCATTCCTACTGTGTGTTCCTGTAGGGGACAGAGCTCTTTGTCTGAGACCTTGTATACAAAGTTTAGGGACAGTTCTCAAGGCCTTCAGACCTATGTGGTTGAGTTAAAGCTGCTGTGGACTCCCTCTGCTTGATAATTTCTTCATCTTCGGTGTCAACATGAAACTTAGAAGGATTAAAGTGGTGGTGTCCTTCATGGAAGCCTCTGGGTGTCCACTTCTGTGCAAGGAGGACTGTGGCTGCCTCTGCCTCAGCTGGGAGACCTCCTGTTTCAGGAAGAAGCTGGCAGACAGTCCTGCTGCTTTTCCCCAAGCATCAGCATCTGGACAATTTTCTCGTATCTTGTTTTTTTCTCTTTACTCATATCCTCTAGAGCAGGAGAAGACCAGTCCAGAGACCCGATCTCGGGTTGGTGGGTGTCTCTCAAAATCACTGGAGCTGGCAAGGCCCCTGGAAATGGGCATCTCTTGACCCAGGGCTTGGTCTGACATGGGCAGAGGGAAAATCTTCCCGTGCCCACCCCAGGTGCTGTTTCAGGTGGGCAGGAGAGGAACTGTGGCCATAGCTGGGGGGGTGCAGGGCAGCCCTGCTTCCTCTTGTAGCCCCAGCCAGGAGCTGTCTCTGGGTTTGCACCAGTGCTAACCCACATTGCTGTACTGGCACTGCCACCTCTCCTGCCAGGGCATTGTGCTGTGGCCCAGCTGTGGGCACATCACCTCACTGGGTCAGTGACCCTGGGGGATGCACTCGCCCAGGGTGGCAGGTTTGGTGGGGTCACCACCCCTGGGGTCACGTCCCTGAGATGGGGGAAAGGATAGGGATGGACAGATGGGTAGAGGGGGCCCCTTCCCCAGAGATCATATCAAAATGTCTCTTTTGTGCAAAGCAGAGGGAATGCCCCCAAGAGCTGGTTTCCATGGCAACTGCAAATGTCAGGTTCCATGTGGTGAATAACCGTTTCCATGACAACACCTCCTTTATCCTAGGTGCTGGGAGCTGGAGTGACAGCCCTGTTGGGGGAGGGGACAGGGAGATGGCCTCAGGTATTTAACCTCCCCCTCGCCTCCCCCCATCCTTCCCATCGCCCTCAGCCCCTGCATCCCTGGGAGGGTGGTGCTGGATGTGTGTGCTCTGCATTTCCACAGCATCCCTGCCGCCCCTCCTACCCCCAAATGGCTTTGGGGCTTCAGCTTCCTCACAGAAGCTGAGATCTGAGTCTGTCCCTTCATCTCCCTCCCCATCAGTTCAGTTAGTTTAGCCCTGGTTTTGCATCCTGGGTAGAAACAGAGCTATTCCTCGGTGCTGGGGGAATCCATGTCCTGGATGTGACGTGGGCAGCAGCCTCTCCTGGCTCTGCACGGAGCCCTCTCTTCTGAGCACACATCTGGGCTGCCTGCCCTCTCCCACTCAGCCTGCTCCCACAGCTCTGCCAGCCTCAGCTCACACAGGCAGGGTGCCAGGGACCGGGAGCAGTGACAGCAGCCTCTCAGCAAGGAAATTGGAGGCTTTGTGGAGCAATCTCTGACCACAGGCTCCTGAATCCCTGCCCCACATCCCACTCAGCTCAGGAAAGAAGTGCCAGGCCCTTGGCAGCTCCTGGGGGGAGCAGCAGCTGGAAGGCTGGTGAGTTCCAGTGCTGCAAGTGCTGAGGCTACCTGGCAGCAACAACAGGATATCAGGAGCTCTGCAAATCCCTGCAGCTGATAAAGAGTGGGAAAAGGACCTGCAGCCTCTCCCTCATCCCTAAATGATTCAGCAGGTCTTGGAGTTGTTTGTCTGTCAAGGTGCAGCACTTGGCCTTCCTTTGGGGAGCTGCCAGCCCATCCCTGGGGCCATTTTCAGCAGCCCTACAATCAATCCTTGAGGCAGGAATTGCATGGGCCTGCTCCCAACCTTTGCTCATCCTGCCTGAGGTCCATCAGTCAGGGGAAGCCAGCTTCAGAGCCCCCAGCTGCCATGCCATGTCAGCCTGTCACCTCCTGGTTGGCATCTCTGTCCTGTGAACTGCAAAGCCACCTCACAGATTTCCTCCAGCTGTTGGGACTGTGGGCTCTGCCTCTGGTTTCTGGCCAGTCTGGCTCAGCCACCACTTGGAGACTGACATCCCTCCACATATTGCATGCTGGCTTCTAAACACATTTCAGTTGGTGACTTTTATGGCTTGATTTCATTTTCTGTTTTGTTGCTGTTTTTCCTCAGGGGGTTCCTAAGAGAGTAGGCAGACTATGCCTGGACCTGCAGCTCATGTGCAGGCCTTCCCAGAGATATTCTGATTGTTTTTTATTATGAATGTCACTGATTCAGGTCACTGTCAGCCTCTGTGAATGATGCTGAGAGACATGGAGTGAGATGTGCTGTGAATGTGGAAATCTGCCCTGAGCACCATTCCTTGGAGGATATTCTGGTGCAGTTATATCCTGCTAGCTGGGAAAGGAGGCTACAGCTTGTCAGCTGCCTCTCTGGGCAGCACAGGACACACAGACCTGCCAGCAGATGAGTTTTGCCCTGCTTTTCAAACCAGACATTAAAACTGTGGGTTCCTTAATGCAGCTACTTCTGTCTTAGCTGGAGAATCCCCATACCATGTGTGCTAAGCTACCCTTCAGCCTTGTTTGTGGTTGGATTATTGCTGATGACACTAATGGCTACAAGAGAAGGAAAAACCTCTTCTCCACACCCAAGCGAGAGGAGTTTTGCCACTTTCAACCTGAGCATTGCCCCTGAGAGCCAGAGATGAGAGATGTTGCTGGAGAGCAGCAGTGCCCTTCTCAAGAGCTACTCTGGTGCACAGAGCTGTCTGTGTGAGGGCTGGCAAACACGACAGGCCTGCTTGCTGTGCTGCTTCTAGCCAAGTTCAGAGGCAGTGTCTCTTCCCTGCTGCAAGGACAGTAAGTGGCTCAATTAGGTGACGTGGCCATGCCTGCATTGAGTCAGGGCAGACACAGGAAGAGCTTCCAGGCACAGTCTCACCTCAGGCCACCCTGACCGCTGCTCAGGCTCCAGTCACATGGTGATGAGCTGCTTCCTCAGAGTCCTTTCTGTGCCACTTGCAGCAGCTGAGGAGGCAGAGGTTTATGCATGGTGGGCATTTCCAGGGGAGCTGCTCTCTGGGGCGAGCAGCTGAGCAGGGAAAAGCGCCAGGTTCCTTTTGGAAAAAACAACCCCTTCTTCAAGGGTACTGGTTGCCATCACAGTGTCTTGGTTTCCCTTCTGCCTCTCTCCTGCTGCCCTGTTGACTGCCTCAGCAGCGTGTGCTGGGCAGTGGGCCAAGCAATAACCTCTGCATTTCTCTCCCCTTGCAGATGGCGCGCCCGATCCAGGTGAAACCTGCGGACAGCGAGAGCCGTGGAGGTAGTTGTCATCTCTCCTTGTTTCTCCTTTGGTGGCCCTGGTGCTTTTGAGGGGGACCAGGAAACGAGACACAGGGTGCTGACTCTGCCTTCCTCTGTATGAGGAGGAGTCTGTGTGTGGCAGAGATCTGGGGGGCAGGAGGGCAATGTAGGGACACAGCAGGCAGCTGACAGCACCCCAGGTCCTAGGAGTGATGATGTGGCTGTCCCCTCCACTCTCTTTCCCAGCTGTTTGAGGCTGCTATCAGCCTGGCAGTGTCTGCCTCAGGACATTACTGAAGCAGACCTGTGTGGCACTGGGGCTCCTGAAGCTTTTGGGAAGAGGTTCCTTCATTCCTACCTGATCAGCCCAATAAGAGCCAGATCCCTGCACTGGCTTTTTAACGTGTTCAGCTCACTGGTCTGCAGCTGATTCTCCTGTCTGCAGCTCCCTCCACTGCCTCCCCCGTCACTGCTGAGCTGTCTCAGCCCTGCCACTCTCAGTCCTGCAGCAGCCCCCAGCACATTGTCAAGGCCAAAATGCTGTTGCAGAAGAGATCACGTGGTGGGGAAATAATGTCTGAAGGGAAAGGATCCCGAGATGGAGGTGCTGTCAGCCTGCAGGGGACCAGCTTGGTCAGAGCAGCATATACTGAGAAGTTCAGAGCTGGAAGGTTGGGAACAAGAGAATCTGGTAATTTTATGGGGGGCTCTCAGCAGCTCAAATGCCTCCTCCAGGTGGAGAAGGTTTGCAACTTCAGCCCTTTCCAAATCCATTAACACATTTTGCTTCTTTTCCTTGCCTTACTGATCTATTTCTTTTCTTTTTCTCTCTATTCGTACATTTCCCTCTCCATGCCCTGTACTGTTGGTGCTGCCCCTGAAAGCAGTTCAGTAGAGGCCAGGGGAGGGTTTGTGTGCTGCTGTTTGTGCTGTGGGACAGCATGTCCTGCATGCTTTATTTAGATTTGGAAGGCTTTTGTTTTACGTTTCCAAACAGTTTGTAGTGACTGTCAGTTACTGCACCATCAAGAACATGAGATATATTTTATAATATTTTATATGTGTGTATTTATGGTTGTGTGATACTCCTTTTTTAAAAAAAAAGTCTGTTGAAGATAGAATCTGTAACTTTTGGTTACTTATTTGTGGGATAGTACGCCTAAGGTTTACTGAAGTCTGGGCATTTTACTTCAGCCCCTTGGTTTAGGGTTGAATTTAAGGTCCTTATCTGTGCTGTAGACAATAAAAAGAGACCAGAATCTTCAGAGTTTCACTCTCACTGTTGAAAATGATGTTATGAATGGATGAGAGATCCTTTAGAGTTGCCTGCAGTGGGTGTAGAGGGGGCTGGCTTTTCACTGTCACATCACATGGCCTCTGGATTCAGCCATTAGGTGGTCAGTCCTTCCCCTGCCACATTGATTTAAAAAAAAAAAAAAAAGAAAAATTGGTGTGTCTGGTGAGTGCAGCTCAAGTCTCTGGTGTCTAATCAGGACTGAGGCCATCTCTGCATCTCACTTTTGCTGGTGGGGCACTACTGGGGGCTCTTCTATACACACCCACCTGGTATTAAGTGTTGGGATGTGACATCTCTGATGCCAGTGCATCTCTTGTCACATCTAGCTGGAACAGGTCACCAGGTTGAAACCAGGGTGTTGATTTAGAAACAAGCTTTTGACCAAGGCACTGGACTCTGAAATCTCTAAGTTTATGAGAAGTGCCACATTCCCTAATGGTTGCAAATGTCAGAACATCAACTCTGCTTCCCATGGACAAGAACAGAAATCTTTGGAGTCTGAACACCTGTCTCCTGCAGCCTGTGCACCTCCCTGCAGGCTCCTTGCAGAGCTCAAGAACAATCAGCTCCCACAGGATCCATGACAAACTGGATTTTTTCCTGAGGCAGGAGCAGCATCAAGACAGCACCCTGTGTTTATCTGAGACAGGTTGCTCTTCTGAAATGTTTCTGTCGTGATCCTCCACTTGTCAAAGAAGTGGCTGAACAACTTTGCACATATGGGAAGAGCAATATCCCTATAGCAATGGCCCCACACTGGCAGGAGGTGAAAGAAAGATTTGGGGCAGGGCAGAAGTGTATGGATTAGGAATTTATCAAGGGACTAGCTGCATGCATCAGTGAGGTACTGCTCTGCATTATCCTTGAAGGGAGCCTCTTTTATACTCACCAGGGACTGACATTTCTCAAGTGAGGCACCCTGAATTAAGAACATGAAGTTAGAGCACCAGAATTTGTCTTTTGGTCTGAGGGATGCTCTTTTTTCTGCCAAAGGGGCAGTTTTGGCCAAGCCCTGCAGGGACTGTGTGAGGCTATCTGCATGCTCAGTGTTCCTGCACTCTGCAGAAGAAATTCACTACAAAAAAGTTGCTGCATTAGTTGAGAATGGGACTTGGGATTCTGGGCCAGACACTGTCAGCTTTTCCCTGTTCTCTGCTGGGTGCCAGGAGGAAAGGAGCAGAGGGGCAGAGGAGTTGATGTGCTTGTCTGGAGCACTGGGCTGCAGTGATGGGGCATGTCAGGTAACCCAAGTCATTTAGCACTGCCCAGGGACAGGGAAGCTCTCTCTGCATCCCAAGGAGATTTGCTGCATCCCACCCACAGCCAGGACCGTGCTTCCCTCTCTCCCTGATCCTGGCTGCTGCCTGCTGTTGGCCAGATGACCTGAATTCACTGGCTTTATAGGAGCTGTGTCCAGTGCTTGTGTGCTCTCTCTTGGCCACAGCATTCAGCCTCAAGCCCTGGCTTGTTCCCGTGGTACCTTCATCAACAACGTGCTCTGTGCTGGCCCCCCTCCTGCTGCCTGCGTGGCTGACGGTGCCCAGAGCATGTTTCCATGGGAACTCGACAGTCAGAGATCAGAGTGAATTTCCCTGCTTGCTGGACAGCATGGGAAATTGCCAATCAGAGGGTGAAAATCAGGAGCTGTAGAGAAAGTGAAGGGGAAAACAGCAGGAGGGGAGGGTGTGCTGTGCTGAGGAGGGGAGAGGACAGCTTCCAGTGCTGCAGGAATCCCTGCTGGGGAGCAGAGGAAAGATGGAGCTGATGACCTGGGAATGCCGGGGGGTTTGGGATCGATGGCTTTAGGTTCGCAGATCAGGTGAAAGGGTTTGATAGCAGATCAGGTGAAAGGGTTTGATAGCAGATCAGGTGAAAGGGTTTG
>CM031877.1:675307-689571 GCA_018697195.1 Certhia americana
GCAGATCAGGTGAAAGGGTTTGATAGCAGATCAGGTGAAAGGGTTTGCAGCGTTCCAGCCTGGCTGGGTAGGGATGAGTCAGCCTGGATATTGTGGGAGAACAGCCCTGTTTGGAAGCTGACAGAATCGAGAGGATCCCGGATCATGGGTTGGGCTCCAAGATGCAGAGAGGTAGAGGTCAGCAGCAGAAGAGCCTTTTCAGAGGTCCCCAGCTGCTGCAGAGGCATCCAAAGGGAGCAGGCTGGATCATTTTCCTACATGAGAGCTTCAGAACCAGGCTGTATAAAGCAGGATTCAATGTGAAAAAAAATCTTACGTTGTCAGTAATTTAATTCCCTTTTACTATTGCTCTTCTCAGCATTCAGAAAAGATTCTAAACCCATAGGTGTGTGTATTTATATTTGCCTTAAGTCCCTAACATGTCACAGTTTTAAGCTGTGCTGCATAGCTGGGATGACTGGCTTTTTTTTTCGCCTTCCAAATTCCAAAAAGGAAAACTGAAATTCCTACATGAAGGCAGGACTTCCAAAAGGTTCTGTTAGTGAGCCCTGTCAGACAGAAGGGCTGTAAAGCTGCAGGGATGGAGTGTTCACTGTTTCAGTGCACTTTTCCCACAAGGCAGGGTAAAGAAAAATGGTTTTGATTCAACAGAAATAGTGTGAGGAAGAAACCACAGGAATTGCCCAGGAAATTTGAGGGCTCTCTGAAGGAGAAAATAATGAGTCACTCGTAATTTGATGTTGATTTGATTGCAAGGTGTAGAATAATTGGCTTTCCCAGATGTCTCAGCACCCCCTGCCCCAGCCAACCAGGGGTCCCTGAAGAGAAAGGCAAGACCATCAGATGCATTTCTGGCTGTCAAATCTTAGCCCACAGTTATCTGCGTGCTAGTTCAAAGAACAGAGGATTATTTCACAGCACCTAAAGTCAGAACAAGTGTTTCCCAGTGTATTTCTCTGCTGTGTTGATGATTTTTTTAAGGAGCTCCCTGTGTTTGCCACCCAAAGGCTGCAGCGTGGTACACCTGTCAGAATTAAGGCCTGGTTGCAGCTGCAGCTGAGATTCAGGGTAGAGGAAGAGAGAGCCCTACAGAGCTCCAGTGACCCCTGCCATGGCCAAACTGGGCTCACATCTGGCACCAGGCAATCAGTCAGAGCACAGAGCTGATGCTCCTTTAGTCTCTGTGCTCCTTTTCACTGCACAGTAAATCTGTTCCTGTCCAGTCCCTTTTTTTTCACCCCTTCTCTTCCAATCAGATTTTTCACCTTCTCTTTGTGCTGTTTTTTGGTTGGTTTGACCACCAGCACTCCTGAGGGCCCTTATGGGGGCAGGTGCTGTCTCCCTGCTTTATGAGCTCCTGTGCCTTGACTGGGGATTATTTGGCACCAATTTGAATGGACTCGATCAGGTGAAATGGTGTCTCCAAAGACAGCCACTGCCATGCAGGTGCAGGGAGAAATGTAGAAAGAAGGAAAGGAAAAGAAAACAGAAGTAATTCTGTTTTTCACAAGGAAAACAGAAGGGGATGAAATTCCCATGGGTGTAGTTACACAGGGAATCATGAAAATGGGGAAGCTGGGAAATCTGGCCTTTAAAAAATAAGCAAAGCAAATCTATTTCAGCCACTTCTAGTTATATAAATCAGGAGTATCTGCTTGGGAGTGGGTTAAGAGCCTGGGCTGTGGCACTTCTAACACTTTATGTGTGTGGTGGACACAATTGGCACATGTCTGCCTGGGGCTACAGGAGAGCTGTGCCTGGCTGAGCCTGTGCTGGGGCTCTGGGGCAGGGTGAGGTGACTCCCTGTGCTGTCTGCATGCTGGATGAGTGTGGCTGGCTGCACATTCCTCTTGCTCACTAAGGAGTTTTGTTCTGGCAGGCATCCCCAGGGGCTGGGGATGTGCAAGTGTGTTCCAGGGTGTGTGTGAGCCTTTGTGCTCATCCATTAGTGCTCTGTGTGTGTATTTGCTTTTCTGTGAGGAACCCATGGCATGAGTAGGTCCTGCCTGTGTGTGCTGCTGAGTGCATCTGTACCTGACTGAGCAGCAGGGAAGGTGCTTGCCTTCCTCCCTGGGTGGGGAACCATCCCCTGAGCCAAGAGGAGCAAGGCAGGGGCTGGGGTGAGCCTTGGTGACGGTGTGAATGTGTCATGTGCCATCCTGGCCTGGCATCCGTCCACAGCACCCCCCGGAGCTGCTGTGCTGCTGTAGCTCCAAGACCTGTTGTTTTTCAGGTCACTGCACTCTCAAACAGAGAGCAGCTCCCTTGCTATTGCCCCTGACGTGCGTCACATTGCATTGGTTTGTTTGGAGCCAGCCCCTCCGATCCTGTCGCTGACAATAAGGAATCCTCTGGCACTGCTGCTCCACAGCCACATCCCAACACGTTCCCTCCTGTGGGCTGTGTCTCCCCACGCAGATCTGGGGCAGTGGGGGAGGGAGGGCTAGCTCTGTTCCCTGGAAAAAACGGAGCTTGGGCTGGAGCTTCGACGGGGATTTCAGTGTTGTGCTGTCTCACTGCTGTTCACATCAGCCTGGGGAGGATGCTGCCCCAAACACTGCTGTGTTTGTGCTTACCTGGACAGCATCAGGTGTGGGATGGGCTCCTGTGGGTGCTGAGGAGAGAAAGAGTGGGAGAAGGCACTCTGCACCCTCCTTGCCTCCACGCTTACCCATCCCAACAAAACCATGATCCTCACTTTTCTCTTTGAGCTCAGAGTCCTCCTGGGCTCCTCCTCAAAGTCCTGGATGTGTTGGCCACTCTTGCAGCTTCCCTGCAAGTGTGACATGGCTACAATGCCACTGGAGAGAGGGGAGCAGGGACCATGGAAGCTGATGGTTGGCCTTCACCCAACTGTCTGGTGTTTGGGTGACCCTACAGTGAGGCAGATTGGGATCCAGGCCTTGGGAGATGCCAGGGTTTATCCCAGGCCTTGGGGGACAGCCATGGTTAGCTTGGAGTGGGGAAGAGCAAATGGAAATCAAGATGCTTGGTTGCATGGCAGCTAGGGTGGTATTGGAGAGAAGGAAAAGGAAACAGAAATCAAAGGTCCTGGAACATATCACCCTGCCTAGGTTGGTCTGCTGTATTTCCTGAGGCACCTGTTGGACTTCACCTCCTGATCAACAAAAACAGGATTGCCCAGACAATTTTTCTTACTATCATTTCTTTTGGATTATTCGAAGGAAATGGCTAATGAATAAAAGGAAATTATTAATCCTTTGCTTTCCATTGGGGAGGGTAGGATGGGGGAAGCCACAGAATCCCTTGAAGGTGTGAGGAGCTTGGGCACACCCTGCATTTTCACCCCTGGAAGCATTTCAGCCAACAGCAAATCATTTCCATGCCAGGCATGTTTTAACACCGGGCTGTTTTGTGCTTAAGTGTTCTTCTCCTCCTGCTCTGGACTGCAAGCCTCATAGAAGGTTGATGTTTCTGTGTTTGCCCCTAGGGGACAGGAAGCTCTTTGTGGGCATGCTAAATAAGCAGCAGTCTGAGGATGACGTGCTCCGGCTCTTTGAACCATTTGGGGTCATTGATGAATGCACGGTGCTCCGTGGACCTGATGGGAACAGCAAAGGTGTGAACCCTCTGTGTGTCCTGCCCCTTGTCCCTGCTCTGTAGTGCTCACCAGCCTCATCTTCCCACTGGGGCACTGATTCCCCTCTCTGCATTTATGGGAACCCATAAAACAGCAAGGAATAAGGAGCAGGGCAGGAAGAGTCCTCTGCTGCCAGGAAGGACTGGGGAAGGTGGCAGAGCCTGAGGGAACAGGAAGGGAAGCAGAACAATGAGTAGCTGAGACATCAGGGTCACTCATGAGCCTGTTCTGTCCATCTGTGGCTGCAGGTTGAAGTGTTTGTACCCACAATGAGGAATCCACAGAGACTTTGGGGAAGAGGTGATCAGGGGCAAGGGTGGAGATGGTGTCATCATCTGTAGAGTATGTCATTGAAGTAATAATTTGAGACCCTTCCTCTTTTTTCCAGGATAGAGGACTTGGGATGAGTCATCCTTTTTGTTCCCTGCTTCCTTGGGGTGGCTTTCCTTTGCCTTACCTGAGATACAGACACTGTCTCTTGCGTGATGGCACTTTCACAGCAGTCCTGTCACTGCAATCTCCTGTGCTCTTTCTGTCCCTTTCCAGGCTGTGCTTTTGTAAAGTTCTCATCTCACACAGAGGCTCAGGCAGCAATCCACGCACTCCATGGCAGCCAGACAATGCCCGTGAGTATAAGGACAGGGGACCTACCCTCTTCCTAATCCTTGTCCCTTTTCCCTGTTGCAGGGACCTCCCCACACTCTCCAAAAGCCACAACAGGTTCAACATCAGCGTCCAGCTGGAGTGGTTGGGAGGTGTGTGGGTGTGTGTGCACATCTGTGCTCCACTCGTAGTGACTGTGCTGTCCCCTGGGCTGCTGTTTGTGGCTGTGTTCAGCCAGACTGGGAGTGACAGCACTCACAGCTGTAAAAGCTACATGAAAGAAAGCCAAAAATCAGGCCATGATTTTGTCTTGGAAACAGCTACCTGGAGTAGTTCAAGACTGTGAAAGCTGGCAGTTCAGCCCCATGGGTGGTCAGGGCTTCAGTGTCTGGGCACTCCTTGGCTTCTCTTATTTAGGCAGTGGAGGAGGCCCTGGGGTGGGCTGGGTGTGGGGCTGTGTGGCTGTAGCTGGGCCTTCCTGTGCAGGGGGAGCTGTGGCCTCATCTCTGGCAATCTCCAGCCTGGAGCTGGGGCACCTCATGGGCAGGACAGTGCCCTGCTGCAGCCAGGGAATCCCCAGCTGCTCTGCCTGTCCAGCCAAGCTCATGGTGGTGGAAAGATGGTGCTTGTGGCCATCGATTCCCTGGGTGTTCCTGGCTGCACCATCACCTGGTGTGTGCGTCCACATAGGCAGCTGTGTGTGGCTCAGGTGTGAGGGGAAGGGTGAGAGAGGGAAGGGTTGGATGGACAGACAGATGGGGAAGGGCACAGCCCAAGTTCCAGGCAGCTCCCCAGCACTTTTTGCTCTTCTGCTCCTCTTCCCACTCCTCTGTGCTGCCTGTCCTGCCCCATCCTCCCTTGCCTGACCGCTGACTCTCTGGCTGTCCCACGCCTCTTCTCTCCTGCCTCCTCTCTGTCTCCTCTCTCTGTGCCTAGGGTGCCTCCTCCAGTCTAGTGGTGAAGTTTGCTGACACAGATAAGGAGAGGACCCTCCGCCGTATGCAGCAAATGGTGGGGCAGCTGGGCATTTTCACTCCATCTCTCTCCCTGCCGTTCAGCCCATACAGCGCCTATGCGCAGGCTGTGAGTATCCCGCGGGGGTGGGTGGGGAACGCTGCCCTGCTGGCCCCGGGCAGCCCCTGGGACACCACAAACTGATCTCCTGGTAACTGTGGGAAACCTTCCCAGCACCTGGGAGCGCTCCTGGCTCGTTTTTCCACTCAGCTGCCTTGTCTTGCACAGCTTTTGTGTGTTTTTCTCCTGGAAATGGGGGGCAGGGGAGAGCTGGGGCCTCCTCAAAGTGAGCCTGGGATTTCTCTGATGTGGAGGTGTTGGGAACAGCTCAGTCATGACCCACAACCTTTCTGTCTTCTTGTGAGGAGAGCTCAGAGCATTGGTTCCTGGGTGATGTCTGGCAGACCTGTGATACCAACCTGTGAACCCTTCCTCTGGCTCTGTGGCACGAATATTTGTCTCTCTGGTCTTGGAGCAGCAGGAGAGCTCTGGGACCCAGCTTCACGAGTTTTATTTCTCTGCTGAAATTCCCAGGAGAGTTCTATTCCCCCAGTGCTGTCCTTGGCTCCCAGGTTTTCTCACTTGGCCAGTGGGACTGTGGAGTTTGCAAGGTGCTGGAGAGGGAGCAGTGAGTAGCAGAGAGCCAGAGGTGTTTTAGCAGCCTGGCTGTGCCTCGATTTAGTGAGATATCCTCCTTGCCTTGGAGCCATGATGACAATTGCCATTGATGTTCGAGGTAGGTCCCACACTCAACAAGTCCCAGATCAGCTGTGGTGGAGCATTGTTTGAGCCTCCTTGGTGACTGTCATTTTCATGTCTCTGCTGCCAAGTGTAAAGCCCATGGAAGGAGGCTCAGGAATTGCTCAAGGCACAGAGATTCTTGTATGGACAAAGAAATCAAAAGTAGATACTGTTACTGAAAGTGATTTTCTAGGGGGAAGTGCAGATAAACCTATTGTTCTCATGTACACGGACACCTCTTCTCTGGCTTCAGCAGCTCCTTGATGTGCCTTCTGTTCATTCTCATGACAGAAAAGGAACTGCATCTCAATTGTTGGCTGTTTCCTCAGATTCTTCAGAACCTGCCAAATGCATTTTAAGTGTGTGGCAAGAGTATGGATGAGAAAAAAGGAAATACATATGAGGCTCCATAACTTCAGGGAAATTTGCAAGCCAAACATAGAATTGATCCAACACAGGTTATTTGAAAAACCCTTTGTGCCCAGGCATCACTTTTTGCCAGGATCCTTCTTTTCTGTTGTGCCCAGGAGCAAGCTGTACCTGAGGTCAAAAGTTGTAGCTTATCTCAGCTGAGGGTCAGCCATGAGAGGATCATCCTGGTGTGTCTCCTGCTGTCCTGGAGATGGCCCTGCCTTGGGCATGGTGTGGTGGTGAAAAAGGCAGGAATGGAGCACACAGTGAGGTTATGGTGGCAGGGAGGGCTTTATCAGCTAGAGGTCCAGGCTGTGTAAGGAAGAAGAGCAGTGAGAGCTTCTGGATTCAGCTTTTTAATCTTCAGGAGCCCCTGCTGATGACAAGAAAGGCAGGCAGGTCTAAGCTGTGCCTCCTTGCTTGTCTGCATCTTCTTTCTCCTCAGTTGTGTCAGTTACTGTGTTGCTCTCTCTGATACTTCACTGGCCTTCCTGCTCTGTGACTTTCTTTTGGCTTTCCCCTTGACTCTAGACTCAGCCTGTCTCCCACTTTTTTTTTGATTTTTCCCTTCCTTTCCTTTTACTTTCCACTGGGTTTGGTTCTCATTTTTTTCCCCCCTGAGGCACTGACCTCACACCTGGACTGTTTCTTCTCTTGTGCCATCCCCATCTTTGGTCTCCCTTCTGGAGAAGTCCCAGCCAGTCCACACACGCAGTGCCACCATCAGAGGGAATCAGCCCTTTGGAATGCCATCTAACATCTCTAAAAGTGGGGGCAAAAGACAGAGATTCCCATGCTGAATCTCCTTATGGTTCCTCAAATTGTTCTGCCATGGGCAGCCTATGGGAGCTGGGACCTCTGATAAGGCAGGGCTCAGTGGAAGCCCCAAATCCTTCCTGACTGAGGGTTTGCAGCAGTAGGTGCTGCACTCAGGGTGCCCCCAGGGCTGGGAGATGCAGCTGAGCCTCCTGGATGTGTCTGAACCAGACTGACAGAAGTGAGTGCTGCTGGGGTGAACAGAGGCATCACAGGTTCTTGTAGCCATAATTTAACACACAACAGCTTCCTCTCCCTGTCCCCTGCAGGGTTTGCTGAGTTACCAAGCCAAAGTGGTCCCCAGGGATTTAGGAAGAAGTTTAGAGCCTGGGTTGTTTTTGTTTTGTTTTCAGTTGTCTGTTTTAAATTTATATTAATAACCTTCTTCTACAAAAACTATCTCAAATTAAACATGAAATAAGCATATACTAAGTTCAGTCTAAAGTTATTCAGATCTATGCAAATATGCAAAATAAGGTACTTAAAATAGTCAAACAGTGCATGTTAGCTGAAACTGTAAGAAAAAGTCTCATCTGGGAAGTACAACTGGCTGAGAATCTGAAATCAGTTTATTTCAGTGCTTAAATCAAGTTTTGATCCCAGGTGCCTCTGCAAATGAGTACATTTTATTCAACAAGTTAGTTCAGGTGAATTCAGGGAAATGTTTGGGAGCTGAAAAAAATTATCAATACAAAAGAGGCCTGAAGTCTTAAAAAAGCAGCTAGAGCAATTTACTAAGTGCTTATAATGCCTGAATATTTCTTGTATATCATAAATCAATTAGTTCCAAACACAAAAGATAATTTGTTCACACCTCCCCCCCTTTTATTTCTGCTCTTATGGTTCATTATGGTAATTTTGTGTAAGTGATGAGAACAATTCCAGAGTGCCAATTTGGTGCTCATGAAGCCGGATGGAAGCTTTGGTCCAGCCAGAGCCTGGCACAGAACAGGCTTTAATGAGAAAAGAGCAGCTCAACATTCACATTGTGAGTAGGAAACGTGTTGGTTCCTGCCCCCTGGAGTGGGGACAGTGTGGGGACAGGAGCAGGAACACGTGGGGGCTCTTGCAGGGCCCTGTGACCCCAGGGAGGCCACGTGTCACTGCAGCCCTGGCTCGGGGTGGCTCCTGGGTGACTCCCAGGAGTGAGTCCAGCTCCAGGGGAGCCAGGACTGATGTGGTGGTGAACAGAGAGGTGACACCAGGGCTTGTCCTTTCTGGAATGGCACAGGAGTGACCCCTGTGCTGTCGGTCCCCCTGCCCCAGAGCCCCCGTGTTGGGACAGGCCTGGGAGCAATCACCCAGCCCCAAAAAGGGATCCAATTTCACCCTGTGGCTTAGCTTGTACCAGCTTACAGAGGGAACCCTGCCATGAAATTCCTCTTCTTTTTATGCAAAAGCCATGATCAGCTTCTGTGTGGAGGAAATTGGGAGGTTTAGCCAGCCACAAACTTTTCACAGTTACCAGGTCCTTCAGCTGAGCCCTGGGCCAAACTGCCTTACTGAGTTCAGCCCTTTGTGAAGAGGTAGGTTCCTGCAGAGCTGTGTGTTTGTGTTGCAAAGCAGACAGTGGATGTGGCAATGGCAGGAAGATTTTTGGTTTTCCTTGGGTTTTGCCTTGTGTCAACCCTCAGCTCCTCCTGAGAAACTCAGCTCTCCTAGGAGCCATGCCTGTGCCTCCCCTGCTCTTCTTGCTTTATCTGAAGGAAAAGCTGATAAAGGGTTGGGTAATTTTGCATCCAGAACTAAATCTTTTTTGCCACTGCACTCTGAGGGCATCTTATGCTCCCACTGATGGTCAAATAGGACCAGAAGGATTTCTTTCTTCTCTTAACCCTCCTCCCAACCTTCCCACCCTTCTTTTTGTACTGTGTCTGTGCTGTGGCAGGTGTGTCATAGCACCACGAGGAGCTGATGCCCCTGGGCCCAGGGTCAGGCTGAGCTCAGGGGATCACAGGCCAGACCTCTGAGGGCAAAGCAGGCACAAGAACTGGGGCTGGGCACACACCTGGTTGCATGGCAGCCCTGCGTGCCTCCCAGCACGATCTGCTCCTGCAGGCTGGGCAAAAGCAGAGGGATTTGGACCCCGTTCCTCAAGGCAAAGCTGTTATTTAATATCTGTCACTGTCCCGGGAGAAATGACCAGGGAGAGGGACCTGTGCCTGACAGTGCAAGGGCCTGTGGGGAGATGATGCTGCTGGGTGCCAGGAGCACAGCCCTGACCTGCTCCTTCCCCACTGCAGCAGCTCTCTGAGCCAAAGGGACCTGTCCTGCTGCCCTGTGCCCAGCTGAGTGAGCCACAACCCTGGAGGCTGCTGGCCCACGGAGAGGGCGAGGCATGGGCGTGCCCAGCCGTGGCCCTGGCTTTGTGGACTGGGATGTCCCCTGAGCTGTGTCCCCTGCCTGCAGGACAGGGAGCTGTGCCCAGCTCTCGGGGGCTCTCCCAGGACCACTCCCCACATCAGCAGGGGCAGCAGCTGTGTGAGTACGTGGCTGCAGGAACCTTGTGGGCCCGGGAGTGGGGACTGTGTCTGGGGAGGACAGCCACCACTGCCCACCCCAGCAGGTCTGGAGGTGTTGGGGAGCTCCAGGGCAGGTGGCAGGACCTGGGGGAGGTGACAGCCAGGCTGGTCTGCACAGCCTCCCCCAGCTCTGCAGGGCCCTGGCAGCAGGAGGCCCCGGGCAGTGTCAGGCTCTGACTGCAGGGTCCTGCTTTGCAGCTGATGCAGCAGCAGACCACGGTTCTCTCCACCTCCCACGGCAGCTACCTGAGCCCGGGCGTCGCCTTCTCCCCGTGCCACATCCAGCAGATCGGTGCCGTCAGTCTCAACGGGCTGCCAGCTGCTCCCATTGCACCAGCGTCAGGTGAGGGTCCCCCGGCCAGGAATCCTCCAGCCCCAGCCCTCGGCACGGGGCACACCCAGGTCAAACAGTTCTGCACCTCCAGGCTCAGCAGCTGCATTAGCTCACTTCTTTCCAACAGTGCAGCCTCTGAGCACAGCAGTCTCTGCGCTGCACAAATTCCTGCAACTCCCTCTGACACCCTCACATGTTCAACACACATCCTCTTGCCCTACGGCCGTGCATTTTTGCTGCAGTTTTAGTAAAGAAGGACTGGGTTCCCAGGATTGCACTTGACTCTGAGGTCAGCAGTGCTATTGTTCATGATGATCAGCCCACAGCAATAATGCATATTGGGCTCAAGCCCCTGTCAGAACAGGCCTGTGTCATGCCAGGTGCTGTGCAAACCCAGATCTGAGATGTTCCACCCAAAGCTCTGACACCACTCTGGACTGGCAGTTCTCACACTCTTCCCTCTAGTTCTGCCTCTTAATTTTGTGAAGGCTCTAGCACCAGTCTGTTATCTGCACGTGTTAAATAGAAGAGGCAATGGCTTCATACACAGCAGTCTTGCCAGGCAGGTGGAAGGGGGGAGCAGGGGCTTTGTGGGACTTTGACTTTCATGGGATTTCCTCTCTTCTTGTTCTCCAGGGCTACATTCACCACCTCTCCTGGGAACAGCGGCCATGCCAGGACTGGTGGCACCCATTTCCAATGGATTCACTGGAGTGGTACCATTCCCAAATGGGCATCCAACCTTGGAAACAGTTTACACCAATGGCCTTGTGCCGTATTCAGGTATTGAGAACAGTAAAAAAACCCCACCATGCAGAGACCTGAGGAATTGCAATTAGTTCCTCTTTTCTGGATTTCTCACACCTTTGTAGCTCCCTCCCAGCCAGGCACTGAGACTCACTTGGGGGCGAGGGTGGGAAACAACACTACACACACACACACACACATACACACACACACACACAATCCATGAGTGATTCCCTTTGCTGTGCTTCTGATTGTGTTTTTCTCTGCAGCCCAGAGCCCTTCAGTAGCAGAGACTTTGCACCCAGCCTTCACAGGAGTTCAGCAGTATGCAGGTACCAGCTTCCCTTGTCTCCCTCAGGCCCTTGTGTGGCTGACCAGATCCTCAGGTAAATGATTTTTTCTGTCTCCTTGGGCTACAGCTGTGTATCCAACCACCACCATCACCCCCATTGCACAGAGCATCCCTCAGCAGCCTCCCATCCTGCAGCAGCAGCAACGAGAAGGTGAGTGGGAATAGGGGTGTCCAGTGGTGTGGGTGGGATTTGCAGAGCTCATCTTCTGTACAACAGAGCCAGTGGAGAGGAGACAGCACTAATTTTTGTACACTGGTCTTTAAGGCTGAAGCTGGGCTATGGAAACAACCACATGTCCCCAGTGAATGGACTGGGAAGGATCACAGGATGTTTCCTGACATCACATCTGGCCAGATGCTGCCAGGTGCAGAAGGGCAGTAGGCCCTGGAACACCTTTCACACCATAGGGGATGGGAGATCAGTCCCTGTGCACTCGGGGGCAAAGAGCACTCATCCCCCTCTTTGCTGGTGCCAGAGCCACAGTGGAGCCAGTCAAACCAGGCTCTCCAGTGTATTCTCCTCTCTTTTGAGCCTTCACAGCCTCCTGAATTGATTTTCAACTTACTTCAAAACTAGCTTGAATAGAATTTGGAGACAAAGGCATTCTCTCTCTGCACCTGATTGGTAGAGCAAGTGTCAGCAAGGGAGCAGCTTCTTGTGCTCCTAAGGAACAAGTGAAGGAGTGGACAGGACCAGGTCAGCCCATAAATCGAATGTGTGGCAATCCAGGAGGTTTCCAGTTAAAGCTTCTGGACTGAAGACAGCACTGCAGGGAGTGCTAGAGCAGCAGCTTTCACACAGCAGTGTCTGCCACTCTCCTAGGACTGGGACAGCTGTGAGCTCTCACCTCAGCTGATTTCCTTCCAGCAAAACAGCACCCAGACACACACAGAGTTGGTTGTGTGCAGCACCCTGTGTAGGAACTAGGCAAGCTTTGAAAGAGAATCTGCTCTCCAGAAACTCTAGTTTTGTTTAGAGTCTGCCAGTTGCTCTTCAAGAGCCCTCAGATCCCTTCATGGAGCAGTGACAGAGACAAGCAAGGGGAGGTCAGAGCAGAATGAGGCAGTGCTAGGGCTCTCCTCCAGTGCTGTGCTGTGAGTTGAGCCCATTTCTCTTCCCCTGCCCTTCGGGGGCTTTCTTTTGTCCTTCCCCATCACCCCTACCTGCAGGTCCTGAAGGCTGCAATCTCTTCATCTACCATCTCCCCCAGGAGTTTGGAGACAATGAGCTGATGCAGATGTTCCTGCCCTTTGGCAATATCATCTCCTCAAAGGTGTTCATGGACCGTGCCACCAACCAGAGCAAGTGTTTTGGTACGTGCAGGCAAGGGAAGCATGATCAATAACAAAGACACTCATGTTGGGCATGGCACCAACAGTGCCTTTGTCATCCATCCTGTGTCCTTCCTTCAGGTTTTGTCAGCTTTGACAACCCATCCAGTGCACAGACTGCTATCCAGGCCATGAATGGCTTCCAGATCGGCATGAAACGCTTGAAGGTCCAGTTAAAACGGCCCAAGGATGCCAACCATCCCTACTGACAGCAGTGAGCAAGCAGGAGTCACTTCTGCAGCACAGGTAAACTGCCCCCAGCAGGGCACAGCTCTGCTCAGGAGCCCAGCTGCTCCCTGCAGAGTGGGAGGCCAGGAGTGGAGGCAGTGACACAGCTGGTGGGGCAGAGGCTTCACCTGAGCAGGGTGACCAGAGCAGGCCTGGAGATGATGGCCAAGTTCAACAATCATCAGGCAAATTTGTGGCAATGGGGCAAGCCAAAAGCCAAGCCAGACAGGCAAGATCAGGGTCAGGTGTGGTGAACAGGGTCAGACATGGTCCTGTGATTGCCAGGCAGTCTGTAATGACAGTAATAAACATCGAGGTGGGAAGCCAGTCCAGGGGTTGGAGATCCATGGACAGGACAGGTCCATGGACAGGTGGAGACTGGCACTTCCATGCTGTACATCAGTCAAAGGCTGATGGCACAGAGCTGTAAGGAGACTGGGAGCTGTGGGCAGTGTGGACAGACAGTGCAGGTGAGGCTGCTGAAGTTCATCACAGCTCTGTGAGTGCCCTCAGGGCCCTGACAGGCAGATGGTTTCAGTGGCCTGATTGTGGCCTAAGCAGGGTTTTACTCTGCTGTCCAACTGCTCCCAAAAAGCTTTTGATTGCCTAAAAAGGTACTAAACCCCAGTAGTTTTCAGTTGTTACATGGGCCCTGAAGTTAGTCTGCACAGAATGCTTTCTGGGGTAAGATGAGACAGTCCCCTGATTCACAGGGATCACAGTGATGAAAAGGTGAGACCCTGAAGGGCTGCTGTCCAAGAGCCAGCTTCTGCTAGCCTACAGATGGGGAGCAAAGGAAGGCTGATGTGATTTGGGTCAAAGTCCTCCACGTTTAAGCAGCAGCAGCTCAAAGCCTGAGGTTTGCATAGATGTCCTCCTAATCTCCCAATTCCCTCCCTCCTCACTTTCTGTTCAGGTGAAGGGAAAGTCCAGAGGAAGAATTTCTGCTTCAGGTTGATTTTCAGAGAGGCCAGTAAATTTATCGACTCTTTTGACACCACCCCTTTCCTTCCTCGGCTTCCCACCTTACCCACCCCATCTTCCTCCTCCCCTCCTCTCCAAGACATGCAATTAAAGAGAAGGCTCAATATCTGCCCAGGAGGAAGATTCTTGCCACGCCTGGACTCGCATATTTGCTGCTAACGTGGTGCAAAGCAAAGGGACCAGCAAACCAGCAGCCCCTGGGACACGGAGCTCTTCCTCTCGGGGTGTGGCTGGAGAACATGGACCAAGCAAACCCATGGTGTGTCTCTAGGTTACTGCAGTGATGTGTGGAAATTTACTTCCGTCCCTCCCTCCCTCCTGCTCTGTTTCTGGCCCTTTCATAGGTAACTATAAATATATACAGTCTCTATTTTTTTTTTTTTAAACTAGCTCACAGGACCAAACTTTTCCATTCAGAGACTGACTGCTTGCAAGAGGTATTGGAAATTAGGGGTTTGCCTTTGCAACAGTGTCTTCTCAGCACACACTGCAGATAGGCCTGAACATTTTGGAGAGAGTGGGCTGGGGGTGGGTTGGGGGGGGACAGAGAAAGAGAGAGAGAGAGAGAGAGAGAGAGAG
>CM031877.1:689581-732291 GCA_018697195.1 Certhia americana
AGAAGGAGAAATACATTCCTCCAGGATTAGGGCACAGTCAGCTGCTCAGCTTGAGTCACTCATCCACCTTAGCACCAGCCTGGTTAAGGATCTGGAGAGCTCTGTCTTACCTTTCCAAGGGCTTCTGCAGACAAAGCTCCTGGGATGTGGTGCCAGTCCCTACCCTGAGCACTCCCTGATTAGGCTGAAAGCACAGGAAACCAGTCCCCTTACTTAGAGGAACTGCACTGCCTCCCCACACATGGCACAGATCCGTGTTTCACAGCTCTCCATGGCAACAGCATTTTCTTGATGAAGGCAGGAAAAGATGAGAGAGTGTGAGCAGATGCAATCTTCAGCACAGCTAGAGAGGAGCTCCCAGGGGCTGCACACTGCCTCCCTGTGTCAGATACCAGCACTGGGGAGTGGGCAGTTCTCGTGCCAGATGACATAGGACGTTTTCTCCCTCTGAATTCAGCAGGAGACTCTCCTCATGCACCCGCTGCAAAGCTTTCCCCAGCAGATGCAAGGAAAATAGGATGAAAGAGGGCTCCATTCTGGGATTTTTTCCCCCAGTACCCCCTCCAAGAGACAGATTATACATTATGCAGCATATACATATATATATACACACATATATATATGTAGGGACAGCTCTATACACTATATACACAAACTCTAAAGCACAGAATGTAGTTCAGAACTAGATTTAAAAAGATCCCCTGGGAGTGGAGGGGGTGTGTCATCCTGACAAGGCACATCCCTTGAACAGTTTGGAACAGTCTCTTCAAGTTTCTACAAAAATAAGGAAAGGAAAGCAAGGCAGAACAGACCAACAAACCCCAGAGTGATTAGGAATGAACGATTTCAATATTCCAGAGTTTGATAAGGTACCACAAACATCGGTGTGTGTGCGAGGGTGTGTGAGCACATTGAAATAGGGACAGAGAGTTGGTGGGGCAAAGTTGGTGCAATTGATACTGAAGTGAGCTATGGGGATTTTGGAGAATCTCGGCCAACTCTCATTCTCCTCCAGTTTGCCCTTTGTTCAGGTGTTTGTGGCACAGTCCTTTAAGTACCTTCAGATCTCCTCAACCACCCTTCTGTGTCTGACGCTGAGAGTTTATGAGAGGTGAATGAAGCTGTGAGAGTCTGTGTGTTTCTATAGTCCATGTTTACTTATTGTAAATACCATTTTTATACTTAACATCTATTATGTATGTGATTTGTATAATGTACTTTATTTCTGCTACAAGTAATTTCATGAAGTTTAAACTTAGTCTAATTTTGAACAAAACAAAAAAAAAAAAAAAGAAAAAAGATGAACAAATGCAAAATGGGAAAAAAAAGGACTTTGGGAATCCTAGGTCAAGCTGGTTTAAAACAAGCATTTACAGTTTCTTCCATCACAGTTACTGATGTGACTGTACAATGTTACAGGTGCGATACAAGCTTTGTCAATGTCAAATTCCTCACTCTGGTCAAAAAAAAAAATCCTAAATTTATTTAATAAAAGTTTTACTTGCTAAGTAACAGGGGATCTACTTCATGTTGTTAGTTGCACCTGCTTTTAGGTAATGCTTACACTTGAAGACATTGCCAAAGCCCTAATTTAGCAGGTCACATGGGGTCAGCAAACAGGCCTTGGCCCACAGAATCCAGGGGACCAATATTTCTTCACAGAGAAAGCATCAACACATAATACCAACACATTAAAAACTTGTTTAATTAAAGTAGAGATTAAAATTCTACTTAGGGGAAGCAAGAGGGTTCATGGAATCCAAAATGAAGTAGTGGAGGAGGATGTCCCAGGAGTGTACAGACATTCTAGGACATCCTGTGCAGACACACAGGGGTTAAAGCTGGGGCTGAGGAAAGGCTGGATGCAGTCAAAGCAGCCAGGTGAGGCTGAAGGAGAAGGGGAGATGGGAGGAGGGCTAAGGCAGAATGAACAGTGGGAAAGATCTCTGACTGATGGTTAGCAGCAGCAGAACCATGGGACCACAAGTCATGTTAGGAAAAGGGGACTTTGCCACCACTGCTGCCCTGCTCCTGCTGGACACCAGTGGTTGAGTGGGATGCTTAGTGGGATGGCAGGAATGTGATTAGAAGGGACATAGGATGAGTCTTTAGGGAGTGCTGTAGTTATAGAAAGTCCGTAGCACCTGGTTCCCACTGCTGGGGAACAGAGCCCAGAGGCAGCAGAGCTGCCGCAGCCACCGCGGGTAGAAAACCTCGGGCAGCCGAGCGGCTCCGCCCCGGACGATGGCGAGCGCGGCCTCGGGAGCAGGGGAGGCGCTGAGGTGCACTTTGCCCCTGCAAGGGAAGGGCCAGAGGGTCACTCAAAGCCAGGCAGTCCCTGCTGGGCTTTGGGCTGGGCACACTGACCACACAGGGCTCTGCCTGCTCTTGTTCCATCATGAACAACCCCTGGGATGTGCACTCTCCCCAGACAGGTGCACACATCCTCTTAAACAGAGTTGCTGTGCATTTTTTTTTTTTTTTGCATGCTTTCAAGAAGAGATGTATTTCTGCAGACAAATACATACCTGGTGTACTCCAGTGCTGAGTCAGTATCAATCAGGCCCAGGATGCACAGTGTGACAGACACATTTCTCTTCTGCATGATGAGCTCGTGGCGCAGTGAGCTGAAGAATCCATCCAGTGCAAACTTGGTGGCAGAGTAAGAAGTGGTGAAGGGAGTGGGTATTTTCCCTGGAAAAGGAAAAGAGAGAATGGAAAACACCAGGAAACTGGGTGTAAGGAGGATCCATGGAGAGGGAACCTGGGAAAAGATGCAGGCTTTGTCATACTGTATCAACTCATTCTGTTCAGGTGAGTCTCCCTTTATGTTAATATATTAGAATACATATTATTAATTATATATTTATTATAATATTATTATATACTATGAAAAGCACAGTTTGAAAATGTGTTTAGGAATTGAACAACAGAGAAATATGAACATTATATATGAATAGTACTGGGAACCATTGTTTCCATGAGGCCAGCACTTACTCCAGATAAAGCCACCAACCTGTGAGAGAAGAAACAACCACCAGAGCACCTCTGTTCTTCTCCAGGGTGGGAAGAGCTGCTGTTGCAAGAGCCACATAACTCAAAAAATTCACCTGGAATGATAAATGTAGACATGGAAGAAACAAGAGGGTTTGAAAGCGTGAGCCTAGAAAGTCAATAGTGATCAGAAATGGAAAGGAGCGTGGTTTGGAATTGCCTTTTCAAACACTGAGTGAGAAAACTCATCTCTAAAGATGGGGACAAACATTGCATCCATGAGTCTTTCAGATTGCAGAAAAAGCAGTGAAGAAGATTCAGAGCAAAAGTTATTCCTGGGCTTTAACATACAGATTTCCTGAAAAGATACAATTAGCTGTCTCTGCTTTTTCTTTACTCTACAATCCCTACCAAAGACACCAGAGTCTCAGTTTGCTCCCCTTTTAAGTTGCTCTTGGCTGAGCTTAGACTACAATGAAGCACAAAATTCAGCATCTCTTCAGAGCATGACTGCTTATTTCCTGCCTACGCTCCTAAGTTCCCACTCTCCAGCAAAAAGCCTTCTTCCAAAATGAAATAGAAACTAATATAACCCACCTGAATGAAGAAGACTGAATCAACAAAACAGCTCTTCATTTCCATGGTCCCAAAACCTGGCACCAGGGTGATTCTACAGGAAAACTCTAAATCTGTGAACAGAGACTCAAATGGCAGATACCATTTCAAACAACTTGGTGTTCTGCAATTCTGCACATGCCATAGACCAGTAGGAAGTGCTGGCTGCTCACTTATAGACCTTCCTGAACGAAACACAACTGTCTGGAACTGCCCATCAGCTCCCTGGGCCAAAGGGAGGTAACAAGGACAGAAAGAAGGAAAGAAGACTGAACTTCCCAAATATTCCTCCTCACAGATGTACAATATCTGAGGAAAACACCTCTCCAGCAACAAAGCCTGCAAAGTGCTTGACTTCAAACAGGAATGAAGTAAAAGGATTGTTCTCAACCACTGCCATAGATGTGGATTTGCCTTGGAGCCTCCCAAAGCTGTCCCAGGAGATGCCAGGCTCACCCAGTTGCAGGTGAGCTGGGAAGCCTCACCTGCATGAGCCAGTGGGTGTATTGCACATCTCCAGTCCACTCCTGGAAACGGTTGGTGCCGATGTGGTTCAACACAAGGTAATCCAGGCCCCCTTGGAGAGCAGAAAAAGCAATCACACGAGAGGCCCAGCCCTCACCATCAACCAGGCAGCTCAGAAATGCCAGGAGGGCTGAACCACCCCCTCAGAAGGCTGGGAAGTGCTTTACCATGAAGACAGATTAAATATACCCATCTGGGAGCAGCTTTGACTGCTCCTCAGGAATAGAACTGAAAGGAACTTTGTTCCTTTTGTTTGACTTTGACAACAACTCCCTGAAATGATGTTTCAGCATGATTCAGGCTCAGAACTTAGTTCTGGTGGCACATCTATGTCCTAAACACCTTTCTCAGTTCAGGGAACTGAAGCAGGAACCTCCTACTAGAATGAGAGAACTGTGCACAAACCTGAAAGCCAAAGAGATGCCCAGGATGCTTACCCAGCTTTTGGACAGCAAACTGAACCACCTTTACAGGCGCTGAAGGGGAAGACATATCTGCAGGGATATAAAACATTTTCTTTGCTCCAAGTGTCAGGCATTTGTCCATCACCTTGAAAAAGAACACATCCCAAAAATTAAACTATCAGGAAAAAGAATAGGGGAAAAGAGCAATAAATAAAGCACACACTACAGACAGTGAGAGTCAGTTCTGGACAGAGACACATTTTAATTTAAAATCTACTGCTGTTTGGGCCATGGAGAGCTCATTCTGTATCCAGACTTTGAATCTGCATCCTGCAAAGAGTTACTTCTATTTAACTGTCTGCTTAAATGATCTACCTTAGGACAGGATCAAGATTCGTTGGAAAAAACCCAATATTCTTCAGGAGAAATCTTCCAGAACACAGGTTATACTTTAAGTTCTTCTATTTTTTTTCCAAAGTAACTGGAAAAGAATTCATCTTTCGTAATTCCTTTGCTATGTTGAGTGTGTGAATGTGCCTGACAATGATATGCAGTTTTAGCTGTTTGCTGAAATAATGCCTTCCAGTCATTAGGAACTATTATTATGCTCACTGTCCCCAACTCACCTTTTGCACCATTTCACAGTGAAGAACTTTCCTTGGAAGTCACACATCCCCACAGTTAAATAGTTACCTTTTCTAAATATTGTCCCATTTCATAAAGTCATGAAAGATGAAGAAGTCCAGTCTGTTTGAGTTGGTTAAAAAGCATTTAACATACAAAAAATCTTAAGTCTTTAACAAAACAGCAAGAAACAGAACGATTTGGATTCTGAAAAGCTGCACAATATTGCACAGGAATTATCTCAAATTGTAAAGGACACATAAGGATCATCAAATCCAAATCCCTGCTCTTCACAGGATGCCCTCAAAACAAACTATATCATTAAGGATGTGGCCCAGATGTTCTTTGACAGGCTTGGTGCCATGACCACTTCTCCCTGAGGAACTTACTCCAGTGACTGTTCAGCCTCACAGTGGAGAACATTTTCCTACTGTCCAACCTGAACTTTCCCTGATGCAGCTTCACACCATCCCCTCATATAAATAAATGTCCAGGCAGTTAAAAGCTCAGGCACTGTATTTGCATCTTGTACAGGCCAGCTTCTCTTCTGCGTTTATGCTTAACAGTTCCAAAGGGAAATTTATCATGTTGACAACTCATTTTTTTGTGGGTTTGGTAAAAGCCTGAATCTCTCATGTCTTCCCCCATACAAGGATGAGGTTCTTACCTTCTGTAGCACAGCTTCCCTTCTGGCAGTCAACACAATTTCAGCACCAAATCTGGCATAGTGATACGCTATCTGCTCTCCAATCCCAGCACTGGCTCCAGTCACCAGAACACGGGCACCAGACAGGCTCTCTTTTTTATGGGAAAGAGAATAAAAGATACAGAAGTAAGGGAGGAAAGCAGCAGAGAAGCTGCCCTTAACTACTGGCAGAGCTTTAAAGAAGAAAGATGCACCTAAGTGCTCAAAATTCTTGGTGCTTCTCCAAAACTAAAAGAGGCAGGACTGATGATGCAAAGACATGATGATGCCCAGCTAGCTGTGCCACAGGGCCTTTGCCTGGGTTGCTAGACCAAAATCTTTCAAGAGCCAAGTTGGTTTTCACCTTCTAAGAAGCTGTACAACATCAACCAGAAACCAGGCTATGTGCATATCTTCTGCATATCGTTTACTCTCTGCCATCAGTCTGGAGACACATCAGCCCTCTTGTGCCAGGCACTGCACACCTACAGAGATGGTTCTTGGCACCAAGGAATTTACAACCAAATCATAAAAAGAGCAAGGCAGTAGCAAAGTGCCATTTTTTCCCCACAAAGAACAGCAGGATCCTTGCTCTTAGACCATTTTGTCTTCCTCTTTGTTTCAAGTTTCTCTTTGTTTCTGGGAATGAACAAAGCTTTGGGGCCACCAACTCTAGTAAGACTACGGGCAGGAATGAGACCATCAGTCAAAGTTTGGAAATTCAACCTCTTCCCTTTTATTGATGCCTTGGGGGCTTCAATACCTGGAACAGAGACTAGACAGAGAAAAAGGATAAAGTAGGTATTAAAATGCCTCAATGGATACACCCTGAGCAATGCAAGACCCTGCCCGGGCTACACACAAAATGAACTCCAAAATGGTCACAAAAAAAAGAACAACCGGTCATGAGGTCCCACACTTTTATAAAAAGTTTTGGTCCATTAGCATATTGGAGTTAATTGTCCAATTATAGCTTCAGGTTATGAAATTCCATCCTCCTTGTTTTTCTTTCTTCACTTCACTGTTAATTTTGCTCTTGGGCATGAAATTTGCATCACTTGTCCTTGGTCCCAAGCTAGAAAAGGAATAATTTTGTCTACCTACCCTGTGAAGAGAGCTTACTAGCACTTAATGAAACCTAGAACTACACACTAAAACAGCACAGAGTCTGAAAAATATAAAAGCTAAACCTTAAGGTGTCAGTAGGACTTATATTTCAGCTTGAAATCATCCCCCTGGCAAGCCTACCTGGGTTAAAGTCGTCTTTCCAGAAGAAGGCTATGAGCCCAGCTACAACCCCTGTAGCACAAAGCACTTTTCCAATTGGCTTCATATCCTTCCAGGCCGTGAGGAACAAAGTGCAGTCTTGAAGCTGAGCACTTCAGCCAAAATACTGCTGTGTTCTCCTTCCTCTGATGCCTGCAGCCCACCTTCGAGAGGCACGTAAAGGCTTTTGTAGAACCGAGAGCCCACCTGTGGGGTCTCTCTCCCCTGGGAGCCACAGCTACCTCTGTCAAGAACAGAAAGGATCTATCACCGACAATTGCCACAGCCCTCTGCACTGAGAGCCAGCCTCCACACACCGCGAGCCTACAGGAGAAAAAACCTCCTTGTGTCTAATCTTAGAGAACTCTTAGTTCATTAAAGACTGATGACTGATGACAGTTGGCAGCAGTGACCCCAAAGCAGACGGATCTCGGGAGGGAGGCGGCGGCAGAGCCCACAGGACGGAGCTCTGTCTGGATAACAACGGCAGCGGGATGAGCTGCTCTGCCACCACGCTGCGACACAGCGCGACAAAACGGGTGGCGGGGACAGCGCCAAAAAGGCGCAGCAGCCGCGCCCGACCCCCTCACGCCCTCAGTCCTGCCCGACCCTGCCCTGTCCCTCAGCCCTGCCCGGACCCCTTCAAGCCCCTCAGCCCTGCCCGGCCCTGTCCTGTCCCTCAGCCCTGCCCGACCCTGCCCTGTCCCTCAGCCCTGCCCGACCCTGTCCTGTCCCTCAGCCCTGCCCGGCCCTGTCCTGTTCGGCCCCCTCAAGCTCCTCAGCACTGCCCGGCCCCTCAGCACTGCCCTGCCCGGCCCCTCAGCACTGCCCGGTCCCTCAGCACTGCCCGGTCCCTCAGCCCTGCCCGGTCCCTCAGCCCTGCCCGGTCCCTCAGCCCTGCCCGGCCCCTCAGCACTGCCCGGTCCCTCAGCCCTGCCCGGCCCCTCAGCCCTGCCCGGTCCCTCAGCACTGCCCTGCCCGGCCCGGTCCCTCACGCCCCTCAGCCCTGCCCGGTCCCTCATCCCTGCCCAGTCCCTCAGCATTGCCCGGCCCTGCCCGATCCCTCACGCCCCTCAGCACTGCCCGGCCCCTCAGCACTGCCCTGCCCGGCCCTGCCCGGCCCCTCACGCCCCTCAGCCCTGCCCGGCCCCTCAGCCCTGCCCGGTCCCTCAGCCCTGCCCGGTCCCTCAGCCCGGCCCGGTCCCTCACGCCCCTCAGCCCTGCCCGGTCCCTCAGCCCTGCCCGGTCCCTCAGCCCTGCCCGGCCCCTCACGCGGCGTTGCGGGCGGGGCCGCGCGGGCACGTGACGGTCCCGGCCCCGCCGCCGCCATGGCCGCCCGCCTGCTGCCCGCCGTCAAGTGAGTCCCGCGGGCCCTGCCCGCCCGGCCCGGCTCCCTCCTTCCCGCACCCTCCGCACGGCTTTTCCCCGGGTACTCCCCGCCCGGCCCGAGCCTCACGCCGCCCCCCGCACCTCAGTGCCCCGGCTGTCCCCGGCCCGTCCCCAGGCCCGCGGCCGGCCCTGTCCCTCGGCTGTGCTCGCCTCTCTCCGCGCCCTTGGCCTCGCCTGCCCCCGCAGTCAGCGCAGCTCCCCGTGTGTGTCTGCACACGCCCGGCAGGGCTCTGCCGCTGGCTGGGGGCGAGCACGGACCCGTGACACAAACCCGGGACTAGCGCGGCGCTCGGAGCTGCACCTGCACCCACGGCGAGGGAGTGCAGTATCCTTGGGGGCGAACAGTGCGTTTTAGCAGAGAAATCCCTTTACCCCGAAATGCGTGTGGATACACGACTTAAAAAATTGGTGCTCTCATGTCAGCTCTTGTATCTGTTGTATGTCCTACTACTGCAGTACTGCTGCCTGCCAAGTTTTGGGTTGTCCCCTTGCAAAATAGCTTCTGCTGGTTTTTTAAAGGGAAAACATCTGTCCCTGTGAGTCCGGGAAAGTCAGTCACCTCAGATCTCTTATTTATAATGGAAATGCCAATAAAGGCCAAATATTCTCTTCCTGTCCTCCCTTTTGTAGATTGCCATGACAGCTGTAAAAGTGTCTGTAAAAATTATGCAGGGAAACTTTAAAAGCCTTGGCAATGCAAACACCGTGGGCAGGTGTTCACTGGACTGTGATGAGCTTAACAAGATATTTATGTCTGTCAGATTTATTAGATAAATATCAGATTTATCAGGAAGAACCACATCATTAACATGGAAGGCTTGCCCACTGCAAAATCATTTATAGTTGCTTTTAGCAGAAGAATATGCCAGTGATTCTAAGGCTCATGCTCTTGAGGAATTTGACACTTTCTCATTTTTATATTGAAAACCATCACTAATGAAATGTGAATTAGGTGTAGTTTCAAGGGGCTGACAGGGAGTAATTGTCCTAGGAAGGCAAGGAACATAGGTAGGTATTTTTCTGCTGATTCTTGCCTGCAGTAAGACATGAGGTTTCTTTATGGATACCCTCTTTGGCAGTCACTGATGATCAGAACACGAACTGAACTGTTCTGCTTTCAATTCTTTCAGGTTTCTGATCAAAGGAGGCCTGGCTGGAGCTGCTGTGTACGTGGCATATGACCAGGGGCTGCTGGGCAGTGGCACAGAAGGTGCTGAAGCACTCAGAAAAGCTCAAGAGACGCTGCCTCCAGCTATCCAAGAATGGACAGATTACCTGGGCTGGGAGGTAAGGGCTGCTCAGGTGATTCCTGCAACACAGACACCTCTGAATGAGGCAGAGAAAATATGGGAGTGATATTCTGATTCCAATGAGGCTGGCAGGAGTTTTACTCTTGAAACTGGATTTCACATGGCAAAGATTTTGAAGAGGATTGAAATGGAAAGGGAGTAAAATTCTAAATTTGGGGCTGAGACCTTTCTCACAGATGTTTCAAAGGAGAGGGATAACCAGCCTCTGCAGGGTCAAGGAGGGGATTGCAAACATGGTCTGGGAGATATTTCACTATGTAGTGGGATTTCTGAGCTTTTTTTGAAGGACCCTACGTGTTTTTAAGAAACACAAGGAAAATATTATCCTCCCGATTTCTTACATTGCCAGCAGTTCATCAAGTTGAATTTAAATTGCTTGAAGAGGCCCCTCCTCTGTGAGTAGCTCTTAGTTTTTAAAATCCTCAGAAAAGAAGAGGCCTTCGGTTAAAGTTTGAAAAGCATTTTCCCTATCATAGACAACTCTAAATAAACAGATACAGCCATGGAGATATTTCTTTCAGGAGCACCTAAATAATTTTGCACCTACTTTGTATTGCAGGAAAGAGCAAAGCCTAGATTTAAAGCATCATGTGTGATCCCTTTTGAGGCTTCCAGAGAGTAGGACCTAAGTATTTTTGAGATGTGAGGTCAAGAGGCTTTGCCAGGGTGATGTGAATTCCAAGTGAGACTCCTTGAGTGCTGATATTTTGTCTCTCTTTCTAGCTCCCAGCCACTCCAAAATTTGACTTTTCCATCTCTAATTCCTGGAATAAAGGTAAAATAACTGCTCACTAACTGAGTCTGAACTTACTCTTTGGCTTTTCAGAAGGGATGAGCATTCCCATTGTTATTAGAATTTTAAACATTTTTGTTTGAAAGAACTGAGCTCAGTCTTGTAACTGTCTGAACTCATGTACAAGCCCTGAAGTTGGAGTTTCTGTGTCACAAACATTCAGGGCTTAAAAGAGATCTACACAGAAGTTGGAAATTGGGAAATTTGGCTCGAATGATGGTGATCTTGGGATAATTCTTCTCTGCTTTCCTTGCAGGAGTGCACACAGTCATGTCTGCCTTGTCTGTAGCTCCCACCAGGGCCTGTGAATACACAGTGGAAGGCTGGAAATACGTGAAGGATCTTGTGAAATGAACACATTCTCCAGGGTTGAGGATTCTCTCAGTCCACCCCTCTGGAGCACAGCTCGGCCGTGTAAGGGCTACAATAAAAGACTTTGGAACTTCCATTTGTATTTGGGTTGGTTTTAACCTGCTGAGTGGAGTAACTGCTTTGTCTTAGCACTGGATCCAAGGCTCCAGGAATCACAGATCAGTTGTGCTGAAGTGGTGGGCATGTGCTGAGGAACAGCTTTCTGTTCTAAAGCTTGGAAACTAAATAGATTATTCTGAAGCTGAATTAATCTTGAAGGTGAATGCCACCTAATTCAAACCAAGCCAACAAGAGTTAAAAAAAAATTAAAAATCCAAGGTAACAGTAAAAGATGCTGTAAAAGATGGCCTAGAAGGATTATACAAGCACAGGGGAGAACAACTGAACAAAGTTTATCTGCATGAAACCTTTTGTTAGCTTGCACTATGCCCCAGTTGGCAAACTGGGCATATTTTCACTTTAATGTGGATGAAAACTTTCATGAGGTCACTTTTCAGTCACAGCTGAGGCAAATGTAAGGAGCACCACTGGCCTGGAGGGCACCACAATTGTAAAATAAAGTTACAAATTGATTCTGTGTTTTTAACCCTTTTTGATAGGATTGTTCTGATTACAGAATAAGTCAAAACACAGCTGCAGAACAGAGAACAGCAGGAAGGGAGAGCAGGATGAGTCCTTACTCAAGTCAGGAAGGAAATTAAAACAAGAGGATGAAGAAGGATTTGCAGTTTTGTTTCCTTTTTTAACAGATACATGATGAAGCCAACTGCCCAAAGATTTTAGAGGATTTGGCTAAGATGCAAATGGCTTTAAAAAGTGCTTAATTCCTGAAGGATGGCTCCCTCAGCAGCTCTTAAACCTGATGGTCCAGATGGAAGCTTCAAGCTCAGTAAACCTTGGAGCTGTGTCCTGCAGGTGCTTCACTGCACCCCAGAACCCAGATAAGCTCTATTAATGCCCCATTTCTTCTCTAACTTTCCAACATCCACTGCTCTTGAAGCAGCACAACTTTGGTTCCAGGTCTACTCCCCCTTCTCACCTGGCCAAAGCACGAATGAAATTCTGACATTCATCTAGAGAGTCTTCCTCTCTCTGGCTTTTGCTGCAAACCAAATGTAACCACTTTGGGCAAAGCACACCATGTACAGAGTACTGCATCTCTGGTATGCTCAGAACTTGAGTTCTCCATGCTGTTCAGGATCTTCTGTCTCACTTTGCCCTTTGATGATTGCTCTCCAAAAGCTTCATCATTGTAATATGCTTTCTTCGTTGATGAATGCAAAAATGTCTTTAAGCAACTCATAAAAAAAACCTTCTCAAAAGATGGAAAACCCTCCTCAGTGACCCTACAAATGAAAGTAACAGGATTTTTTTTCCTCTTTGCATCATAAATGCCATTTTAGGGTCAGGCTAAGGTCATGTTGCTTCAAAGATATCTGCACAAAGAAATTATACCTTGGATATGACAAAGCAACTGATCATTTGCATCAATCTCAATCCTATCAGTTCCTCAACACAGAACTATGCCAAGGCACAGCCAGTGGCTGCTTCTAAAGAAATTACGGATTGCTAGGTAAAATTACTGGGTTATATAAGACTGGTGGAGTTTTGGACTACCCTGATCTATCAGAAGATAAATAAAGTGATCCTGACAAGCACCTGCAAAAGGGTCACAAGCACCTCTGTGCTGTCTCTTACAGAAGCTGTGCTGCTATCACAGACTGTAACTCCTTTCTCAGACATTATATTGCACATGACACCAGATGAAAAGAATTCTTTACCACTTGCTCTGCAAACTCCTGTGGCAATTTTGCAGTGGCAGGGCATTCAAACTTTGACAGCTGTGCTCCACTAAGGTTCTCTCAAGGTGGTGCATGGGCCGTAGTTACTGACAGCTCTGAGGTAAAACAGTATTTCACTATTTCTGGGAGTGCAAAGGGACACCTGTAAGGCATTTGGACACTTCATCTTTGAAACAAAGTTATGGTTTAACACATAGCTGAAGAAATCAGTTTGACAGGGACTGCTGAAACAAAGCAAGTAACTGTAAACTGGCATTTATTTATGGAAAATGGAATGCTTCATTAACAAACATTTTTAAATGGGATATGAACAACACCTTACAAAACAAATGAGTTCACATTGGATTGAGTGACAGAATATGGCAGCAGCTTAAAAAAAATTACACTTACAGTAGCCCATAAGTTACAATTAATGGTAACCCTGGGTAACAGATTTGTTTCACTTGCCACCTTGCATTGAAAACCAAACACAATCAGTAGCGACGGTTGAAACGAGGATCGTTCGGTCTGTTTGCCCTTTCCTGGCCAGCAAATCCTTCTCCTTGCATTCCTCCTCCGTGCATGATCTGACTCTGATTGCCACCCTGCATGAAACTGCCACGCCTGGAAAGGGATTCACATTTTAATGTTCTCTCGTGCTGGTACAGTCAGGTTGCTAGAATGAGTGTTCTTTCTTAAAATGCACTACATAAAACCATGGGGATATTTTATTACTCCTGGATATTTAAGTAAAAAATTAGGTAACTGATACTCCCATAAAATGTTTCTTTAGCCAATTTAAATAGAAGAAATGTTCCTTAACAGGAAAATAAACATTTTCCTCCCTTTCAAGTTCTTACCCTGACATGCCTCCACGATGCATCACATGGCCAGGTCTGCCTCTACCGCCACCTAAAAAAGTTCAAATGCTTCCTTTATATTCACAGCAAGAGTTTTACTTCAAGGATAATGTCTGTATTTTCTTTACACAGCACAGCTAAGGAGCTGTGCAAGAACCATACCTTGCCATCTCTCATGATCCCGTCCTATCATCCCTCCATCTACACTGCTCTGCCAGGAACGATCTTGGTGCCCTTCAAACTTTCGACTGTGATCTCCCCAGTCACGTCCATCCCTGTAAAGACATGAAATTCCCATCTTCTTACATGAGCCAGAGCACATGAAACAGTTTTTATATTTGAATCTAAGTCACAAACTTAACTCGAATGCTTCACCAAGGCTCATGTGAATCTTACATTTATATTTGTATCTGTTAAGTAAAATCTCAGAAGAATCTTTCTGCTCAAACCAACTAAGATGACAAATAGGATATTGGGGAAGAACCACTATCCTGAACAGCAAGCTTTGATAGGACTGCTAAAATTAATGGAAGGCATTATGACTTTCAGATGTGAAGTTATTAAGAAAAATCAGCTAAGTGCACGTTTTGATGCACAAGGCATCAAAACATTTGCTGTCCATCCAACACATCTTCAGCGACAGCTGGAAAAAAAACATCTTCCAAAAACTCTTGACATGCAGAAATACTCCCCATGTGCACAAGAAGAGGTGTTGTCAGTACTAACCGTGACTGGGGGGGGATCCCTCTGCTCTCACTCATCCTCCTGTCGGAGCCGTAGCTTCCCCAGCTCTCCCGTGAGTCCCTCGAGTGCCGGTCGGGGCCCCCGTGGCGTTCGTCTGGGTAATGCTGCAAGGCACAGAGCTCTGACAGGGCTGCACAGCACTCACCTGCTCACTGCTGCAAGCTGCTGTGCTCATCTCACAGTCAGCTGGGAGGGAAGGGATCCCCTCCTGACACCTACTCAGGGTCAGCCAGGTCCAGGCTTTCCCAGCAGTCTCTCAGTGGGTTTTGAGGATCTGCCACTTCACAGGCTCTCCATGCAACCTGTTCCATTGTTCCCAGTTAAAGGGGATTTGAACCCTCTTCAGATGGAATTGTGTTCCAGTTTGTGCTCACTGACTCTTGTTAATGGGCACCATTGAGTGGCACTTGGTAACACCATATCCACAGCTCCCTCCCATGAGTTATTAATTAATGCCCATTGGGAAGATCAGCCCAGGACTTTGCACTTCCTGCTCTTGACATTCAGGATATTCCCATCAGCCCAACTCTCCAGCCCATCCAGGTCCTTCCAAACCTCTCAGTAAAGGCCACTGAGGATTCTGGCACTGCCTAAATGAGCCCTGAAGGCTTTTCCCCCAGCCCTCAAACACAAACATCTCTACAGTTCAGCTGTTATTGCCATGTAACCACACAGAGTGAATTTGTATTTTGTATCTTTGCCTCTTCTATACAATCTTTTACAATACTGTATTTTGACACAAAACTCACTTTGATTTCTGTCAGAATAACTATATCTAACTTTTATAATAAACAAGTCTTTGTATTGAATTTCATCTTATTGAAGTAAACAAGACTGTTTGTATGTTGGAATAATCTGATTATTCCAACATATTTTGGTAGATATAATGTAATTCTCAATTACTAAAATGTAATATGACTGACACTACAGAAACTGACACACACTATAGAAAACCAGGTTTTAAGATGTAAAGGTATTTCTGTAGCTCTATAAAGCAACTCACTTGTCCATCCCGATCTCCCATAATTGTCCTGGATCCATCTCGCCTAGAAACAGACAATTAGAATCAGACTGTGATAGCAAAACACACAGCAGTCTATAAAAATCCATCTATTTAACAACACAAGTGAAAAATACTGTTCCCACATTGTGCCATATTATCCACCAAAGACATAAACAGCTGGAACACATGAAAAATGTCACACATTTGGGATTCCTGGGAAACCCAGTTAGTCCTAATGCATGAACCAAAACATTCTTCCTAAAATTCTAGGTGCCTACAATATTTAGAAGTTTTTCAAATATGTGTAACAGCACTGCAAAAGCACTCTGACCAAGCCTGCCAGAAGCTTTAACTCATGACACAGTACAAATCTTTTCATGGTTTTGGAAGATAAAGTCCACAGCTACTAAGTAGCACTTGAAAAATAAAATGCAAGCTAAGCACAGAATAAAGGCAGCAAAATGTGACATTAAATGCATATTTTTGTCTTTTGTTTTCAGGCAGCAGTGGAGGAAAGTCACTGACCTGTCTATTGAATGCTCCTGGTACCGCCCACGATCCCTGTGGTCGAAGTCATGGAAGCGATCCTGGCGACTGAAGTCTGAGTGGTACCTGTCATTCATGGCCATTCGTTTTGCCTCTGGCCAGTATGGATCGTCCCTTCTGAAAGAAACAACAGTCTCATTTCAGCCCACATAATGCCTTTTGGTATCGTTCCTCCTTCCAAACCAAAAAAAAGGCAACTACGTTCAAAAGAGCATTTTAAAACCTGGGCTATTAAACACGACCATCTCAATGCAATCAACAACTTCTGAGCATATGTATGGCTTTTTCCAGATCCTGGCAGTGACATTTCCCACTGGCATCATCAGGATTTGCTGGCTTTACCTGCCATCTATGTCATAGGGTCTCCTCATGGCAGATCTCCTCTCCTGCTCGTAGCGCAGCTGCTCGTGCTGGCGCCGCAGCTCCTCCCTCTCACGCTGGATCCTGTCCTGCTCCCTCCTCCTCTCGTGCTCGATGTGCATCCTTTCCCTCTCCAGCCTCTCCCTCTCCATCCGTTCCCGTTCCAGACGTTGCCTTTCAATTTCCAATCTCTCCCGAGCAATCTCCAGCCTCTCCCTCTCTTCCCGCTCGCGGATGGTCTGGAGGTGCTGCTGCCGCTCCCGGCGCTCCCGGGTGCTGCTTCAACAGACAGAGGTTACACGTGTAGAGCTTCAGCAAAGAAAGGAACTTAAAAGAGTCTTAAAAATTAAAACCCGTGGCTGAAAGTTTGCATCATCCCCTTGAAATTACACGTGTGTGGAAGGAAGACGCTCAGTGTACACACAAATTTACTTAAGAGACTGATAAATGACTCCCACTAAACCCATCCCTGGGGGCAAATACTTCCATATGGTAAAGAGAATGTGAATCCAAATGCCAAAAAATACTTCTATATGGTCAGGAGAATGTGAATCCAAATGCCCGCTAATATTTCTATATGGCCAAAGAGAATGTGAATCCAAATGCTCACAGTTCCACAGTTCATTTCTTGTACTGAAATAAAGTATCTGTGAAGAATATTTTATTTCTGTGAAGAAAGGCAGGATGGTATGGGTAGATAATGACTCCACTAAAGCTCAGACACTTAACTACAGAGGAGAAACCTTTTCCTCTTCAATACAAATAACAAAAGCGTTTTCCTCCTGTTCAATCTGAACAGGAAATCTGAACTCCTGTTCTACTTTTAGGTACTGAGAAATAGAAGTTTTGTAATGTGTGGAGAACATGGAATTCAGGTCACAGTTCTAGCAAGGAATTTGAAGGATGGCAATTATCAGCTTTCAACATTATGAAACCAATTAAATGTATGAAAACAAAGAAAAAGCCCCACCACAAAAAATTAAATACCTAAATTAAGTTCAATAGATACCCATAAAACTATCCCAAAGTTAAAAGTGGGGAAAAAACAATTGAAGGCCTTTTTTTCTCTCTCTCTTATTTTATTAAAAATGAAATGATATCTGTTTTAGGGAAAAACCCCCAAACAAGGTGAGTGCTGCTCTTACCGGCGCTGCTCTGCCTCCCTCATTTTTCGCTGTGCTTTGATTTTGTCAAAGGGAACAATCCCTTGTCTCTCTCTGCTCTCTGATTTGCGATCCTGGCTCTTAACACTCTGTATTTAAAAGAGAAACTTTAATTTATTAAAGGACAACCAACACAAACAATATTCGGAGCTCTGTTTACGTGTGTACAGCTTATATTTCAAAGCTTGGTCCCTGCTTTTTCCCAAAAGTTGTTCTTTTTTACCATTACAGACACTATGTATTAATACAGTAATACCTTGCCCCATTTGTCTGGCAGGATTTGAGTGCTGTATCAGCCAAATGAGAGGTATTTTACTAATTAAAAGCATGTTATAGAAACTCTTAATTGGACAAACTGGCAAGACAAGTGTGGGTTATACAGAGCCTGGCAGGATTCAGGATCTGTTTCTAAGGAAAATGTTTCCCATGCAGAAGCATCACTTACTCTGTCCTTTGATGTAGTGGATGTTTTCACACTAATAACAGGTTCTCCTTTGGATTTATCCATCACTACTGTTCTCTCTGTTCCTTTACTTCCTAAATAAATCAGAAGTGGAAAGAAACAATCAAATGACATGACCTACACCACTCATTGCTACACAAGTTCTCTTCTCTAAAATGGGAAAATGGACATTTAAATCTCTCTTCAAATCAATTATTTCACTCCACCTAATCCAAGCTTTTCTTTTTAAGGATTGCACAATGTCAAACATCTCCCCTTCCCCTTATTCATTCTGGATTTCCAACTAGGAATCTCAAACAATCCTAGAATATACCTCTGGAAAGAACTACCTACAATTAACTATTCCTATGTCAACATATCTGTAGAAAAAAACAACAGCCAAATTACCTGATTTAATAGTTTTAGGCTGATCTGATGAACCAGACTTCTGGTCATCTTTATCTTTTTTTTCCTTTTCATCTTTATCTTCTGTCTTTTTAGGATCATCTTTTTGGTCAGATTTTTCATCCCTTTTAGCACCACCAGGTCTGTGGATAGATATTGATACAGATTAGACTAATACAGACTAAGAAAAAAAAAAAAACAAACCCCTCAAGGGAAATGCCAGCAACAAAGTAGAACTCTGATGTGATAACAATCATAATTAGATTTCCAAACATTTTCTTCCACAACTTCCTGCACCACAAAACAAGATATTCAGACCAGCTTGTGCAGTAGTCAACAAACTTGGCCAGGATTCAGGATCTCAATTGGAAGCATGCAAGACAAACTCACACCACCACCTGCTTAATGCCCACAGGGTTTCTTACACAACATGACAATGAACCATTTTTGTTAGGCAACTGGGGTAAATAACAGCAAAAAATTCTCAGCAAGTAGCATTTAATAGAAGTTATGCCTCAAGAAGGTAATTCAAGAAGGCAAAATTCTTAGTGTTTGTCTCTCTTAGTGCCTCTCAGCAGTGCTGGAGAGGAAGAAGAGCACAGTGCTCAAGAGGAACATGATCTGGGAACAGATCTTGGACAGCTCTGTTTTAACTTTCTGGGACCTGAGCAAACCCTATTCCAATGAGACACAATGAAGATCAAAATTCTCACATGGTCTTTCCTACAGATTTAAGACGTGGAAGCCCCACAATCATTACTAAACCTCAAATATGGCTTAATTAAAAGGTGTGCTTGAAAATGCAACTTTCCTACTTTAAAGCACACTATAGAAATGTTTTAATTTAGCCACTGAACATCAACTGAAGTCTAACTTGTAGCAAAAGCTGAAAAAATGCATGTACTCCTCTTTTTGAATGTTTGCTACAGAAATTCTTACTGTAACTTTAGTTTTTCCTGACATCAACACAGACTGAAGAACAGCAAAACACCTTGGGTAGGAGAATTTGTAACACAGTACCTCTCACTGACTGTTTCTCTCTTTGCTTCACTCTCTTTTTTTTCACTTGTCTTCTTCCCAGCGGGTTCATTTTTTGCCTGAAATTCATTTTGCACATCATCAGCTGAGAATGTGGCCTCGATCATTTGCACAATCTGGTGGGAATTCACTATCTCTGAGGCCCAGTACTCACTTTTTCCACAGAAATGATCTTGCCATGCAGCTCTGTCTTGTGCAGGTGGGTGATGCACTTGGTGGCCTCCTCGGCTGTGGACATGGTGACAAAGCCGTAGCAGCGAGCACCGGGACTGCGAGCGTTGGTCACCACCTTGGCCCCCACCACCTTCCCAAAAAAAACCAGGAATTACTCTCCCTGTGACAAGTCCCCGAGGTTAAACAGCAAGATCTACAAGCTCCACTTCTGCCCATTTTAATTCTTGGCATTTACCACGCAGGAAAATTCTGTTTTTCAGAGATTAACAAATATAAAAGGAGCATTGCTTGGAGCCAACCATGTTTCTGTCACCAGTGGAATGCTACAAAAGCTGAACCAAGAAGTGGGAGCTAAAGATTGAATTCCTTTCCGGAGAAAAGATCTCAGGATGACAATAAAATTTTACATTAACAACATCCCTTTGCTTTAGCATAAAACAGTAAAAACCAATACAAATTTTAAAGCAAATTTCCACAGTAATGCTCAACTGCTAAGTGCCACCTTCCCTCCGAAAAATGTTTTTATGCTCAACAATGTTATCTGCAATCTTTAACAAACATAAGTTTCCCCAAATACCAGAGCTTGACAAAGTCACACAAATGCTGTTTATATATGCTCAGATATTCAATACAGCTTTGTAAAACAGAAATCATATTTCAGGAGTGATGTTTTAAAGTACAGCTGAATAAAGAACATACTTCTGAGCATTTGCTTTATTACATAAGCCCAGCTACTTCCAGGAAGCTCTGCCTCTGCTAATACCCTGAAGAAAATATCAGTATTTAATTTAAATGATTAAATAGTACCATGGCATCTATCTAGAGTCAAGTACTAGGCTGGCTGTTGTTTAATTTTTAATTACATTTTAAGTCTTGTGGCACATCTCTATGATCAACATTTTAGGTTACTAGATAGACTTCTAAGCAAACCAATGGAAGCATTACAAGGAGCATTAAAAAGGTTTTACCAGTCCCATGACTTTCAAACTTCAAGCTGTGTTACAATTAATCCATTTTTGCACCTATTTGTAAAGTCATATTTAAATTTCAGAGTATTTTCATCAGTAAAACATCCAATGGCTGATTGTCAGCAAATACAATTTGCTTTTACTACAATCTGCTGGTAGGAAACTGTAAATAGGCTTCAGAAGTCTGACAAAAATCAGACCTGATGGCTCTGATATCAGTCTTTTATTAAACTCTTTCAATTTTCCAGCTGACAGGGAGATTTGACATTTAGTCTGCCCTTAACAGAAACTGCAGGACCTCCCCTGCCTGCAAAACCAAACACTTCCCCATATCCCAAATTACCCAAACAAGTGTTTTTTAAAGGAACTGCCAACTCCTGATAAATTAAAATTTAAGTTACTAAGGCAACTCCTAAGATATTCCCCAGTAATTTTGTCTCACCAGTTACTGCATATTTTACTTAGTCCTAAGGAAATCTTTAATAAGCATTAAATTCACAGTTGACTGTGAATTTTCAGCAGATAACATACTGCAGCACAGAAGTGTGTGTGAATAATTACTGACTTTTTCAAATAAAGAACCACATGGAATGGAATTTTGTATTTATTTTTATATATTCTGAGCAACAGAATAAAATACCCCCAGTGTGTACTTCAGTGACTTTTCCTTGATGTCCCACAATATTTTTGATAACTGGATTCCTTTCATGGGTACTTTCAATGATGAGAGTTTAAATTAAAGTCTTATTAACACAGTTTCAAACAAACTTGTGCAAACAAACCAAACTCCCAAACAAAACCAAACCAACAAAAACAGCCCCTTACCTTCCCATATTTGCTAAACAGATTCTTCAGATCTGTAGCTCTGGTGGTGGAAGCCAATCCACTCACCCAGAAGTTTCTACCAGAACCGCTGGCACTGCGACCTAGTTGGGAAAACAAACAAACAAAACCAAAACATACCCCAAATCCTAATTATTGGGACTAATTATTTGAATTGTTATGTGAATTAAAACAGAGCAGGATCACAAATCTTTAGGTTTTTTTTAAATCACAGAGCCAGTGAAACACAGTGTGTGATATTCTCCTCCCATGATTTGCTTTGCTGAAGGTAAGGAGCGTTACAAGTCCAAAAATTCAGGTGGAACTACAAGTTTTGATACAGAAGTATTTTATATCATTCTTCAAGAAAGCAACTGGATTAGGGCAGCTCTGAATTAACTGAGGCCCTTCAAAATGTGCCAGGATAGATCCCAGTAACTTACAGAAGAGTTGTGGGAACTGTCTGCACCCCATGTGGGCTCATGCCTTGTGTTTTTATCCCAAGTCCATAGGAATGCTGATGGGATGCAGAATTCCTCTCAAGGAAAGCCATTCAGCACTAAGAAACCAAGGAAATTTCTGTTTCTGTCCACACAGATCCACAGCTGGGACCTGGAGCCTGACCTCAGCTGCAGGAGTTAGGAAACACCCGGCCAGTTCTGCACCTCAGAATCACTACAAAGCTGATTTAAGAAATGCTAATGAACTTGTCAAGTCTGAACACCCAACAGCAAGTGATTGAAGAGTGAACTGAACTGCAAGGCTCAGTGTTTGCATGAAGCACTTACACAAGCTGTTTTCAGTCTCCTCTGCAATGTCTGCACTGTCTTTCTGTCAGCCTGGGCAGTTCCAAGGCCTCAGTGAATGGCTTTCACTCCAGCTCCCCACTTCCATTCTTCTGTTTTGGTTTTTGGGGGGTTTTTTGGGGTTTTTTTGGGGGGTTTTTGGTGATATGTGGATTTTTACAGAATCACTTTCATCAAGGGTAGTAATTTTTCCCAGAACCTTTTCAAAATGCTATTTTATCTGGGTGCCTTTTCATCTTCTACTTCCTGATACTTTCAGTCACTGGCACAAGTAACTGAGAACACAGTTATTAATATTTACACAGGTTTCTTAGGGAAGGATGCAGTGATTGATATAAATCTCTTACAAAAACTCCCCAAAAGAGTTTTTTGGAGAGGTGAGTACACACCTGCCATCATTTATCTGAGAAGTGCATAGACAAAGGTCTTGCACACAAATGCATGGGAGATGCATTGTTGAGATGTTTTAAAAAGCTGAGCCAAAGGCTTTGATGCTTTTACTCCACACATTTCTACAATTTAAAAATTACTACCTGCAGTTACTCTGGCACCAGAATCCTGGAGAAAGAAGAAAGTGCTCGTTTTATTCTTTTCTGCTATTTTACCAATGAGTATTTTAAGATTTTTAAAACTATGATAATGTCCTTTTCGATTAAAGGATTGATCAGTCTTAATGTCTCCAGGTTTTGCCTTCCCATAAAACTTTAAAAAGTGCTCCTCTAATGGTTTTGTTTTTAAAACAAAGAAGTTCTGGGGCTTGAAAATACTTAACTTAGAAACAGGAACAATGCAGGTATTGGGAGCTAACCATCAACACTGGAGACATCTTTTACATGTGCATTCATAGACAGCCAAATCCACCAGAGTGGGCTCATAAATTTATTTTTCTGCACTCTTGTTGACACAGTTTTCAGAATTATTGCATGGAATATGGAAAACTCTTCATCTTAAATAAAATCCTTTCATACAGGTAGGCAAATAGCAATGTGTGAGTCAGAGCTGGCTTGTTTGTATGTATTGTTTTAGGTTCCTTCTGGCTCAGTCACTTTGCATACAGAGAATGTTACACAGTCAAGCAGTTCCCTCTCACCACTGCTGTTCACTAAGCCAGAACACCACTAAAACAAATGTGGAACACAGCACACCCACTGGAGAGAGGGATGCAGGAGCAATGTGGTTTCAGACACCCAAGTTTCCTGAAGGCTGCTCTGAAAGCAAACTCAGGGAAAAGTTTTTTCAGTCCACAAAAAATAATCCACTCGAGTCCTTAGGTAAAGGACAGCATGCACAGAAAACTCCTTGAAATATTCTGAAATAAGAGAACTGGAGATTTCAGACTGGAAGCAGGAGGTAAATTGACTCTAACAAGGGAGGTCCAGCAGCTTGTGCAACCAGATATAACCCAGGACCTTGGAAAAAGCAGCTGACAGGGAGGAGAGTCTGGGTTATAAAACCCAATTAAAACAAATCCAATTCCTCCTGTCCAGTTGGCAGTCAGACCTCAAAATGAGTTTCTTGATTTTTATAGGAATCACTGGAACTTCCACATTTAAATGTGCTGAAGTACCTGCCAGCAGCATGTAAGAAAATGGTAACAGTCAGATCTAAATTTTCTGCCCTGGTCAGGCAGAAGAGAACAGAGATGTGGGGTGAGCTGCAGAGACTCAGCTGCCTGATGTGTATTAGAAGCAAGAAGTATGAAGGCATCTGACACTGATCAAAGTATTTTCTTCTTGCTTATGATGTATATTTGCACCATAGATAAGATTTGTGTTGACAAAAATTTAATAAAATCAATATAATTTCAAGACAACATTAAGCTGTAATATTTGTGGCATTTAAATATGTGAATACTGGATTCCAAATTACTTCAGCAAAACAGAAGATGGGAAGGAGAATTCCAAGTGTATAGTAAAGCAAAATGCAAAAGGTTCCTGACTCACTAACAGCTGTTAGTGGGCATACCCAGTGCCAAAAATGACATAATTGCCATGTATTAACATCGACCTTCAAAAATCAAGACACAAACACAGAAGTGCAATGCACACATCCTGAAAATGCACATAAAAGGAAAATACTTATTTTGACATTCATAAGAAAATGCAGAGAGGTGAATTTATGCTATTTAACAACTGCATAGACTGCAATCAATTTCTAGTGAAATAACCCATCCAACATCAATCCAAGCTATCCCAGCAATTATTCAAGTTTTACATCTGAAAACAAACATACCTTTCTCATCTTTTGAGATTATCTTTGTATCTCTGTCCTCCTCAACAGGGCTAAAGACAAAACACCACATTACTCGAGTCAGAAAGAAAAGTGACTAAATATAAATTTTTAAAATAGCTAAAATTAAATACCTACCAGAAAATATGTTGCAAACGAAAACACACCTTTGTATACTGGATTTAAGAAATCTGACAAGAAATAACGAAGTCAGATTCTTAAACAGACTTACATTAAGAAGATGATTACAAATAAGAGTAATTTGGGAAAACAACCTTTGAAGGTTGATGAAGGAAAGAAATCAAACCCACTGTGTTTAAAAAAAATAAAAATATCTGCACATGGAGAAATAAAAGAGACCTTTAGGAATAGGCTACAATTTCATCAGTCTCGGAGGCCAATTGAAGGAAACAGCTTATTCGCATCACTTAAGGACCAATGATAAAAGATAGCATCTGGTCTAGAACGGAGAAAAAACAAACCTCTTTTTCTGATCACCGCCCTCACTGGCTGAGGACTCTTTAGTGGCAGGGGAAGATTCCTCAGAATTAGCTTTGTCTTCTGCTCTCTTGCCATCTTCTTTGCTATCTCTGGCTTCGGCACCTGCGCCTTTCTCCGCTGCCTCCCCACTAGAGGCTTCCACGCCTTGCGAGCGTTTGCTACTCTGATCGCTTAGGGTCTCTACCACTACACCTTCAGAGTCCGGGGCCTCTTCCTCGGGGCTCTGTTCACTTGTCTCCCCTTTTGCTACCACTAAACGCTTTGCTTCCTTCCTTGCCAAAGCTTGGGCCGATTTGCTGTCCAAAGCTAAAGCATCTTCCTCCAGCTGAGCGGCAGCGAGAGCGTCCTCTTCCTCAGCCAGCCTCTTGCCTGGCCCCGCGTTACTGGCTTCCTGCGCACGCGGCCGCTCCGCTTCGGGAGGTTCTTCGTTAAGTAGCTCAGATTTACAAGTTTCCCCCAAAATGTCGAGTATTTTCTCATTTTCTACGGATTTAACAGGAATAGAATGGCACAAGATTTAATCACCAGGGAAATACAGCAATCACAATTGTGGAACTGGCATGGCTGCCACACTAACACCAAGAGAACTGCTAAGCTACACAGAGATTGGAAAACCCTAGTGTACACAGTGTTACACCTACCACGCTAACTGCTCTCTCACACCCTCACAAATCAGCCCTAGCACCTCAACAGGCAAGAAAAATGCCCCCAACAGATTTTAACAAAAAACTTCGGGCTCAGCCTTCATATTCTTCAGCAAATCGTTCAGCTCTGTTTCTTCTCTAGTTAGCTTCCAGAGTCCGAGATGCTTAACTGAACGTATCAAGGCACTGAGAGTTCAATTTTTAAATTTCTGTGAAATTCTTTTAGCAGAGACAGTCCAACATGAGAACTGGGTATCTTCTGATGGTGCATGAGTGTGTTTGCAGTCCAGAAAGGGAAAAGTATCTGTATGAAATTTCCATGAAGAAACTCTCTTCTTTCTTCTGTATCCAGTAACTAATCTTTACATTTTAATGCCCTACAATATCTTTTTACTGCTTTCACTGCTCTCTACTTAGTAACAGAGTTAAGGTGTGTGCAATATCACAAGATCTGTTTACAAGTAGAATACTTAGCTTTTAAAACTGTGATTAAACTTCTCTAAATCCATTTATGTAGTTTAACAGGTTTTTAAACCATTTCATTTCACTGGAAGTATTTCAAGCATCACTTCACAGATCTGGGGATATGATTGGGTTTCCAATCTCTATGACCCTGCATGATCTGGATTGTCCATTATAAAAATAATGCAAATTATGTTTGTTTGCTTGGGTTTTTTAATAGTTAATGGTTTAAAAAGTATTAGTTGAAAAGACAGGAATATGTTTTTCTTTAACAGTACCTGGCTCCAAGTGTAGCTTCTCAATTTTCTGTTTAGGAAAAAAAGACCACAAAATCAGGACTTTATAAAACATATTTTCTAACACAGAATAATAACAACTGCCTGCCCAATCCAAAAATTAAAAACGAAACAAATTCATCTACAGCATTTAGCTGTCTTGTCTACCATCCACTGGAAATGAGTATTTTATACAGGTAACTTTTCTGGCACATTGAAGCCAAATCAACATATCAGCCACACCTGTATTCTCCCAAATAACTCTGAATTACAAAGAGACCAGTAAAGTATATTTGTGTACCACCACACCAACTTCAGAGTGAAGAAACAAACCCAGCTACTACTTCATATAGTTGTGGGACAGAGAAGAAATCAGCAGTACAAGACCCTTTTTATCTGCCAAAAAGTGAAGGGAATGTTGAAAGCTGACAGAAGAGTAGGGAAAAACCATAGGGCATGCTCAATTCACACACTGTGCTGAGCAAGGTCATCAACGTCTTGGATTCTGTTACAATTTCATATTACGGTCACATTTTCTTTTTTGAGAACTGAGTAAATATTAATAACACAACACACAGCTACGAAATACAGCCACATTTTCAGTTTACCTTCATTTCAATTAAATCAGAAGAGGAGGCTTCTAAATTGTTTTCAATTTCATCATAATCTTCCTAAAAGAGTAAGAAAGGAATGAAAGCATTTCTTACCAAAAGCAGCTTAAGGAGAAGACACCCATATTTCATTTTCCCTTTCAAAAAACACCAGAAATACTTTAAAGTTTTTGACAGATCTCAATTGCAACTTCAGAGTGTGACCCAAAAATGAGGAGCAACATGTAAACATACCTGATATTTAAATATCTTTCTCCAATTACTTTTAATTTTAATTTCAACAGGACATTGTCTATTTCAAAGTTATTCTTAGTCTTATTTCACATTTCTGTGGTTACTGAACATGTTTTTTCCTATTGTCATTTTTAACTTTAATCTCTAAATGAAAAAAAAAACAAGTTAGAAATGAAGCTGACTTAGGTTTACACTCTTCCAAACTGAAAACATAAACCAAGAATCTTTCTTCTTTAAAGAGCTGAGGGCAAGAGGCAACCACAACTCATTGGTTACATGAGGCTAATTTACAGAACACCAAAATATTGCCTTTCAGGTGAAGGGGACACTGTTGCACTGACTCTCTCCAAGCCTTTGTGTTTTTTTGGGCTGTCGGGGTGCAGACACCACATCCAGGCTCTGCTGAAATCCATCCAAGAGTACCTTGGAGCTGATAAGCCACAGAGCAGCTGTCAACCAAAGGAAAATACAGATTTCTTGTTGCTGAGCCAGCAGAATGCACAGCTCTGTGCCAAAGGTGACCTCAGATGTCACACTGATGTCACCCACCTCCAAGGCATAACCACCTCCCACCAAACAGGTTGTACAACCAGAGTCACTCAAGCTCCATCCAAATGTAAAAATAGTATAAAAGTAAGTTAAAAGTGGGGAGCAGTTAGGGAAAACTCCACTGCAGCAGTCTGAACCTGTCTTTTCCCCTTTAAGGATGTCTGGTGATAAAAACTGTATTATAAGAGAGATGAATCATGAACTCCAGCCACCTTCTGTTAGGAATTAAAGCTGGTTAATATGGTGAGGGTTATTTTTTTCAGCAATGCAATCCTGGACCCTGGACCTGCTGCAATTTTCCATTATATTAATGGTGTTACTCCACAGAGGGCTCAGTGGGAGTCCTTCAAGAGCACCACCAGTGCCTGCAGTGAGTAACTCAACTGAGGAGACCTGGGACAGGGGGTTCTGCTGTGCTCTGATTGTGTGACCCTCCCCAGGGCACTGGAACCACTCTCTGATCCAGGGGGCTGCCCAGTGAAGGGTTCCCAGGACAGGATGCTGACATTTTGTGGTCTTGGCTTTCCTGTGGTACTGACAGACCAATCAAACACAAAGGCTTTGAGAAAATCTCCCTTTTCAGGTGATGAAAGGTAATGATAAGAAGTTGAAGCAGATGGTAAAGGAGAATATGTCCTGGTTGGTGAGTGAAGAGCCTAAAATAAATAAAAACCCCAAACCAAACAAGGATCCAAGAAGGACAATATCTGGGCAGTGAATGTGACACATGGATAACCCTGTGCTGTCTGCAAATGACACTGCAAGCTGCTCTCAAAACCAAGTCAAAAGTCTGGCAATGACAAAACTGGGCAACATAGGGAGTTCTTCTTTTAATCTCTATGAGAAAACAGAACAACACAACTTCCTTAAACCAGAGCATTATTTCTGCAGAAAACACATCCAAATTACCTGAGTTGAGAATTTATTTTCCTCTCCCCACTTATATAAATACCTGGATGACTGGTTGCATGCATGTATACACTTTAACACGTATATGGTAAACAGGAAGAGGAAATACAGAAACTAATAAAGCATTTTCCATTCCAGGCTCCTTTCACAGCAAGCAAAGATGATATTGCAAGGTAAGGAAGACAGTGACTTGTCTCCTGAGAACGTTTCAAGCCATTTATAAGAGTAGGACATGAGAGCTGTGAATGTGGAACAGAATCCAGATCACATTCATGTCCTGTATTCTACTCAACTGAAATACCTGTTATTTCATATCCCATATCCCTGTTAAATATCTCCTAAAAAATTACAAAGACATCTACTCACTCACCTCATTTTCTGTTAGCTGATCAGGAAGTTCTTTCATTTCTGCTTCGACATTATCTTTATTATCTGACAGAGAATCGAGAATATTGTCAGGACTGTAATCTTCTCCACAGTCTACAGCACTGCTGTTATCTATTTCAGCTTCATCTAACACACTAATATCCATCATGTCAATATCCTGCAAGGTATCCAGATTTGCTTCAATATCCTCCTACAGACAGAAAAAGGGTAAATGTGTATTTATTGCAGATTACATGATACACATTCTTAGTAACTGCAATCATGATTTCGCTTACCTGCCCATCTCTGGAGTTTTCTTCTAGACCATTGTCTTCTACACCTTCTTCTTCTGGCTTTCTTCCTGAAAACAGTATCACTGCCGTGAGATGTAGCACTACACTCTGTAATATGTTTAAGCTTTGGTGAATTATTTGCTGAACAAGTAACTGTTGAGAGGCTGAATCAGAAGTCTGGGTCTGTATGGATATAACTCAGGTCACCTGGACACTCCATAAAAGCAAACAGCAGGAGCCCAAACTACAAGCAGCACAGTATTTTGTTAATGTTACAGTGTTTTTCTAAAGCTACAGTCTCATGCCACAACACCTCAATACCTAAAAAACCAACAGCCTCTGGATAATCCATTTAAAAGTAACATCCTAAGATTGTTATGAAAACACCTCCCTTAATTAAACGGATTTAAGAATTAGTGTTCACTTTCAAGATCTTGGACATACTAATCACATTTATGCACATCTGTCACCCCCAAACTCCTCCTGCTATTCAAACACAATAGCTGGTTTTCTATTTTTAGCCACCCTGTCTTTAAAGAAGCAGCTTAATAGTCTGTTTCTCAGCAGAAAGTATTTTTAAGAACTAGCTATGATCAACTCAAGTAAATGTAAAATGGCATGTACAATATTTTATATTTTGAAGCAACATAGAGTTAAATTAGTTAAAGTACAACTGAAATATAATTATAGAGGTTTCCACAGAGCTTATGCTGCAGCTGTTTGCTCTGTACCTGACACAATTCTGTTCATGGTTACAAATACAGAAACACCTGCAATTTACAGTTTCTTCTTCAAGTTTCAAGACTTGCTAATAAAACACAGTCAGGCGTCATATTATCATTTAAAGTTGTTATTGCTCATTAATACAAGAGTTTTACCCTTTACCACAAGGTAAAAAGCAATTAAAAAAAATTAATTCAACAGAAGAAAACAAGCTTGTATGCCAAGTTCTAGCACTATGCAAACAATGGAACTGCAAGTGTCCAGGCACCATACCTTTGCTAGTTCTTTTTGGCATTCTCTTTGTGGTCAGCTCTGAGGCCACTGGAATTTCATCAGGATCTCCTCCTTCCTCCTCAATGGCCTGTTGGAGACAGCAGGATGATATCCACTGGATTATTTGCTGCCGTGCATTTGTACTGGCTGTGGATGGGGTAATTAATTCCCTTCACAGCAGCTGACAGGGGGCTGTGCTTGGAGTTTGTGCTGAGAACACAGGGATATTTTGGGTACTGCTGAGCAGAGCTTACACAGTGTCAAGGTCTTTCCTGCTTTCCCTCTGCCCCACAGTGAGAAGGGGGCACAAGGAACTGGGAAGGGACACAGCTGGACAGCTGCCCAAAGGGATATTCCAGACCAGAGGATGTTGTGCTCAGCAGTAAACTGGTGGGTGCTGGTGGGGCTGCCATTCCTTGGGGTCTGGCTCAGCATCAGTTGACAGTAAAGAATTATTTTTTTTTCACATTGCTTGTTTCTCTTGTGTGCTTTATTAATTCCCTTAATCTATGCTGGTCTTTCGTTTTGACCTTACATTCCTTAAGATTATAAAACTGTCTTTATCACAGTCCCAAAAATTTACTCTCCCTTTTACCCTTCCACTTGTAGCCCCCATCCTGAGTGAGTGGCCACATGATGCTTGGCTGCCAGCTAGAGTTTAACCACAATTGCATTTTTAAGGATTTTTCAGAAAGAAACATTGGTGTCTCTCCCTAGCTCAGGTCATACAGCCAGGCATCTGTATCACCTGTCACAAATACTAAATAATAGGGTTCAACACATCCCCACAGCCAAACCAAGCTACAGCTGGGGAGCAAAGCTCCCTGCTCTGCAGATAAGCACATTAATGGTATAAAACTGGGAGAGACTCTTACAGGAGCTCAGGTGCATGAGTGTTTTCTCAATGTGCAGGCCTGTTAGAACCCATAAAAAGGCCAAGGCTGACCGTGCTGTTCTGGCCTCATGGAAGTCTGTGGGAATACATTCCAGAGAGGTCGGAGAGATGGAGTCGGGTCAAGTGTGCTGGTGCCAAGCATTAGGGCAGAAACTGAAGCACAGAAAGTTCCACCTAAATAGGAGGATAAAATTCTTAACTGTGCGAGTGAGCGTGCACTGGCACAGATTGCCCAGGGAGGGTGTGGAGTCTCACTGGACATATTCAGGAATAGCCTGGACAAAATCCTGTACCATGAGTTCTAGGACAAAACCCTGCCGGAACAGATGACCCGCTGTGACCCCTTCCAACTTCCCCCACTCTGTGAACGGCATAGAGAAGAAGCACGATAAAGGCATGGGGAAAAAGGGGCATGCGTGTGTATGCGGGGACCGGGAGAGTATATGCGCAAGGACGCGCGGCCCGTCGGGGTCACAGTGACGGAACGGCCGAGACCATCTCAGATGTCATCCAGCAGCAACCTGAGCCGCGCTCCAGAGCGCAATGGAGCGCGGCGGCGAAACTGGCAACCCACACCCACAGAGCGGTGCGCGTAAACAGAGCAAAAACAACGCGGGAGCAGGGGAGCCCGCGGGTGCCCGGCAGCAGCAGCAAACCCCCAGCTCCCCCTCACCGGGACCGGCCCCGCTCCCCCTCACCGGGACCGGCCCCGCTCCCCCACCGGACCGGCCCCGCTCCCCCTCACCGGGACCTTGGCCCCCGCTCCCCCTCAACGGAACCGGGCCCCGCTCCCACTCCTCCCGGGACCGCCCCGCTCCCCCTCACGGGGGGAACGCGGCCCCGCTCCCCTCTCGGACCGGCCTCCGCTCCCCCTCACCGGGACCGCCCGCTCCCCCTCACCGGACCGGCCCCGGCTCCCCCTCACCGGGACCGGCCCCGCTCCCCACCTCACCGGGACCGGCCCCGGCTCCCCCTCACCGGGAACCGTCCCCCGCCTCCCCCTCACCGGGACCGGCCCCCGCTCCCCCCTCACCGGGACCGCCTCCGCTCCCCTCACCGGGACCGGCCCCGCCCCCCCCCTCAACCGGGACCGGCCCCGCTCCCCCTCACCGGGACCGGCCCCGCGTCCCCCTCACCGGACCGGGCCCCGCTTCCATCCCCCTCACCGGGACCGGCCCCCGCTCCCCTCACCGGGACCGGCCCCGCTCCCCTCAGGACCGGCCCCGCCCCGGCCCCGGTCCCCGGCCCCGAGCGCGCAACGCGCCGAGACCGCCACAGACCACAGGCCCCGGATGGCCCACGGCCGCTCCCGCCCCCGCCGCGCTTCGCCTCACCCTTCCTCAAGCCGCTCCATGAGGACGCTCTTGTTCCAGCCGCTGTCCAGGTTGCGCGCTTTGAGCTCCGCCCCGCAGGTCGATGACTCGCAGCTCGCTCGCCCCGTCGGGTTTCAGGCTGCCGATACCAACAAAGCCCTCGGCCCCACCAAGGGATTGAAATCCCCAGTCCGGCCGCTGATTGACTCTCCGCCATTCAATGCCCCTTCTCTTTCTCCTCGAGCCCGGAACGCGCAGGAGAACACGACAAAAAAACAAGCAGCAGCGAACCTGGTTGATCACGGCACAAAATGGTGGGGACGAGTGCGCGAGGGGAGGGGGAACCAAGCGCGCTGTGGCAGGCCTCGCGTACTCACAAGGGACGGAGTCGGGCGGCCTGGCCTGGGAGAAATCGCCCCGCGCAGGCGCAAACGGAGTCGCCCGCGTCCAAGGCGGCTCGCGAGCTGCCGCGCATGCGCGGGGTTGCCGCGGCCCGCTGGCCGCGTGATCCGTCACCACCACCGCCGCTCCGGAGTTGGCGGCGCCGCGGCGCGCGCGGCCTGCCCGGGCCCCGGGGCGCATGCGCGCCTGCGCCCTCGCTGCCTTTTTCCCGCCCCCTCGCTCCCCCCGCGCCTCGGGGCCCTCATTTTTGCTGCGGGCTGCGGCCCCGCTTTACTTTCACCGCCCCCCGCGACTCCCAACCGCGGCCCATGGCGGAGAGTCACTCGGTCGCCGGGCTGGGGGAGTCTGCGTCCTGGCTGGCCTGGCGGTCCCCGGGTCGGAGTCTGAAAGCCGGCGCGTCCGCTTAGCGGCTGCGGCGTGAATAGACCTGCGGGCCGAGCTCAGGCAGCGCACTTGCGGACAGCGGCGGCAACAAGACGTCCTCATGCGCGGCTGAGGAAGGTGAGAGCGGGCGGAGGCGCTGAGGCGCCTCAGTGATCGTTGGCAGCGGGTGCGACCCCGGCCCGCGGGCACCGCTGAGGAAAATGGCGCCAAGGCGGCGGCGGCCCTGAGGGATCGGAGGCGAGCGGCGGGGCCCTGAGGGGATCGGGGGAGCGAGCGGCGGGGCCCTGAGGGGATCAGAGCGAAGCGTTCGGGGCCCTGAGGGGATCGGAGTCGAGCGCGGGCCCTGAGGGTCGGAGCGAGCGTTCGGGGCCCTGAGGTGGATCGCGAGAGCGTTCGGGGCCCGGGGGATCGGAGCGAGCGTTTCGGGGCCACCGAGGTGATCGAGCGAGCGTTCGGGCCCTGAGGGGATCGGAAGAGAGCCGTTCGGGGCCCTGAGGGGATCGGGGAGAGAGCGGCGGGCCCTGATGGGATCGGAGCGAGCGTTTTCGGGGCTTGAGGGGATCGAGAGAGCGGCGGGGCCCTGAGGGTATCGGGAAAAAAAAAAAGAACAAAAAAAAAGAAATGGGCGAGGAAGGGGGGGGGGAGCCAACCGTCCTTGACTACGGCGGGGCCCGAGGGATCGGATGCGAGCGTTCGGGCTCTGAGGGGATCGGAAGAGAGCGGCGGGCCCTGATGGGATCGGAGAGAGAGCGGCGGGGCCCCGAGGGGATTCGGAGCGAGCGGTTCCGGGGCCCGGCCCAGCCCGCCTGCCCTGCGCCGATCGCTGCTGTCAAGAAATGTCATCGAGTCCCGATCGGATTGCAGCGCTCAGCTGTCTCCGTACACTCGGCAAGTGTTTTCTAAGCTTCGTGCCTCACGGTTTTTTTCTGCAGTTTTCCGCGAGTTCTTGGATTTACAAGTTTGGCAGATTTACAGTTCTGACGCTGCCTGCCGCCTTTTGCTGCGTACTGATGTTTTAACTGTCAGTCTATAGCCTGTTCGTTCGCTGTGTCCTCATCACAAACGTTTCATGTGTCAATAACACACGGAACCCCTCCCTCTGAACTGTTGCTTGCTGTTCCCGGAAGCCCAGGTTTTTACTGTCACAATGCTGTAGGATTGGCTTTTTTAGCGTGTTGTTTTCCCGAAACCTTACACCAACATGCTTCTGCCTTCTGCGTGCTTGTTGCTTTGTCTGGGTGGCTTTTTCGTTGTGTCTCCAAGTTGCTGATTCACGCTTTGGAATTTTTTTCAGCTCTTAAACTCAACGAAATATGTACAATGAACATCTTTCTATGTCGGTTTAAGAGAACTGACTTTCCTCTTTGCCCTGTTGGCTATTGAGAGGAAGGATGGGAAGCCCTGATGTGAATTCCAGTGGCTTCATAAATCTCCTGTAAGAAAACTCCAAAAAGAAGCAGCAAAGGGTACAGGGCAGTTAGAGAGATTTCGCACCTTATCATCCTTAGTGGGGTTTTTTTATTTCCAAGCAAGTACTCATGAAATGTGAACCTTCATCTTTTTTTTTTTTTTTTTTCTTTGTTATTGGTACTCTTTCCCCACATTTGTGCTCATGTTTTCTGTGGGTGTGTGATATATATTAAACTCAGCAGTCGTTTATTCAGAGAATTTCCAGTGATTTAAATAGGGGCAGGAAAGGCTGAGGATCTGTTGGTTGTTTTGTGTTATCCGACTTCCTGAAATTTGCATTAAGCATTACTGAGTACGCCTGAAGCAATGTCGGTTTTTTTAATACTTTTTTTTTTTAATTTAATGTAGAAATGCAGAGCTTCTAGCACATGCAAAAATAAAGCTCTGTACCATTATACTAACAGCTAATAGCAGTAGCAATTTCTTCCTCAAAGACAAGTTATTTTTTCGATTTCTGAAGTCAATAAGTATTTCAGTTTTTATGCTTGGTTTTTGTAGTGGTGAGACAGTCTTACATCCAGAAAGTAACGCTACTGGTTTTTCTAAAATAATTAGCACAATTTGATCTTAGTTTTGTTAGCAAAATAGTGTTTAAAAACTTTGCATTGAGCTGAGCAAAATAACTAGCTTAGATATTTTCATTACTAGATCTCTGTTTGTACAAAATGCAAATTTTAGAGATGAACTGACTGTTTTGCCAGCTAATTTGTTTTGATTTTGGTCACTGCATCTGATTTTGAGTGGTGGTGCAATTTCTTAGCCAGCTGAAAATGTGAAATCTTGTCCGCTAGGGGCAAATATCAGCAACTCTGAGTGAAGGAGACCCTTTTTTAAATTGTATTCATTTTGAATTCTCAGAAAACACCTGATTTTATTTAAGCATTTTTTAGTGTTTGGGATGGAGATAAAATTTAAAGTTCCTCATTGGCTTTAACACCCCTCTCACTTTTCAGTTGTCATGGTGATTGTAGTTTTTGAGGACAATAAATTCATGAACAGCTCAAACAGCTGCCCAGGCCCTGAGTTTTTGAGGAGCTGCTGTTTGGTGCTGAAGCTTGTGTGCTGTTTCAGTATGCGCACTTGGATCATCCCCTCCAGCTGGTGAGCAGAGCCACTGCAGTAAACTCCCCAGGTACTGTGGGTTTGGTTTTTTTTTCCATTGTTTTCCTGCTGGGTTTTGTTTTGTTTTTGTTCTGTAAAGAATGAAAAGTTAAGGCAATAAATTGCTGCATCTGAGCGGAGCCAATGTTCTAGGGAGTCACAGAGCTTGAGCTCCTGCCAGGTGGTTGGAACTGTGACATGTTTGTCACTTACTGGGCTGGAAAACAGTTATGTGGAAACAGGGCAAAAACTGAAGGGACTTACCAACCTCTGGGAAAAAGCAAAGCTTGAAGGTTACAATTAAATTCCTGTTTGCCTTCTGATGAGGTAATGTTGTTAGGACGTAGGCCAGTATGAGAGGGAGTGAAGACAACGGCCTGGAGTAGTTATTCTGGAGATGGACAGGTACAGGGGCTGGGTTTGGAGGGCACTGATGGCACATGGCTCTCCAGTCACCCTGACTGTGACTTTCGTTGCTTTCCACAGGACGATATTGAAGCAAGTTTGATAACTTGCAGTAATATTAGACATGATGGATAGTATCGTGTTAGATGAAGCTGAATTAGATAACATGCAATGCAGAGATTGTGGAGATGATTACAGTGCCCATAATATTCTATGACTCGCTGTCTGGATAGTAAAGAAAATGCTGATGCAGAATTGAAAGAACTTCCAGATCATCCTACAGAATATGCTGTAGGTACTTGGAGGCATCGCCCACAGTTTACAGAAAATTAAGGAATAATCAAGAGAAATACCAATAGTGATGGTAAATGCATCTCTTATGTGTGTGGAAATCAGGGTTTTTCTTTTTTTAAATTTATTTATTTATGAATTAAGTAGAAAAAATGGTTGCTAAAGAGTACTTGGTAAATTTGGGACTTGTACTGGTTCTTATGATCGTTTGCTTTTTCTTTATTACATATGTGTATGCCAGTCTTAATTTTAAACATACTTAAACCTTGTTTGTTCACGATGTGATTGCAATGATTTATATCAGTTTTAACAGAACGTTTGTTTGTAATCATGCTTTGAACTTTTCTTCACCTCACTAATTATATAATTTCTATTTTCTTAATCTTTATTTTCGAGAACCATCCGCAAGGCATACAAATATTGTAGCTACTGTTCCTTCTCATTCAACAGCCCATTCAGGGAATTTATTCAAAAGATTATTTTCTGCCAAGATTGGGTTTTGCAGTTATTCAATTTCTTGAAAATAGTTTTATAATTGGCTTTTTGTGTTCATCTGGCTGTTGACACTGGCCCTAGAGGATAATCCCTTTCCCCCAAAATCAAGTGTTTTATCTCCTGAAATGTACAACAAAGCTTTTGAAGAAAGTTATTTCTTTCTGCCCCATCTAATTGGGGGAGCATTGCTCGTTTTGTTGTGTGTCCACCATATTCCTGTGAGGTTTCGTGAAGTTGTGTGTTCCTTTCCTCAAGCTGTCAGAAATAAGCTTGGCCCCCTATCCCCAGGCATCTTCCCTGTCCTACACAGATCAGTTGAAACACTCAGAAAAAGGGGTTTTTTTGGAGTCAATAAATGTCTTGAGGCCAGGTCAGCTCGAAGTGTAATTAAAATAATTATCAAGCCATGTAGGTTTTTTTGTCTCTGTGTTGTTGCTGTAAACGACAGGATCCAAATCACAGAAAATGTTGTCCTTGGAATCCCTGTATTTAAAAGATTTTTGTGAGCTAACCATCATAGTTAAGAGATAATGGGACATTTATTCAGTCAGTGGGGATCAGGAAAGCCCAGGGTTACCACTCATTTTTTATACATTATTGATTCTTTGGATGCTGGAATGTTTGTGGTGGATAACAAGCAGTCATAGTGCAAATACAAACCTTCAAGTTTCTCATTCAGGTTCACTCACACTCTTCCCTTATAGATAACAAGATTCTCCCATTTTATTTTTTAAAGTAGAGTTTGAAGATGTTTGGGAACTTTAGATGCTTCTTCTCAGATTTTAAAACCGTTATAAAGGGTAAATGGTAGCTAGTTTTTCCTTTACAACCCCCCTAAAAAAAAAGACATAAATACAACTGTATAATACTGTGTGTTAAACAGTGGGGTGGTGTACAGTTGGTGCATTCCTACTCTGCAAAGAATGGAACTAATGCCTTTTTTATTTACTCCTAAAGACATCAAGATTTATTTATTTCTCTATCAGGTCATTTATATATATTATTTATGATGTTTTGTATCATATTGAGTATTAGTGGTAATTTGGATTCCTTTTTACCTGATGTAATACCAGCTCGTTCCTTACACTGTGTTTTAACTTCCATTAAAAAAATACATATCCCATGGTGAGACAAAGCCTGAAACTGTCTATTCCTAAAATGCTGGCTTTGTTTCCAGATCACTCACTGGTAGGTTTAAGACCCAGCTTTCCATGTGAGCCTGCTGTTTCTGTAGAAAGGAGACTTCAAAAAACGACAGGTAGGAAGGGCGCATGAAGATAACTCTCCTCTTGTTTATTTTACTTTTCTGATTTTACTTTTATCCATGTGTGTTGTACCCATATGTTCAACAGGTTGCTGAATTGAGGGGTGTTAATGTTTTCACAGACTTCATGAAACTTTGAGGATGTTTAAAAACTCATCTTAACCTTTTCTCTGAGAAATTTATTTAAGAGTTCATGTTTTCAAATCGAGAATATAGTCTAAATTATAGTAATGCTTTCACGAAGTACTCTCCGTAATTGGGTGTTAAGAGATGTCATTCAGAATAGCATCATGCTTATAAAATAAGTGATATTTCTTTCCCTCCTTCTCAAAATCTTTTTCACTACAGGAACTTGAAGGAGCTACCTTTGGAGCCAGGTACTGTTTTGTTTTTGTCTGGTTACTGAGTTTGTTTCTTTTTTAATGAAAAAAAAAAAAATCCTGGGCTTTAACATTTTCTTCTTCATTTAGGCTTTTTTGCGTCCCTGTTTGTTTTTTTGGTTTCTTTTTTTTTTTAATGCTTACTGTAGTGTACGTTATTATGGTGGAAAATCCAGTCCTGCAGGTCATGAGAGTGGGAAACCCGGTCATTATCACCATATCTGTGAATACCATCCTTGGAAACGTGTTTTAATGCCATGCAAATGTTCCCTAGAGCTGTTACTTGCAGACTGAATTAAGGAACGAGCCTTAAGATGTAAGGTTCTGAAACAGATCTGTGATATCACACTGTACAGTGGTTCTGTGAATACTAATAAATCCAGGAGTGTAGGCAGTGCAAGCTCTGGTGCAACGGAATAAGAGTGACTGGAAACTTCAGAAGGAGTAACATGCTGCCTTCACGGAATTTGGCAACAGATCCCACTCGCTTTCTGGACGCATGCACACTCAGACCCATCAGAAGGATACCCAGTTTCTCATGTTGGCTGTCTGCTGGCTAAAGAAACTTCACAGAGACTCACACGAAATTTGAACATTGAACTCTCAGTGCCTTTGATACGTTCAGTTAAGCATCTCGGCACTCTGGAAGCTAACTAGAGAAGAAACAGAGCTGAACGATTTGCTGAAGAATATAAGGGTCTCTTGTTCTGAGCCCGAAAGTTTTTGTTAAATCTGTTGTGGGGGCATTTTTTCTTGCCTGGTTGAGGTGCTAGGTCTGATTTGTGAGGTGTGGGGAGCAGTTAGCCGTGGTAGGTGTAACACGTGTACACTATAGGGTTTCCAATCTCCTGTGTAGCTTAGCATTCTCTGGTGTTAGTGTGGCAGCCATGCCATTTCCACATTGTGATTGCTGTATTTTTCGCTGGTGATTAAATCTTGTGCCATTCTATTCCTTTTTAAATCCGTAGAAAATGAGAAAATACTCGACTTTTGGGGAAACTTTTAAATCTGAGCTACTTAAAGACGAAGAACCCTCCCGAGCGAGCGGCCGCGTGCGCAGGACGCCAGTAACGCGGGGCCAGGCAAGAGGCTGGCTGAGGAAGAGGACGCTCTTCGCTCCGCTCAGGCGTGGTAGAAGATGCTTTAGCTTTGAACATCAAATCGGCCCAAGCTCTGGCAAGGAAGGAAGCAAAGCGTTTTAGTGTAGCAAAGAAAGGGGAGACAAGTGAACAGAGCCCCGAGAAGAGGCCCCAGGATCTGAGGTGTAGTGGTAGAGACCCTAAGCGATCAGAGTAGCAAACTCTCGCAAGGCGTGGAAAGCCCCTAGTGGGGGAGCAGCGGAGAAAGGCGCAGGTGCCGAAGCCAGTAGATAGCAAAGAATATGGCAAGAAGCAGAAGAAAAGCTAATTCTGAGGAATTTCCCCTGCCCTAAATAGGTCCTCAGCCAGTGAGGGCGGGTGATCAGAAAAAAGTTTGTTTTTCTCCGTTCTAGACCAGATGCTATCTTTTATCATTGGCCTTAGTGATGCGAATAAGCTGTTTCCTTCATTGGCCTCCGAGACTGATGAAATTGTAGCCTATTCCTAAAGGTCTCTTTTATTTCTCATGTGTAGATAATTTTTTTTGTTTTCTTAAGAACAGTGGGTTTGATTTCTTGTTCCTTCCTCAACCTTCAAAGGTTGTTTTCCCAAATTATCTTATTTCTGTCAATCTGCACAACGAATTGTCCGTTTAGGGTAACAAATCCCGATGTCTGTCACTCTTTCTAGAAATTTGCCAATAATAGGTGTTTATTTTGAGACTAATTTTCTGTAGGTACCTTTTAGTTGTGCTGTCTATAATTAATGTTTTTTGCATATGAGCTCTTGATAATCTGGTGTTTTAATCTGAGTGCTTTTGAGACAAAGATACTAAGGCAAGCTGCAAAAGATGAGAAAGGTATTGTGGGTTTGGGGGTTTTTTTCATCTGTGAAGGACCTGAAGTTAAAGAGTTACTGTTAATTATAATTGTTACTTGTTTCCCTGTTAATTCAGAAACCGCTCAATGCAGTTGTAACACATCCGTTCAAATATAACTTTAAATATCATTCCTTGTAACTTCTGAACATTAATTAACAGAGTTTTGGGGTTTGTTTTAAATTAAGAAGTCTCATTTTTTTGTGAATTAACATTTGATAATTTGTAGTTCTTGTAAACGTTATTGAAGTACAAGGGAAATCTGTATCTACCAACCAATCGACTGTTTGAATGCACATTAACTAGGATTTCAGATTTCATTTTTTGCAGGGCCTACAGTGTGTGCCAGCAAAAGAAATTTCAATAATTTTGTTTAAATATTTGGTTTAAGAATGAATGAAGAGGGGTAGAATTAAAATTGGCAATGGAAGAGTTTTGTGAAGGAAAATATGGGGGGGGGCTGGGGTTAGGACTCTTCCTAATTTTGCACTGCTGGCATTTGTGCTTTACATGGGTCTTTTAATGTTTGGCTTTTTGTACCCCGAGGGCCGGTGGGGAGTGGTTCTGGCAGAATTTGTGGTTATGGACTTTCCTCCTCTACTAGAGCTACAGATTTGAAGAATCTTTTCAGCAAGTATGAAAGGTAGGTAGTGGATATGTAAATAAACACAAAACTATTCTGTCAGTTTAAAAAGGCTGACTTAAATGAAAACCTCTTACTTTTCCTAATGATAACTGGGAAGTCTGAGTTCTTGGACTTGGTATTATTTGGAAACTCTGTGCTGGAAAGGAGCACAGGTCAATAAAGAGATTGAAAAGGGAGAGGTAGAAGCATAGATGGTGAGAGTGTTGGCAGAAATGTCTGTGCTAGATACCTGTGAGATGAGGCAGTTCTTGACAGGAGAGACTGGTAGACATGTAGTTGTCTAAATTATGTCTTGGAGTATCCAGCAATAATTAATCTGTTTTTAAACTATCCTTTCAATGGATATTCTCTGGAGAAATCCAGTCTTGAGGCAGGCTTCCACTTGTTTTTGGTCAGAGGCCTGCTAGGATACAAGAAGCATAAGTTGTGGAAGGGAAACTCTATGTACCATCTCCTCTTCTGCAAAGTACTTTTCTGAATGTAATATTAAATGTTTATGCAGTGAGTGCCACTGCCTGTCAGAGTTGGGCATCTGATACAGAGAACGAGAAAGTGAAGTAGTTTTTTTTCATTCAATTTTATTTGGTTTTTACAATCCCACACTCCATTCTCTGTATATATCTGCCTTACCTCCTGACCTGCTGCAGCAACTTGAAGAATGAATTTGTCTGAGCTGCCTTATTGAGGATGTCCCTGCCTTTCACAGGGGTTTTTGAACTAAATGGCTTTTAAAATCCTTTCCCATCCAAGCTCTTCTTGGAAATGGTGATGAAGTTAAATTTCTTTAATGAAGGCCTGCCAATTCGCAGAATATTTTGTTGTTTTTCCCCCAAAGGTGGTTGGTGCAAACGTGGTGGACCCAAATGCTCGCAGTCCTGGCCTCGCTGCTATGGCTTGTGACAATGTCAACATCTGAGATGCCAACCAAGTGTATTAATCACCTCCACAGAACAGAGCTGGGCTGGTTAAAATGATTCTGTGGAAAAGGTAAGTGGCAGCTTTTTCATGGCAGTGTCATGACATAAAAGCGTGAGTTTCAACTCTGTCTCTGACTCGTAATATTTCTGGGCTGCATTTCCAGGCAAGAAAAGGACCCACAGGAAAAAGCCTTCGGACAAAAAGGAGGTTAAAACAAGGAAGGAAAAAGACAGGCACCATTCTGCAGACTCCAAATCTGAGAGTAAAATGTTGTTTTGTATTTTTTGATATTTTAAAAGACTACGTGCGTTTCAAATATAGCCAGATGATCAATGGAACAGCAACTGTAATAAATCTATCGTTTTAAATGTTTCATCCTGCATTTGAATAGGAGTAATGCTGTGGAAAGCTGATGTGTTTGACCGTAATCAGGGCATCTTAACTGTCCCTTCTGTTCAGAAATACAAAGCTCTTCAGTGTTAGTATAAAAATCGTTGTTAGCTATATCAGAATAGATATAGATTTCCCTAGGTAAAACCATATTTTTATCAGTCGTTTGTCCTCTGATCTGACTCTTTGGCTCTTCTTTCAACTGACATATTTCGAGATTTAAGTCTGTCTGGTAAGACTAT
>CM031877.1:736124-753773 GCA_018697195.1 Certhia americana
CACCTCACCGGACCGGCCCCCGCTCCCCATCACGTAGGGACGGCCCCGTCCCCCTCACCGGGCCGGCCACGCTCCCCTCACCGGAGACAGGCCCGCGCACCCTCACCGGGCGGCCCCGCTCCCCCTCACCGGACGGACACGCATCCCTCAAGGGACCGGCCCCGCTCCCCCTCCCCGGGGAACCGGCAAGCTCCCCTCAGGACCGGCCCCGCTCCCGGCCACGAGTCCCTCCCCCATGGCCCGAGCTGCGCACGCGCCGAGACCGCCACAGACAAAGGACCCGGATGGGCCCACGCCGCTCCCCCCCCGCCGCGCTTCGCCTCACCTTCCTCAGCCGCTCCATGAGGACGCTCTTGTTGCCGCCGCTGTCCAGGTTGCGCCGCTTGAGCTCCGCCCGCAGGTCGATGACTCGCAGCTCGCTCAGCCGTCGGGTTTCAGGCTCCGAACCAAAAGCCGCGGCCCCACCAAGGGATGTGAAATCCCCCAGTCCGGCCGCTGATTGACTCTCCGCCATCAAGGCCCCTTCAGTATTTCTCCTCGAGCCCGAACGCGCAGGAGAACACGACACAAGCCAGCAGCGAACCTGGTGATCACGGCACAAAATGGTGGGGAGCGAGTGGCGCCGAGGGGAGGGGGAACAAAGCGCGCTGTGCGCAGGCGCGGCCGGCACGGAGCGGGCGGGGCCTGGCTGGAGAAATCGCCCCGCGCAGGCGCAAACGGAGTCGCCCGCGTCCAAGGACGGCTCGCGAGCTGCCGCGCATGCGCGAGGGGTGCGCGGCCCGGCTGGCCGCGTGACGTCACCGCCGCTCCGGAGTTGGCGGCGCCGCGGCGCGCGCGGCCTGCCCGGGCCCCGGCGCGCATGCGCGCTGCGCCTCGCTGCCTTTCCCGCCCCCTCGCTCCCCCCGCGCCTCGGGGCTCCTCCATTTTGTGCTGCGGCTGCGGCCCCGCGTTACTTTCACCGCCCCGCGACTCCAAACCGCGGCCCATGGCGGAGAGTCACTCGGCGGCCGGGCTGGGGGAGTCTGCGTCCCTGGCTGGGCCTGGCGTCCCCGGGTCGGAGTCCGAAAGCCGGCGGCGGCCGCTGAGCGAGCTGCGCGTGATAGACCTGCGGGCCGAGCTCAGGCAGCGCAACTTGGACAGCGGCGGCAACAAGAGCGTCCTCATGGAGCGGCTGAGGAAGGTGAGAGCGGGCGGACGCGCTGAGGCCGCCTCAGTGATCGGTGCAGCGGGTGCGACCCCGGCCCGGCGGGCACCGCTGAGGAAAATGGCGCCGAGGAGCGGCGGGGCCCTGAGGGGATCAGAGCGAGCGTTCGGGGCCCTGAGGGGATCAGAGCGAGCGTTCGGGGCCCTGAGGGGATCGGAGAGAGCGGCGGGGCCCTGAGGGGATCGGAGCGAGCGTTCGGGGCCCTGAGGGGATCGGAGAGAGCGTTCGGGGCCCGGCCAGGCCCGGCCTGCCCTGCGCCGATCGCTGCTGTCACGAAATGCCATCGAGTCCCGCTCGGATTGCAGCGCTCGCTGTCTGCCGTAGCACTCGGCACGAGTGTTTCTAGCTTCGTGCCCTCACGGTTTTCTGCAGTTCCGCGAGTTCTTGGATTTACAGTTTGGCGGATTTACAGTTCTGTACGCTGCCTGGCCGGCCTTTTGCTGCGTACTGATGTTTTACTGGCAGTCTAGCTGTGTCGTTCGCTGTGTCCTCATCACAACGTTTCATGTGTTAATAACACACGGAACCCCTCCTCTGAACTGTTGCTTGCTGTGTCCCGGAGCCCAGGTTTTTACTGTCACAAATGCTGTAGGATTGGCTTTTTTAGCGTTTGTTTTCCCGAAACCTTACACCAACATGCTTCTGCCTTCTGCGTGCTTGTTGCTTTGGTCTGGTGCTTTTTCGTTGGTGTATCCAAGTTGCTGATTCACGCTTTGGAATTTTTCAGCTCTTAAACTCAACAAATATGTACAAATGAAATCTTTCTATGTCTGTTTAGAGAACTGACTTTCTCTTATGCCCCTGTTAGGCTATTGAGGAGGAAGGAGGGAATCCTGATGAAATTCCAGTGGCTTCAGAAAATCTCATGAAGAAAACTCCAAAAAGAAGCAGCAAAGGTACAGGGCACTTAGAGAGATTTTCCACCTTATCATCCTTGTGGGGTTTTTTTTCCAAGCAAGTACTCATGAAATGGAACCTTCATCTTTTTTTTTTTTTTTTTCTTTGTTATTGGTACTCTTCCCCACATTTGTGCTCAGGTTTCTGTGGATGTGGGATATAATATTAAACTCAGCAGTCATTTATTCAGAGAATTTCATGTGATTTAATAGGGCAGGAAAGGCTGGAGGATCTGTTGGTTTGTTTGTTATCAGACTTCCCTGAAATTTGCATTAAGAATTACTGAGTAACGCCTGAAGCAATGTCAGGTTTTTTAATTTTTTTTTTTAATTTATATAGAAATGCAGAGCTTCTAGCACATGCAAAATAAGCTCTGTAGCATTATACTATACAGCTAATAGCAGTAGCAATTTTCTTCCCAAAAGACAAGTTATTTTTCGATTTCTGAAGTCAGATAAGTTTTCAAGTTTTTATGCTTGGTTTTTGTAGTGGTGAGACAGTCTTACATCCAGAAAGTAACCTACTGGTTTTCTAAAATAATTAGCACAATTTGATCTTACTTTGTTAGCAAATAGTGTTTAAAAGTTTGCATTGGACCTGAGCAAAATAACTAGCTTAGATATTTTCATTACTAGATCTGGTTTGTACAAAATGCAAATTTGAGAGATGAAACTGAACTGTTTTGCCAGCTAATTTGTTTGATTTTGGTCACTGCATCTGATTTGGAGTGGTGGTGCAATTGCTTGCCAGCTAAAATGTGAATCTTGTCCAGCTAAAGGGCAAATATCACAACTCTGAGTGAAGGAGAACTTTTTAATTGTATTCATTTTGAAGTCTCAGAAAAACACCTGATGTTTATTAGAGCATTTTTAGTGTTGGGATGGAGATAAATTAAACGTTCCTCTTGGCTTTAAAACCCCTCTCACTTTTCAGTTGTCATGTGATTGTAATTTTTGAGGACAATAAAATTCATGAAAGCTCAAACAGCTGCCCAGCCCTGAGTTTGAGGAGCTGCTGTTTGGTGCTGAAGCTGGTGTGGTGTTTTCAGTAATGCCACTTGGGATCATTCCCATCCAGCTGGTGAGCAGAGCACTGCAGTAAAACTCCCAGGTACTGTGAGTTTTTTGGGTTTTTTTCATTGTTTTCTGCTGGGTTTTGTTTGGTTGGCTTTTGTCTGTAAAAAAAATGAAAAGTTAAGGTAATAAATTGCTGCAATCTGAGCTGAGCCAAATGTTCTAGGGAGGTCACAGAGCTTGAGCTCCTGCCAGCTGTTGGACTGTGACATGTTTGTCACTTACTGTGGCTGGAACAAACAGTTATGGGAAACAGGGAAAAAACTGAAGGGACTACCAACTCTGGGGAAAAAGCAAAAGCTTGAAGGGTTACAATTATAATTCCTGATTTCATTCTGATGATGGTAATGTTGTTAGGACGTAGGCCAGATGAAGAGGGAGTGGAAGACAACGGCCTGGAGGAGGATTCTGGAGATGGACAGGTACAGGGGCTGGGTTTGGAGGGCACTGATGGCACATGGCTCTCCAGTCACCCTGACTGTGACTTCTTTTCTTTCCACAGGACGATATTGAAGCAAGTTTGGAAAACTTGCAGGATATTGACATGATGGATATTAGTGTGTTAGATGAAGCTGAAATTGATAACGGCAATGCAGGAGATTGTGGAGATGATTACAGTGCCCATAATATTCTTGACTCGCTGTCTGATAGTAAAGAAAATGCTGATGCAGAAGTGAAAGAACTTCCAGATCAGCCTACAGAATATGCTGTAGGTACCTTGGAGGCATCCCCACAATTTTCAGAAATTAAGGAAGAATCAAGAGAAATACCAATAGTGATGGTATGCATCTCTTATGTGTGTGAAATCAGGGTTTTCTTTTTTAAAATGTATTTATTTATGAATTAAGTAGAAAAATGGTGGCTAAAGAGTACTTGGGAAAATTTGGGACTTGTACTGGTTCTTATGATCGTTGCTTTTCTTTTTACATATTTGTAATGCTAGTCTTAATTTTTAAAATACTTAAACCTTGTTTGTTCACATGTGATTGCAATGATTAATAGCAGTTTACAGAACGTTTGTTTGTAATCATGCTTTGAACTTTTCTTCACCTTACTAATTATATAATTTCTATTTTCCTATCTTTATTTTAGAGAACACGCAAGGCATACAAATAGTGTAGCTTACTTTCTTCTCAATTCAACAGCACCATTCAGGGAATTATATTCAAGATTATTTTTCTGCCAAGAAGGGTTTTGCAGTTATTCAGTTTCTGAAAATATTTTTATATTGGCTTTTTGTGTTCATCTGGCTGTTGACACTGGCCTAGAGGATAATCCCTTTCCCCCAAAATCAAGTGTTTTATCTCCTGAAATGTACAACAAAGCTTTTGAAGAAAGTTATTTCTGCCCCATCTAATTGGGGGAGCATTGCTCTTTTTGTTGTGTGTCCACATAGTCTGTGAGGTTCTGAAGTTGTGTGGTTCTTTTCTCAAGCTGCAGAAATAAGCTTGGCCCCCTATCCCCAGGCATCTCCCTGTCCTACACAGATCAAGTGGAAACACTCAGAAAAAGGGGTTTTTTTGGAGTCAATAAATGTCTTGAGGCCAGGTCAGCTCGAAGTTAATTAAAATAATTATCAAGCCATGTAGGTTTTTTGTCTCTGTGTTGTTGCTGTAAACGACAGGGATACAAATCACAGAAATTTTGTCCTTGGAATCCCTGTATTTAAAAGATTTTTGTGAGCTAACCATCATAGTTAAGAGATAATGAGACAGTTTATTCAGTCAGTGGGGATCAGGAAGAGTCCCAGGGGTTACCACTCAGTTTTTACCATTATTGATTCTTTGGATGCTGGATGTTTGGTGGATAACAGCAGTCAGTGCAAATACAAACCTTCAGTTTCTCATTCAGGCTTCACTCACAATATTCCCTTATAGATAACAAGATGTCTCCCATTTATTTTTTAAAGGTAGAGTTTGAAGATGTTGGGAACAGTTTAGATGCTTCTTCATCAGATTTAACCGTAATAAAGGTAAATGGTAGCTAGTTTTTCTTTACAACCCCCCCTAAAAAAAAGACATAAAATACACTGTATAATACTGTGTGTTAAACAGTGTGTGTACAGTGGGTGCATTCCTACTCTGCAGAGAATAGGAACTAATGCCTTTTAATTTACTCATAAAGACAAAGATTTATTTATTTCTCTATCAGGTCATATATATATATATATTTATGATGTTTGTATCATATTGAGTTTAGTGGTAGATTGGATTCCTTTTACCTGATGTAAATACCAGCTCAGTTCCTTACACTGTGTTTAACTTCCATTAAAAAAAGTACATATCCCATGGTGAGAAGAAAGCCTGAACTGTCTATTCCTAAAATGCTGGCTTTGTTTCCAGATCACTCCTGGTAGGTTAAGAACACCAGCTCCAGGTGAAGCTGCTGTTTCTGTAGAAAGGAGACTTCAAAAAACACAGGGTAGAGAAGGGCAGCATGAAGATAACTCTCCTCTGTTTTATTTACATTTTCTGATTTATTTATCCATGTGGGTGTGTACCATATGTTCAACAGGTTGCTGAATTTGAGAGGTGTTAATGTTTTCACAGACTTCATAAAACTTTGAGGATGTTTAAAAACTCATCTTAAACCTTTCTCTGAGAAATTTATTTAAAGTTCAATGTTTTCAAATCTGAAATAGTCGAAATTATAGTAATGCTTTCACTAAATACTCACCTCTAATGGGTGGTTAAGAGATGTCATTCAGAATAGCATCATGCTTATAAAATAGTGATATTTCTCCTTCTCAAAATCTTTTTCACTACAGGAACTTGAAGAGCTACCTTTGGAGCCAGGTACTGTTTGTTTTTGTCTGGTTACTTTGATTTTGTTTCTTTTTTAATGAAAAAAAAAAAATTCCTGGGCTTTTAAACAGTTTCATTCTTCATTTAGGCTTTTTGCGTCCCTGTTTGGTTTTTTTGGTTCTTTTTTTTTTTAATGCTTTACTGTAGTGTACGTTATTATGGTGGAAAATCCAGGTCATGCAGGGTCATAGAGATTGGAAACCCGGTCATATCACCAGATCTGTGAATAACCAGCCTTGGAAAACGTGTTTAATGCCATGAAATGGTTCCCTAGAGCTGTTACTGCAGACTGAAGTTAAGGAACGAGCCTTAAAGATGTAAAGGTTCTGAAAACAGATCTTGTGATATCACACTGTACAGTGGTTCTGTGAATAAATATAAATACAGGAGTGTAGGCAGTGCAAAGCTCTGGTGCAGAACAGGAATTAAAGAGTGACTGGACTTCAGAAGGAGGAACACGCTGCCTTCACAGGAATTGGCAACAGATCCCACTCGCTTTCTGGACTGCATGCACACTCAGAACCATCAGAAGATACCCAGTTCTCATGTTGGACTGTCTCTGCTAAAAGAACTTCACAGAAATTTGGAACATTGAACTCTCAGTGCCTTGATACGTTCAGTTAAGCATCTCGGACTCTGGAAGCTAACTAGAGAAGAAACAGAGCTGAACGATTTGCTGAAGAATATGAAGGCTGAGCCCGAAGTTTTTTGTTAAAATCTGTTGGGGGCATTTTTCTTGCCTGTTGAGGTGCTAGGGCTGATTTGTGAGGGTGTGAGAGAGCAGTTAGCGTGGTAGGTGTAACACTGTGTACACTAGGGTTTTCCAATCTCTGTGTAGCTTAGCAGTTCTCTTGGTGTTAGTGTGGCAGCCATGCCAGTTCCACAATTGTGATTGCTGTATTTCCCTGGTGATTAAATCTTGTGCCATTCTATTCCTGTTAAATCCGTAGAAAATGAGAAAATACTCGACATTTTGGGGGAAACTTGTAAATCTGAGCTACTTAACGAAGAACCTCCCGAAGCGGAGCGGCCGCGTGCGCAGGAAGCCAGTAACGCGGGGCCAGGCAAGAGGCTGGCTGAGGAAGAGGACGCTCTCGCTGCCGCTCAGCTGGAGGAAGATGCTTTAGCTTTGGACAGCAAATCGGCCCAAGCTTTGGCAAGGAAGGAAGCAAAGCGTTTAGTGGTAGCAAAAGGGGAGACAAGTGAACAGAGCCCCGAGGAAGAGGCCCCGGACTCTGAAGGTGTAGTGGTAGAGACCCTAAGCGATCAGAGTAGCAAACGCTCGCAAGGCGTGGAAGCCTCTAGTGGGGAGGCAGCGGAGAAAGGCGCAGGTGCCGAAGCCAGAGATAGCAAAGAAGATGGCAAGAGAGCAGAAGACAAAGCTAATTCTGAGGAATCTTCCCCTGCCACTAAAGAGTCCTCAGCCAGTGAGGGCGGTGATCAGAAAAAGAGGTTTGTTTTTTCTCCGTTCTAGACCAGATGCTATCTTTTATCATTGGTCCTTAAGTGATGCGAATAAGCTGTTTCCTTCAATTGGCCTCCGAGACTGATGAAATTGTAGCCTATTCCTAAAGGTTTCTTTTATTTCTCCATGTGTAGATATTTTTTTTTTTTTTCTTAAGAACAGTGGGTTTGATTTCTTTTCCTTCCTCAACCTTCAAAGGTTGTTTTCCCAAATTACTCTTATTTCTGTCATCTGCAAAACAGAATTGTCCGTTTAGGGGTACAAATCCCTATGTCCTGTCACTCTTCTAGAAATTTGCCAATAATAGTGTTTATTTTGGAACTAATTTTCTGGTAGGTATCCAATTTTAGTTGTGCTGTCTAGAATTAATGTTTTTTGCATATGAGCTCTTGAATAATCTGGTGTTTTATCTTTAGTGCTTTTGAAGACAAGGATACTAAGGCAGCTGCAAAAGATGAGAAAGGTAGTTGTGGGTTTGGGGTTTGGGGGGTTTTTTTCATCTATGAAGGACCTGAAGTTAAGAGTTAACTGTTAATTAATTGTTAATTGTTCCCTGTTAATTCAGGAAACCCTCAATGCAGTTGTAACACATCCTGTCAAAATATAACTTTAAAATATCAGTTCCTTGTAACTTCTGTAACATTATTAACAGAGTTGGGGTTTGTTTTAAATAAGAAGTCTTTTTTTTGTGAATTAACATTTGATAATTTGTAGTTCTTGTAAAAGTTATTGAAGTACAAGGGGAAAATCTGTAGCTACAAACTCAATAGGACTGTTTGAATGCACATTAACTATGGATTTCAGATTTCATTTTTGCAGGCTACAGTGTGTGGCCAGCAAAAATAATTTTAATAATTTTGTTAAATTATTTGGTTTAAGAATGAATGAAAGGGGTAGAATTAAAACTGCAGTGGAAGAGTTTTGTGAAGGAAAAATAGGGGGGCGGGCTGGGTTAGGACTCCTAATTTTGCACTGCTGCATTTGTGCTTTACATGGTCTTTTATGTTTGGCTTTTTTGTACCCCAGGCCGTGTGGGGAGTGGTTCTGGCAGAAATTTGTGGGTTAGTGGACTTTCCTCCTCTACTAGAGCTACAGATTTGAAGAATCTTTTCAGCAAGTATGGAAAGGTAGGTAGTGGATATGTAAATAAACAAACTATTCTGTCAGTTTAAAAGGCTGACCTTAAATGAAACTCTTACTTTTCCTAATGAATTACTGGGAAGGCTGAGTTCTTAACTTTGTATTATTTGGATACTCTGTGTCTGAAAGGAGCACAGGTCAATAAAGAAGATTGAAAGGGAGAGGTAGGAGCAGAGATGGAGTTTGCAGAGAATGTCTGTGCAGATACCTGTGAGAATGAGGCAGTTCTTGACAGGAGAGACTGGTAGATCATGTAGTTGTCTAATTATGTCTTGAGTATCCAGCAATAATTAATGCTGTTTTAAACTATTCCATTTCAAGGGATATTCTCTGGAGAAATCCAGTCTTTGAGGGCAGGCTTCCACTTGTTTTGCAGAGCCTGCTAGGATACAAGAGCAGAAGTTGTGGAAGGGAACTCTATGTGACCATCTCCTCTTCTGCAAAGTACTTTTCTGAATGTAATATTAAATGTTTATGTCAGTGAGTGCCACTGCCTGTCAGAGGCTGTCATCTGAGACAGAGAAACAGAGAAAGTTGGTAGTAGTTTTGTTCATTCAATTTTATTTTGGTTTTTACAATCCCACACTCCATTCTCTGTATATATCTGCCTTAAGCTCCTGACCTGCTCAGCAACTTGAAGATGAATTTTCTGAGCTGCATTATTGAGGATGTCCCTGCCTGTCACAGGGGATTGATTGAACTAAATGGCTTTTAAAAATCCTTTCCCATCCAAGCTCTTCTTGGAAATGGTGATGAAGTTAGAATTTCTTTAATGAAGGCCTGCAAATTCTCAGAATATTTTGTTGTTTCCCAAAGGTGGTTGGTGCAAAAGTGGTGACAAATGCTCGCAGTCCTGGCGCTCGCTGCTATGGCTTTGTGACAATGTCAACATCTGAGGAGGCCACCAAGTGTATTAATCACCTCCACAGAACAGAGCTGCATGGTAAAATGATTTCTGTGGAAAAGGTAAGTGGCAGCTTTTTCATGGCAGTGTCATGAACATAAAAGCGTGCAGTTTCAAACTCTGTCTCTGACTCTGTAATTATTTCTGGCTGAATTTCCAGGCAAAAAATGAACCAGCAGGAAAAAAGCCTTCGGACAAAAAGGAAGGTGAAACAAGGAAGGAAAAAGACAGGCACCATTCTGCAGACTCCAAATCTGAGAAGTAAAATGTTGTTTTGTATTTTTTGATATTTAAAGACTACTCATTTCAAATATAGCCAGATGATCAATGGAACAGCAACTGTAATAAATCTCGTTTTAATGTTTCATCCTGCATTTGAAATAGGAGTAATGCTTGGAAAGCTGATGTTTTACAGTAATCAGGGCATCTTAACTGTCCCTCTGTTCAGAAATACAAAGCTCTTCAGTGTTAGTATAAAAACTTGTTAGCTATATCAGAAGATATATAGATTTCTAGGTAAACCATTATTTTTATCAGTCGTTTGTCCTCTGATCTGACTCTTTGGACTCTTCTTTCAACTGACATATTTCTAGAATTTAAGTCTGTCTGGTAGACTGACTGTGTGGTTAGAGAGTGATACTTTCAACATTGTTATTTCATGTGGTTTGTTGCTTTTGAAAGAGGCATTTTGCTTTCCTGCTTTTTGTAGGTCTGTTGGTGTTAAGAAGGAGGAGAAGATTGACAAAAAAGATGATGCTAAGAAATCTGAAAAAGATGAAAAAGAAGGAAAAGAAAAGGATGAACAAAAGACTGGATCTTCTGATAGATCCAGGGCAAGCAAATCAGGTGATGCTGGCTTTCAGAAATGCTTTCAAGGATACTTGTTAATTATTAGATGTGGTCAATAAGTCAGTAAAAAGAAGCTTACTTAGTAAAACCAACACAAACATCAGAAAACACATTGAAAATTTTAACTTCAGTTTCTAAGAACTTACAACCGAGTTTCCATAATTTTTATGGTACTGTCACTGGGTTTAGACCTGACACTGTGTGTGGCTCTGAGTCCTTTTTTGAGCTTTTTTTTAAAACTGGCAAATGATGTATTTTGTGGACAGGAGAATTAAATGAAATTTGGTTTTTTTAGCTGTCATCCCTGCCAAAAAAGACTGCTGTAATTTTGTGATAAATATACTGCCTCCATCCTCAACTTGGCCAAATATTGGCGAGCTATTTAAATTTTAAATAAGTTCCATATGTTATTAAAAACCTCGTTAAAATAACTTTTTACTATTTAGTATCTTCACAGTTTTGAATCTTGCAGGAATTGTTGAATGTCTTTTGTACCATTTTTTTTTTTTGGCTCTGTTTTGTTTTCTAGCAAGTCGAGGAACTGAAAGGACAGTGGTAATGGATAAATCTAAAGGAGAGCCAGTTATTAGTGTGAAAACCTCTGCCTCAAAAGAGAGGGTAAGGCCAACTTCCAGAGCAGCATTTGTGTAAAAATAGGTATCAAACAGATTTATTTGCTCAAGGATGAAGGGGTTGAAGCCTTTCATATTGGTACAATTACCCTTTTATCACTTTCTGTAAATTATCAGGGTGTTAGTGATGTGGCAGAGGGGAAATGCTTCTGTTTCACTGGTTTTTATATATTTTCACTGCTCACCTAGTGGAAGAAGTTGAGTTGTAGTATGAAAATGGTGTTAGGAGGATGTGTTTCCCTGATCTTGAAACGTTACTGATGATAAAATGTTTCTTTGAAATCAGTGCAAGTCAGGCTGTGTTCCCCTACTATTTATTTGTAATATTTAGAAGTTTTGGTCAAATTGGGGGTACTTTTCCATGTAATTCCACTGTTGTCTATGTCTGGGGAAGGTCTGCTAGCCTGTTTTGTTTATGTTGGCATAGTGGAGGTGTTTGCCTGGAAGTTTTAGCTGGAAATGCACCGTGTTCAGCTCATGCATTGTTCTGATTCATCTCAGAGCACAAAAAGCCAGGACCGCAAATCGGAGAGCAAGGAAAAGCAGGATATTTTATCATTTGATAAAATCAAGGAGCAACGTGAAAGGGAACGGCAGAGGCAGAGGGAGAGAGAAATCAGGGAAACGGAGAGGCGCCGGTGAGTTCCCAGTTCCCTCTGAACTTTAAATGACATTTTTTACTCCCTTACCTGTTTTGTGTTTTGAACAGGCTGCAAAGCAGTGCTGTACTGACCCTCCAACAGTGATATCTCAGATTGATTTCATACTAATTACTGCTAGAACAGACATAATGCCAAGTGGTGGAGGCTTTTCCTGCTGAAATCAATGTTCTCGTGTGACTTCCGTATGTGCTATCAGGCTTTGTGTTCCACTTGACTGGCTTTGAATTCCCTTGACTTTTTCCCCAGAAACTTGTAAATATTTTTTGTATATCAGATTTCTGTCTTAGGACATGCTGTACTCTGAAAGCTTTTTCAGATCTGACTAAAGAGTAGATACTGTGTTACTTAGGCAGAATTCTCACCTTCACTTCTATCATTTGTATGGAGTTTTTTATTTTCCCTTAATTGGGGAAAAAAGGGGAGAACATAGGAAATATTTTTTTTTTAAAAAAAAAAGGCAAAACCAAACAAGAGACCCCACCCAAAACAAGAAAGATGTAAAGCTTGGACTGAAGAGAATTAATTAAAAACCAAGTATCTCTTTTAAATTAGGGAGAGAGAGAGACGAGACCGGGAGCAGCGCCTCGCTGCCATTCATGAGCGGGATGAGAGACAGAGGCTCCAGAGGGAGCGGGAACGGCTGGAATTCCAAAGGCAGCGCCTGGACAGAGAGCGCTTGGAGAGGGAGAGGTTGGAAAGGGAAAGGATGCACATAGAGCAGGAAAGGAGACGGGAGCAGGAACGAATCCAGAGGGAGAGGGAAGAGCTGCGACGCCAGCAGGAGCAGCTGCGCTATGAGCAGGAGAGGAGATCTGCCATGAGGAGGCCTTATGATCCTGACAGCAGGTGAGGAGCAGGGCACTGGGGCTCCAGACTCCTCAGACACATCCACTTTGGGAGCCTGTGGAAATGGGGAGAGCTCTGGATAAGGCAGTCATGGGATCTCACAGCTGAAAGGCTCTTTATGTGCTGCTTTTAACGCTAATAGCAATTTGAAAAAGAGCAAATGCTGTGCACTTGTAAGCACTGTTCTTTCTGGTCTACTCTTATTCCCAAATTGGGATGACCAAGAGCAGTAACTGTGTGTATCAACTCTGAGTGCTAGTGGGAAAGATGCTTGTTCTCTTCTCACATCAGCACAGGCTGAAATTAAGCTGGTTTTGGTAAACCAGATTTTCTCTGAATCCAAAACGCAACTCCTTCTTAACGCACGTAGATTTTGAATTACTGGGTTGAATGAGGTTTGAGAGAGCAGGAAAGGGGAGGTGTGTGTGGGATTGGTGCTGATGAGCCCCCTTGTGCAGGAGGGATGACCCGTACTGGCCCGAGGCGAAGCGGCTGGCGCTGGATGAGCGCTACCACTCGGATTTCGGCCGGCAGGATCGCTTCCACGACTTCGACCACAGGGACCGCGGCCGCTACCAGGATCACTGCTTGGACAGGTTGGCAAAGCACTGGCTGCTCTTCTTCCTCTGACTTCAGGGAGATTTGGTGTCTTTCTGTGGCTTGAATGGTGTCAGTAGAGTAAAAGAAATCACTCTTGTGTGTTTCTCGTGTGTAATTTTGTACGTGTGTCGCTATAGACACGCACACACACTCCTCTCTTTGCAGAGCAAGGAGGAAAAGGAGGGAACTTTATTGTGTGACCTCAATATATATATATATATTATTCTAAAGGTGACCAGGGATTGCAGGGTGAAGTTGCCACCTCTAACCACACAGGTCAACCCAAAAGTGCATCAATTCTTGCTTGCTCTAGAGAGGAATGCAAAACCAGTCATTCTTGATATGAAACTGTGTGAGAACCTGCACTACAAGAATGCAGAACATGAGAAGGCTATGATTGCGTGTTGTCCATGCAAAAAGCAGGACAACACACATGCTTGCAATCCTTTGTTTCCTTGCGTTAGGGACATATCAGAGAGAGGCTGCATAAAGATTTTAAGCCAAGTTGTAATGCAGTCTGCCATGATGCTGGAGATCCAAGAGCTTCTCTTGAGGTGTATGGAGGTCTGCTTTATGAACCCCTAAGATGTAGCCATTTCCTTTTGCTTTAAAACTTACCCTATTTTCATCTTTGCAGCCTGGCTAATGCAGGTTTTTAGCACCACAGAATGGAAAAATATTTTCTGCATGGTGCCATTGAGACTTCTGTTTGCTCTCAAAGGATCTCTGGTGAAAACTGTACTGTTTGTTTTTGCTTGTAACTCATTTCTGACACTGGTAGGTTCACTCAGTGTTCTCCCTTGGTATCACTGAGCACCTGGCCATCCTCAGTGGGCCCTTTTTTACCCATATTACAGTGATAGGTGTTACTTTCGTCTCTTTTTATGCTATTAAGCAAGAACTCTTTTGAGATATCTTGCCACTGAACATGAGCATCAGATTTACAGCCTAATGAAGATTAACTTTTCATATGTTACTTCATGCAGACACCGGAATTACAATTGCTGTGTTGATTGACCTGAAACTTTTCTTTTTTGTTCCAGGAGAGACTGTACAAGGGGAATTCCAGATCGAGATGGGCAGGTGCGTTACAACCAAATTACTGCTTTGGTTAAAAACCAAACCAAACTGACCCCAAAGCAGAAAGGAGACAGTGTGCACACAGCACAAACACAGTCATTTCAGCTGAGATGTTCAAGCAGAACTAATTTTGTGTGCTAATGAGCGTAAAGTAAGTGGTTAGATTACCTGCTTGCTGGGGTGGTTAGCCTCAGATACAGGCATGGGGAGACTGAGTGATGGGAGCATCTTTTCAGGCTGGTATGTGGCAGTAAAAGCTTTCTTGATTGACCATCTTAGGTTTTGAGAGAGAGCTGCTGTATACTTACTTAGCTGGCAAAGGCTGCCTTCTGTCCCATTTATCTAAATAAAACAACTGGTGTGTAATGAAACAAGGCTGTAAAAGGGCAGGTGTGAAAATCAATGCCACAGTGGGATTTGAAACTTTTCATTTCTGAAGAGAGGTAGGAAACAGGCAGATATTCTATGTAAAAATTAAAAATTCGAAGCCAAAAATGTAAGCCTTAAAATACCTTACCAAAGAAAAAAGACCTCTCCCAGCAGTGAACAGCATGGAATTAATATCAGTTAAACAAATACCTGGAGTGAACAATGTCCAGCAATGTAACCTGTAAAAAACGAGACAGCTGCAGTTCTGACAGCTCATAGAAAGACAGCATCCAAAAAAAGCCACATTTTTGCAATCCTGGCAGAAAGTGGTGTTGGTTTTCAGCAGAACTGTGTCCTGTTTGCCTTTCAGCACTACCCAGACGAGCGGCACGGGGGCCCCGAGCGGCACTCCCGGGACAGCTGGGGGGGCTACGGCTCCGACAGGAGGATGAGTGAGGGAAGAGGGATCCCCCCACAAACCCGGTTAGTGCCTGGCAAAGCAGGGAGGAGATTGGGGGCTCTTAACATTTCCTCAGTGAACCTTTGAAGGGTGACAGCGGAAGCAGCTTGACAAGTGTGAATCCTCTCTGGAGGAGCAAGGGAATTGCCACGTGAAGCTCTGTTAGAGCTGCTCAGTTAGCTCAGCTCCTGACTGTGGTTCTCCTGTAAATAACTCTTGAATTTCTACAGATGAGATTTACAGATGCCTCAGTAAAGCCTACACAAGTCACATTCATGGCCAGTGGTCAGGTTCTAAAGGAAATTGAGTGAGAAGTCTCTGCAGTGGTGGGGGTAGAGAGCTTGGACTCACCTGGAATTGTAGCAGTTTCTTTTTTAAACCAATTAATCAAGCTGGGCATATTCCAGCTGCATAATTTTCAGACAGAGGAGTGGCAGCCAATGAATTGATCCATGCCCAAGTATTTCAGTCCATTGCACTTTCCATGATGTCTCTGGATCAAAAAAGACAAATTCTGGTGTGTGAAGGATGCTGTTCAGCAGGTGTCTCTCATTGTTTCTCTTTGACCAGTTCTGCTTGCAGTGATTGGGTGGCTGCAGCTTGATTAACCATTTAACACACTTTGGCAGGGGGTATGGTGTTTGGCTTTACCCTGTGCTGCTCAGTGGGTAGGGGACATACCTAGAAGATGTTCTTTTATTTTTTTAAGAGATGGACGTGACTGGGGAGATCATGGTCGAAAGTTAGAGGGGCATCAAGATCGTACATGGCAGGGAAATGTGGATGGAGGAGTGATGGGACGGGATCATGAGAGATGGCAAGGTACACTTGCTGCTTACCAGTGTGATCGTGGTTTTTTTCTGTGAATTACTGCTGCTGAACCTTCTAGTGGTAGTTAAATTACTGAGAAAGCAAATGAAATTCTGGGAACAAGGTGACATCATTATTAGGGAAACACAAAAGCCTGTATTTTCCTTTTTTTTTTTTCTTTTTATTCTTTTCTTTTTTTTTGAATCAGGTGGTGATAGAAGCATGCCTGGTCAGTCAGGACCAGGCCATGGGATGACTCGAGGAGGGACATCAGGGTAAGAAGCTCTGTCAGAATGCTTACAATGCCTTTATAACAAACACCTCCAGCTTCTCTTTAAACCCGGATTGACAAACGGAGGGGGAATAAAACCCCTTCGAGAGCTGAAAGCAGGTTTGAGAGGGGTGTGTCCAATGTGTGGCGTTGTTCGCAGGCGCGGAGGCTTCGGCGGCAGCCAGGGCGTGGTGCTGCAGGGCAGTGGGAGCCCGGGAGTGTTTGCAGGCCCCGAGAGGACAAACAGGCTGAGCCTGCCCCGCTTCAGCCGCCGCTACTGACGGCGCTGGCTGTACATAGAGGGGACTTGGGGGGTTCTTTTTTAATGCCACATGACAGCGGTCGTGAGTTTTATTAACCAGGGTCACCTTGAGTTTGTGATTCTAAAAACAAAACAAAACAAAAAAAAAAGCGAAGCAAGACTGCTGCTGCGCTGTAGCCAAATACTGTGTCAACTTGGTTTGGGGTTTGTTGGGTTTGGTTTGGTTTTTTGGGCTTGTTTTTTTGTTTGTTTGTTTGTTTGTAATGAACACGGTGTTGGTCAAACATCACTCTTTTAAGTTTCTGTAAGTGAAACATTCCATTTTTCAAAAATAATAAAATCGGTTTATGGCTACTATTTTCTTGTTTCTGGAGTCTTTGGCAACCTCACGGGAGGTTTCAAAGTCATTAAAGAGACAATCTGCTTTTAGCACTGTGAGATTTGAAGAGAAGTGGTAGATCTGTGACACTGAGGATGTGCAAGGGCCTGGCAGACTCTGCCTAATTGTTTCCTTTGTGCCATTAAGTTTAAATATTCTTTTTACATTGCCTTTTTAGTTTTCTGTCATTACAGGAGTAGAAAGAGGAGGAAGAAGGAAAGCTGGGAGAAGGGGGAATGGAGAGAGAGGAGGAAGAAAAGAAGGAAGGAGGCCTGAAAAGTAGGATCTAGTTCAGTCTGGGGGTCAGTGCTCACTCACCTTGGTCACCTCCCCCTGATGCTGATAACCTGCTCCGCTCATTGCTTTGCATCTTCAACACAAAAACCTAAAAGCCAAACATTGAAATACTCCCAGGGCAGGAGTCACATCTCCCCCCTCAGCACCACAAACCCCTGGGGGCCACAGGTGGGGCAGAAAGTGCCCCACAGCCCCCCAGGCAGAGAGGGGATGCTGAGGGCAAGGAGGATGCAGGAGAGACAAGAACACGTGTCCCCAGCTTTGGGGTGATGTCACACCAGAATTTTAATTCCTCCTTCTCTTCCTTATGGCCCATCTTTCTCTCTTCTACCCACCTCTGGCTTCTTGTCCTTGTGTTTTAATTCCTCCCTTTAAAACTTCTTATTCTTATACATACTGAAAAATAATATTAATTTATATAATAACTGAGGGTTATTTCCAAATAACTCTTCATCTACTGTATTATACACAGAATTTTAGAAGGTAAGGAATTCTAAATACAGATATATATGTATAACTGTTGAACATACACATATAACATTTATATATATATGTAAATTAAACATAAAGGTCTAGATAATGTAAGAAAATGGGTTCTATGAGGATAAAATAGAGGTTTCTCTATTTATTTTTAAATTTATTTTT
>CM031877.1:760941-790438 GCA_018697195.1 Certhia americana
CTGCACTGGTACCCCAAGGATATCACAGCACACAATGCTGTGCCAGGGACACCGCACCAGGTGCCCATCCGAGCACACCCCAGGTTTCAGGTCACCCCACTGGGCAGGAATCCAAGCTGACTCCCAGGACATTCCCCCGGGCACCTCCTTAGGAGCACAGCCGGCTCTGGAACATCCCCCCCGGGCACCCCGCAGCCCTCACCTGTGTGCGCGTAGGACACGGGGACCCGCCAGAGCGAGACGTGCGCGGACACGGAGGCGAAGTACTTTCCGAAGGCGAGCGGGAGGATGTAACGGGGGTAGGCGCGGGGCGGCAGCTGCGCGGGGCCGGCGGGAGGGACGCGCCAGGCGCGGAGCAGCGGCGGCAGGAGCCCGCACAGCCCCAGGATATGGAAGAGCGAGACGGTGACGGGCCGCGGGAAGCCGCCGAGCAGCAGCTTGTTAACCACGTTGCCGCCGGCGCTCAGCCCGTACCAGGCGAGGCACAGCGCCGATACCCGAGCCCCTTCCCGCAGCGCCGGTCCGCGCCCGCCCCGCGCCGCCCCAGCCCCGGCCCCGGGCCCAGCCCCGGCCCCGGCACCGCCCGGAGCCGCCAGCGGAGCCGCCATCGCTCCGCAGCCGCCGCCGAACGTCAGCGCGGCCCCGGCGCGTCGCTTCCTGGGGCGGGCTCGGACCGTCACTTCCTCCGGGCCGGCCCCGCACAGCGAGCGCGGCCCCCGCGGACACGGAGCCGCCGAGCACCCGGGGATCCCGTGGATCGGGACGGCGAGTGCGGGAGCAGAGCCGCCCCCAGGGCTGCTGGGGCTCGGCAGAACCGGCCCTTGGGCAGGGCCGGAGCGAAGGGCACGGGCTCGGATCGAGGCGAGCGCTGCCGACCTTTAACACTAACGCCAGGCTGGGGTAAAGGATGGGTGAGTACCTGGCAGGCAGGAGGGGGTGCAGAGCCCGGTTCAGCCATGCACCCTGTTCAAGAGACATTTCTACGCGCTTTAGGTAATGGCGACTCCCCAAAGATTTGCTGATGAGCCATTTCATGTCATCCCGTTGACAAGGAAGAAATGGCAGTGTTTTAACTTCAGGTTTTAGGATTAGAAGGAGAAATTTGGCGAGAGAGGTAGGAGAAAGCAGTAGCAGAGAAACTGAGTCATGCACAAATGAGAGTACACAGCAGGTATGCACATGGTAAACTTCATTTGAACTTGTTTACAAAATTGACAAAAAAATATCACCTTGTAAACTTATTCACATTTGTCGGAGCTCACAGAACTGGTTATACTGGCATGCTGAAATAAAGATTGTCAAGCCTCATCTCACCCTGGAGGACACACAAGTGAGTTGACCCCTTACAGCAGCAACAAACTCAGCAAGGAACAAGATTTAAAGCTTGCGTTGGGAGGGAATTTCTCCGTCAGTTTTTGTACCACCAGGGAAAGGGCTGGGTCTGATTCCTGATGCTTCCTCAAACAGAGGAGCATCAGCACAGGCAGTTTGGGTGCAGGCTGGAAGCTGTGATGAGCTTCGGGCATCACCTCACCCAGTGCAGTCAAGGGCCATCAATTGCATCAGAAATGGAAGCAGTGGAAAAAAAGATGGAATTTATCAAGTAATACTTCATCGTTTCCTGAAATTTGGGACTATTCAAAGGCCTCCAAAAAGCACGGACCCTGTTCCTAAATGGGACCATTCAAGGAAGGAGGGAGGAAGGGCAAGGGGAGATAAGATGCACAGTACGTTTTTACATAAACAAAACCTAAGCATTTCCAAAATGACCAGCAGCTTAGCCCTCTACCATCAAATCTGAACTGCCAGACAGGAGCTTTCCCCAGCTCTAAACCACACTGCTCAACCTCAGCAACTGCGGAAGGGCAAAATGGAAGTAAACTGAAAATACACTTGGACACGCTTTTTGGTATCCACTTCTGGTTTCACTCTCAGACTTCAGATTTCAGAAATGGAAGCACACAGACATCATTATTTCTGAGATACCCACACATTTCAGTAACAGTCAGATCATAAATGATGAACAAGAATGACTTAAAAATAAAGTAAATTTCATCAGTTGCATTCCAGGGAATGAACCAACACAATGCAGGCCTGGCCAGGAGCACCCTCCTTTGAAAACCAGGGAAGAGCTTGAACTCCACCCTCAAAGGCAGGACAACTCTTGCCAAGGCTCATCTCCAGCACAGATGGGTTAACAGAGTTAACATCACTAAACCCAGGAATATTTTTGGTATAGTGTCCCCTCCCCTGACCCCCTGAACAGAAGCCCAACACTGGGGACTGCATCAAACAACAAAGTCCCAAATATTAAAGCAATTACAGTTAATAGAAATCCTTCACTTTCTACACCCCAGGCTGCTTCAGAAAGCACTGTAACAATTGGGAATAAAACATTACAAAGTTACCGAGACGGAAAAGATGAAGTCAGATCTCTTTAGACTTTGAGGTACATTATCAGCAGTTGGGTTATCAGTCTCCAGAGTTAAAAACAGATCCACCCTGCGTGACTGAAGAGCACACCAAGGTTCTTGGAAGACAATCCCGTTATCCCTACCGGCAGTGTCCAAGGGATTCGGCTCCACCTCCCTGCTCCGATGGGTTCCCAGTGCCAGGGCTCCCTTAGCTGGGCTGAACTGAGCAAACTTGGGGGGGGAAAAAACGAGTGGAGTGTATATAAATAATTCACAAACTGGTTTGTGCAAATTTTTTTTATTTCCACATTTATATCACAACGTGTCCACTTAAAGGACCAAATAGCAAAGTTGCTCCCTTCTGCATCCCAGGAACACAGAAGTCTAGTTACTGTACATTCACTAAGGCTCTTTGTTTTTGCAAATTGCGTTTATGATGGATATCCATAAGGCAAACAATATCTAAAGGAATGGTAACAAGTATATTTCCAGCATACAAACAGGCTTCCTTTTTCCCTCTCACAGTACAGTTACAAACTTGTAGCACCCTCATTACATTTAGATTCTAGAAAAGGTGATTTTTCTTTTTGTGGGTTTTTTTTTTTTTGTCTTTTTGTTTTTTTTGTCTTTTTGTTTTTTACCTATAAGTTTGCAGGAAGGGAAAAGGAGGAAAAATATTTGGCTGGTGGTGGTGGGATCAAAAAATATCGTTAAACATCTAGTTTTTGCAGCATTTCTCAGAGACTGGATTTAAACTGAAACCAGACTAAAATATGTGGATGCCTATGGAATGTTGAGCTGAAGCTGGTGGCCCAGCCTGCAGTGCAACACCTGCTGTTTAAAACCCAATCTCCGTACCACATGACTCTTAAATAACGCAATCATGTTCAGAGATGTGATAGAAATAAAACTACAGTTTTTGCACATTGTCTCTCGAATATCTCACTGCCAAATAAAAACCCAAATCAAGTCAAATAAATAGATGCATATTTTGTTAAGGTAACTTCCACAATTTTTCTCTGTACCTGCCTGTAATAAGATTCCGGCATTCAGAAAGTGCTGGAAATCCTCTTCACTTCTTGGGGACTAACACTTTTTATAGCTGGCTCACTATAGAGTTTTGAACTCAACTGATCAACCTTCGTATGCCTTCCTTTGCAATTGTTAGTAAACTGGTAGCAGCATTTCACAAAAGGAGAATTTAAAGGAACGAGCTGGAAAGGTCCAGCTCCCTCCCCCCCTCTGCTCGTGGGGCCTGTTTGTCCAGGACAGGAGGCTCTCTCCAGCTGGAAGTGGCATCGTGTCTGCCAGTTCTGCTAACTGCAGGTGTAAAAAGCGTGCTTAGCAGAACTGCTCTCAGTCTAGGCAGACGTAAGGCAGGATGTTCAATCTCCCATCATCCCCGTGTGGATCTAAGGATATGCACTGTGTCCAATCATACCAGTTACCCTGTGTGTCATAACAACCGTTCACGCCTGGCCAGTTGTGGTCACGTATTCTGTCGAGGTCATCACTCGTGACCTCTCTGGTGACCCCAGGCAAGTCTGTAGGTTTGCTGTTAGGAGCTAGAACGTGAGTCTTTCTAGCCTCTTTTCTAGTGCTTTCCTCCTGCTTTAAATACTCAGACATGAAGTAGTGAGCTCCTGGAGTCTGTACTCCTGATGAAGACAGCAAGCTACTCTGTCTGTTTAAATATGACTGAATGATTTCATTTCTGGACAACTCTTTCCAGTTCGTTTGTTCAAAGGGGCTTTGCAGGTTGGGTTTTTGCTCCTGCTTTTCCGTTTCTGTCCTGTGCTGTTCAGTAAGTGCAGGGATTTCTACCTGCAAAGGATCTTTCGGTGTTAAAGGTTTTATCTGTCCTGTCATGGGATCAAAAGTGAGTTTTCTCTCTTTTAACCTCACAGGTTTCACACCCCCTTCTGTCACGTGCCCATCCAAGTTGACAGTATAGTCTCTGGGTCGGTACCTTTTCTTCTTTTTGCTATCAGACCCTGAAGCAGCATCGTCACTGTCCATCCTGGAAGTGTCCTGTGGGAAGCCCATGTGTGATTCCCCGGGGTGGGCTTTGCAGCCGGGAGCCGTGTGCTGCTGAAGTGTCCCTGCTGTGTGCCTGTGCTGGCCCTCGGGGGCTCCCTGCTGCTCCTGCCAGTGCTGTGCTGCCTCGGGGGCTGCCTGAGGAGGGAACTCCAGTCTCTTGGCTGGCAGGGGAGGTGTGGATGGTTGCATCAGGGATGGTGGCGGCGATGGCACCGGTGCAGCGTCTGCGAACTGAGACCTTTGAGATGGACTGGGCATCGAATCCTTTGGTGAGTACGTGGTGTGCTGCCGAGCAAAAGTATCATGCCTAACGTTCCTGGGGCTAAAGGAGGAGCAGCGTGGGCTCTTGGGCTGGTGGGGGCCCGTGGCTTCTTCTGATTTATCATGCTGCTGAAGCACTGCAGTCTTTAGTAACGAGGAAGTGCCTGAAGGTTTTACAAGTCCTGGAGAACTGGTGTGAGGTTTTACAGCATTTACTGGGATCTTATTGTGTTTATCATTTTCACTGAGATCTGTCCTGCTGCTTTCAGGCCCTGCGTGTAGGTTTATGTCTACAGGACTTGGAAAATTTTCAGGACTACCTCCAATTCCATTGGTTGGAGGGGGCGAAGAGTTTTGTAATACTTCATGACTAGCTTTGGAGACCTTTGTGGGAGGAGGGCCCTGATGGCCATCCCTGTGATCACCTTTCCTCTTCCTATTTCCCAGTTTCTCTGTTTTTGGAGAATTTAGTTTCTGGATATCATTCCTGCTTTTCAGTTCGCTGATGGGCTTGGTGCCGGCCACAGCAGGGAGTTGTGAGTCTGGTTTGCAGTTGTGAGCACCTCCATTTGCTGACCCCGGCGGGTTGGGCAGCCCCCTTGGCACTGGCTCGTTCTGGGTTACTGGTTCTATCAACTTCTGCCAATTCCGCAACAATTTCTTGGCACGTTTGGCGAGTTCCTCATTGGATGTCTTCTTCCTCACCTCATTGATAAGCCTCCCGAGTCTGGTTTCCTACAAAGACAGACAAGGTGTGTTTGTAAAACATGCATCATTCCAAGCAAAATTCTTAAGGAATGTTTCTGCTTTGTAATGCTCACCCCCTGAGAAACACCTGGTTAAAAACACTACAGATTTAAGTGTTCAATGAATCTTTTTGGAAAGGATTAATCCAGTGCTCTGCCACGCAACATGAAACTGAGTGTAGGTTTCAAGACACTCCTAGGAAAAGCAGGAGAGCTGGGAAAAACATCAGAAAGGAATTCTTTAATGAGAAAGAACCATAAGAATAAGGGTGCAGGTTCAGATTTGAGGGGAAATGCAGCACCCAAAGGTGTGCGTTTATAAGATCTGCAGAGAGAGACAAGAGAAAAGAATTCCAGGATCTTTGCCTGTTACAATAACTCGTTAACAATAAAAATCTCCATTTGACAAACCTGACTAAAGGTGTGAGTTGTGTCCTACCTTTTTCCTCCACCTCTCTCCTCTCCCTTCACTCCCCAGCCTCGTGGAAACGTATGAAAAAGCCATTTAAACAAGCATTCCCAGGGTGTCCCAAGGTGGTTTCGTGAGCGGAAGGAAGTGTTTGATTGTTCCCAAAGCACATTTGAAAACAAAGAACTGTTCCTCAAGTCAGATTTCTTAAGAAAAGTACTTCAAAGGAGAACACAGACCAGACTGTGAGAGGAATATGCAACCTGTTATGATAGATATGTTGAAATACAGGTGGAGTTGTAATTAAGCAACAGTTAAAAGCAAGAACACCGCTAATTTCAATACAAAGAGTGAAAAAGAAACACATAATTCATCCATAAAACTTCTTTGGACTATTTCTATGAGCAGCCAGTGAGAGTTCAGCTCTCCCTACACCTGATCTCACCACAAATATCAGGCCTTGAAACCTGTTTAACTGAATTTAAGATTCATTTTACAGACCCTATTCCTATTTCAGATTTTAGGTGCTTGGTCACCAAACGTCTAACAGAGGTGACCGGAACTGCAGGGTGATATTGCTGAGTGCAACAGAATTAATCAGTGATGATTAATGTAGTGCCCTGCACAAACAGGAACTGTGCTGCCCAGAATACTGATCTGGGCCCAGAAAGGATCCCTGTGTTCAGCGAGATGTCAGAAGCAGCACGAGAGGGACAAAATAATATCTTAATTGTGAATCCTTTGCAATCCATCTATTGTTTCCAGAAAAGCTCTGATGGAAATTAGAAAGGCAGGAAAAAGTCCTTTTATACACATAAAAAAATCATGTTCAGATGGTGACATACCTCAAGTGCCTCTTTGGTAATGGGATATTTCTCCAGGCTGGAGATCACTTCCAGCACTGCCACCATGTTATGGATCTGCAACAAGGAAGACAAAGTCACTTCATGTTTCATGTACTGGTCTTAGTTAACAAATGTAATTTAAGACCTTCCACTTTATAATTGCTGGAAGCATTAATCACAAACTGCTATCAGACTGTCTGGCTTTAGGGAGCTGATTGTTCAAGGAATAGGGACAAGGACACTTTTACTGACCTAGTTGGAAACTGCAGGAGTTGTAACAAACCCACTCTTATGTAAAACCCAAGGAAACAGTGGCAATAAAACCACTGTGACTGAGTAACAAAGTTCTGAGACCCCTCTGCAAGTCAGCAATTAACTGTGCACAGCCTGACAAGTGCTGAGAGGAGCAGGAGCAGCAGCTGGTGCAATCAGAAAAGTGGAGTTTAATCCTTCAGGCCCCACTGCAGAGTTACCCAAGTCACTGCTCTGCACTTTCATTCCCAGTATCACTTCAGAGGAGTCTCAGCCTGCAGGTCCCTCCTCGGGCTGGGGCTGTGCCCAGCAGGTGTCCCCAGACCACCAGCCCCGGCCTCAGCTCCTCTGGCCACTCCATCACCCCTTGCTGGGGTTGTACATGGGGGAGGAGGAACTGCCCAAATCCCCATCCACTGAAAAAGTGAGGATCAGCTTCTCTGAAGGGCTGCACTGCACCCCCAGCACAGCTTCACATCCTCAGCACACGAGAGATTTTAATGGTTTCCATGAAAAACCACACGCTACACCATTTAGGGGCTTGCTTTAGAGGTGAACATGGCAGTGCTGGGTTGGATTCATCAATCTTGGAGAGCTTTTCCAACCCAAATGAGTTTATGATCCTACAGAGAGATCCTTGTTTCCATTACCTGATGCTAAGAGCGCTGAAACCTGGAATTTCTAATTCGCCTTTGGAGATAGATTTAAAAGATAAGCAAAGGAAAACTTGAATCACAGTCTCATTTATTGCTTAATTGCATTTGTGACTCAACTGGATGTGAAGTGCATGTGAGAAAAATCTCTCAGTAAGAACCTCTGCAGGGATCCCACATCACCCTGAAACATCATCAGGAGCATCATCATCATCATCATCACCAGACACACACTGCCCTGCATGACCCCTCCTCTTAAAAACACTGGCTTTTTTAAGAATTGGCTTTTCCAAGTCACTTCTACCTCTCCCCCAAGACACCACAGGAGCACCAGGAGCTGAAGTCTCTTGCTTTCAGGAAACCTTGGGCTCAGACCATGTTTTGTCCATCCCTGCAGGACTGTTTAAGTGATGGAGATACCTGAGTAATGCTATCAGTGATGAAACACTTGTCCTGATTTTCTGATTTGCTTTTATCAAACTTACGTTTAAAGTCCATGCAGGTTTTGGATGATTCTAACTTCTATAGGGTGTAAAACCAACTCCAGGCCAAAGATTAATTAATTTGTCCTGTTTTTTTCTTTACTCTGCAGATATTTAAAGCCCTACCATGAGGTCAGGCCTGGTAAAACTCAGCTTAACCTTTAGAGCAGCAAGAACATCTATTCTGGCATATTTTAGTTCTTATTATTTCACTTCAGTGCACTGACTTTCTTCCATGTTTTGGCCCTTGCCCTGCCCTCAGTGCCCAGGAAAGACAGTTTAGCACCACAGTTTAAGCAATGCACAACATCAGGGTTGGGGTTTTTCTTCAGTTTTTAGAACCAGAGCCCTTAGAATAGTTAAAGCTCAATTCTGGGAGTTTCCAGACAAATATTTTTAAACTTGCAAAACATGATACTCTCTTTCCCAACACATATTTTAGACTATGAATTACCAGGGTGAAAAAGGTTCTGCTGCACACACCATTAGCTGGTACAATTAATTTTGCAGTTACTGGTAATCCCCAAATATTCATTACCTAAATGAAGAACTGATGACAATAAAAAGGGTCATCAAGGGATTATCAGAAGGTCAAGGTGGAGAAAGTGGTACGTTCATGTGCACACACACCTACAGAAAGGTGAAACTGGTCAGGGAATTTCCAGCCACAGCTTTGCCTTTGTTCAATACCCCCAAACCCACACCACAGGATGCCCCAGGTGCTAAACCACCTCCACACCAGGACTGCCAGGCTGTGATTCCCCCCCCTGCTCTGGGGGACACGTGGTGCCAATTAAGGACAGTGAAAGTGGCCTTGCACCCTCAGCTCCTGCTGGAACACAAACCACCCATTTTGGATTCCTCACACATTTGTAACCAATTGAGAACGCGCTGTCACGGAGCAACTGCTGAGCAGAACACCAACATCTCACACTCCAGACAACTGCCAGCAGCTCCTCTCATTTTCCTTTTTTCTTTGACCTGTAGGGAAACTTGATTCTTTGCAAATAAATACATAAAAATGTTCAAGCCCATTCAACAACTTCTCCCCCCTTCCCGTGGTGTAGTTTTCTCAGAATGTTTCATCCAAAGTGTCAGAAAGAGAAGCTTATAGTGAAAACCTTATTTGCCTATTTTAAAATAACACAGATCACGAAATTCCTTGCAGTGCAGTGAAACACAGTGATGGAAACAAGAGGACCTCCCAAAATGCCTCAAGTGTCACCTGTTCAAGGGATGACACCACAGAGATAACAGCAGCACACCCATCCTGCACACCAGTATTTCACCTTAAACCAACTGTTAGAATAAAATTCACACATTGGCTCATATCCAACCTGACAATAATGTTACCAAACCTGCCAGGACACCACCCAGCTTTGAGCAGCACCAGAAATGATAATTTATTAACACAAAGGGCTACTGAAGATGTTCACTGGGAACAGAAGAGACAGGTAAAGTGCCACAGAGCAGAGCAGGGCAGGGAATTTGGCAGCCCTGCTCCCTCTGGACACTGGGCAGGGCTGTAACTGCCCAGGAATTCACATTTTAGTCTCTATGTGCCTTTGTCTGCTCACACTGCAACCCCTGAGTACCCCCCAAAACAACTCCCTCATTTAGGAGCTTGCAGCAAACAGCTCAAAATAATTGATAAGTAATTGATATGGTGTTCCAAATTCTCCCCTGCTGCTCCCATGTTGAGAGGACTGACTGGCACACGGACTAATTCACTCAAAAGTTTACTGAGAACATCTGCTTTGAGTCATCCATGATAATCCTTTCCAGCCAACCCTAATGACAGCCACAGAAAACAAATCTTATTTATTCCATGCAAGGCTCCTTAAGTCATCCAGCCATTCAGCCATACTCTGGAGCTTACTATTGCTGAGATCTTTTCCAAGTTAAGCACTGAATGTTTTTACTCCAGCCTTAGACAAAAACAGGGGTTTCTGAACTCTTAGGAAAAGATCAAGAAGCTTCATTTTCTTTTCTTAACTGCCTTCTTAATCTTATTTCAGCCTTTATAACCCAGGACCAATTGAGTGATTAATTTCAGGGTGTTACACAGCAGTTTTTAAAGGGGTTTTGGGGAAGGTTGAGGTTCCCTGTTCCCTCCCACCTCCATTTCCATCGCTACCTTCCCAGGAAATCTGAAAGCAGCAGCAGGCTCAGCATCCATGCAATCTCTACCACCATTTCCAGGTGCTGGGATGTGTTTTCTGTGGGACCAGCACACTCCATGGGATGCTCTTCCTTCACCTACACACCAGCCCAGACCCCAAACACAACGTGAGCACCCCCAGAACACCTCCCTGTCCTCCTGGGGACTGCCTGGACACACAGCACAACCTGTGCTCCAGCCTGAAAAACAAATGTTACAGAAACTTTCTATTGCAGACACTCAGATAAAGCAATGGTTTTCTTTTTTTTAGTACTTCACAGGGATATTGCAAAGATCTTTGCATGCCTGACTAGATTGTGATAAACAACAAACCAGACCTCAGTTATCTGGAATAGAAGGAGCAGCATTTTTTGTGTAACATGGAAAACTCAATGCACAATTCCAAAAAAGCCTTGCAGTGAAACTGCTCGTGCAAATTCCTGCCTTTCTGGTAGAAAGGCTCTTCTCAACCACAAAATTCAGGTAGCAGAGCTAAAAGGCATCATTGGATACACTGACATCATCCTTCTGGGTCACATTAGTGCCTTCACAAGTTTCTAAAGGATACTTAAACTTGGCCTGGAGTCACTCATCCCTGCCAATCCTCTAAAACCAAACTGTAACACCATCATCCTCCTGAAATCACAGCTCCAACAAGCACAGCCTGTCTGTACTGTGGGCATGGTGAACAGAGAACATGGATATCACAACACACTGCTTTGGAAAGAAAGAATTTGCCATCATACTTAACTACTTCATCAGAATATCCACAAATACTCAACATTTCAATGGTTTCAGAGAAAGTATTTTTGTAACACTGTCCCACCTGTAGCACCAAAGCAGTTTGGCAGAAGCAAGCAGAGAAGTGGAGGCACTGTGGGAGACTGAACAAGTCTTTTTTTCTTCCTACAAACACAAATCCAGGTACCTGTTACCAAAGCTGGAGGTTTCTGATGGCAGTCAATACCAGCAGTAGGGTCCAGATAGAAGTTCACAGGAGCATTTGTACATTTGTTTGTCTTCCCCCTGCTCCAGGACTGTGTGTCTCCTCAGGGAGTGCAGGAAAATGTTCAAGAAAATCCCAGGTTCAAGGTCAAGATTGCTGGAGAAGCCAGGGAGGCAGAGCTGATTGCCAAGAGGTGCAGTGCCTGCTCCAGGAGCGATGGCATCGCTGGTGTTCCTTCTCTTGGAGCTCTCAGTGGCACCTGCAGCCCAACACCAGCTCCTGCCCCACACTGGGGTCCCCCCTCAGTGTCACACCTTGCCCCAACACTGCTTTTGTACAAAAGCTACTTCGCTGCACAATAATCTAAAATATGGAATAAGAAGGGAGAAGAGAAAAGTTGCTGTTCACAGGAGGCTTTATTTAAACGTGACAACAGAAATACAGCGGTGCAGAGTTTATTTAGCATTTTGTGCAGGAACTGTGAGACACCAGACACTGACAATACATGCCAGCAAGAGAAAATTGTAATGTCATTTGTTCTAAGGTACAGACCAAACACACCAAGTCAGAATTCAGGTTACAACCTGCTGGTATTTAGTTCAGTTCCCTTGCAGCTGATCTATTAACAGTTCCCCCTAGCCCCAATGTGACATGATGTTGTCTAAAGATAGGGAACACGAGATACTATTCACAGACACAACATACCAAAAAGATGACAATGCACTACTTCGCTCACATTATTGAAAATGCCTGAAAGTCAGTTTGCCAAGAAAAGGTCCAATATTAACCAGTACACAAAAGATATCCTTAAAGGTGGAGGCCAGTTTTCTAACAGTATTTAGTAAAAACAGATCTTTAAATGTGAAAGAATCTCTTATTTGGGTAGAAAATCATTCACTGGGAGAATCTTCTATGACACAGAAATTCCTATGCAGACCTTGCTTTGAAAACTGATCAGAAATTTGTGGTGCAAAACAAGGGATAAAAGAAATGCTGCTTGAGTACCAAGAACAGTCCAAAGAGCGACCAGGCACAGGAAACATTATCCACATCTCTGAACTTAAAACTCCCAGGTATACTTCAAAGAGTCAAACCAATCTGCATATATTTTATTTGTAGTTAGGCTTTATTTAATGGCAAAGTAACATCATCCAGATACCTTCCTGTATGGACATTACAAAGCCAGAATCATCAAAGAGAGTAAGGTCAGATTCCAATAGAATTCCGCAGTGCGAAGAAACCGGTGGACCTGAAATATTTCCCCTGCTCCCTCCTGGCAGTGCCCACGCACATCCCTGAGCTGGGCAGACACCACAGCAGCCAAGAGAATGAGAGGAGCTTGCCAGCACAAAGCACAGTTTGCCCTGGCACTCACAAAGGGCCTCCAGACACAAATCCACAGCAGCTGGGAGTGCCGTGAACGCTCCAGCTCTCCTTTGCATGGGAGGCACCCGAGAGCCCTGGCATAGCAGGAACAGACTCCAGGCTGGGCCAAGGCAGGGCAAACCAGCCAGCAAAAGAAGTATCCACTGCAGAAGGATGGTACAAGAGGTAGTAAGACACAGACTGTGAAGACAAGACACACCGCAGCTCCCTGTGCTACAGGAAAAGGTCTTTAAGGCAGACAGAAAACAGCAACAGTGAAACACTTTTCTCCATTCACGTTTATCAGCCAATAACTGGAAGACATTTTTGTTACTACAGAAATACCTGTCTGTCAACTTCAACAGCTACTAAACATTCTGTGTAACACTGTAAGAATCATGCCTGTAGTGCCAACCCTGAGCTGCAGAGGTACAGAGAAGATTCACTGCACTACGACCCAACCCAAATTCTCTTTCCACACCCCACAACAAACCCATCTCACCAGACTGTGAAGCTGGACAAATAAAAATTCATTATCCTGATTTTGAAGAGCCCAGCAGCCCAAGAGGCTACATGAAATACTATCCAATTGGTAAAAATTCCTGCTGCAGGAACAGAGCAAGAACCAGGGAGCACAACCCCAGGCAGCCACTGCCACTCTCGGTGGCATCTACCACAGCACACTGCAAGCAAGATCATTTAATATTGTTTTCCACTCAATCCCAAGCTGTAAGGAATGACAGAGGAATCAAATTCAGCTGGAATTACATCTTCACCTCAAGGTGCAACAGTGCAAGAAGGACATACATGAAGAAGAGGTCAGAGGACAGCAGCGATGAGAGGTTTTGAAAACATGGTTAATAACATAAAGTTCAAGTTTTCATTTCACACGGTATTGAAAAAATAGGAAAGAGACACACAAAGCTTGAAATAAGCCTTCCTATGCATTATTAGTCATACTAAAGAAAATGTTAATCAACTGTTTTCATGCTCACTAGCCTAATCTGCAACAAGACAAATACTGATTGCACATAGAAATAATCAGGGAGCTACCAGTGCATTCAAACAATCTCTCCACAGTCTCCAGAGCCACTATGGAGGTTTAAGGACTGATTAGACAAAATCCAGAAGGAGCTGTTTCACAGAGGTGATGGACCCTTCCAGCCATTCCCCTACACCTGGGGAACAGACACTGAACTAGGAGCACAAACACATCAAAACACCCATTTCCATCTACTCCTAACTGGACTCAGAGCAGCAATTCAGAACTGTCCTCTCAAAAAGATCCATTCAGACAACTCTAGGAAACAGCTTGTATTGTTAAGGACCTAAAAATTCAGCACTTCCAACCTCACTGCCCCAGCACAGTGCTCCATGTGATCCCAAAATTCCCAAAAGAAATGCCCAAAGTTTCTCTCCCCACTCAGGCTCTGCAGTTGTTCCCTGTCACCATTTCAGCCACGTCACACTCACCCTCACAACCCCTCAATCCCTGCACTGGTGCTAAGCACACCCAACTATGATACAGTTTCCTTGTCTACAGATAATCATTTCTCCTCCTCTTTGCCCTGTACAGAAAATTCAACCAGACAAATCTTGGTAGTTACAATTTATGATAAGCCATGAACTGAAATCCAAATTATTGCTTCAAAATTTAGAGAGACATAAAATGAGGTTGCTGTGCAAGCAAAGTCACGGGGACAACCGGTCCTACTTCAACGAGACAGAAATGCAGTTGGATGATTATTCAGGCAGAATAATACAGAATATATAGAAAATCCAGCCTTAAAATGTGTCCCTTCTGATTCACCATGATCTTGGTGCTTTCTGCTGAAGGAACACACCTGAACTCTCTGTTGGAACCTCCCTGGGTTAAGGTAAGAGCACGGTGAGGTACCACAGGACCCCTAAAGGCATCGCTTGGACAAAACCATTCTGTGACCACCTGCTCCATCTTCATCCACTGCAGAGAACTGGTGAGCATTTAAAATCATGCAATGTGCATTTAAGGACTTGATGAGAAGGGGTCCAGAGCTTTGTTTAAGTTTTTAAATATTATTTTATCCATCCCTTAAAGTATGTACCCAGAGCTGTTAACACAGAGGAGTTTATAACTGAGTGCAATTCAGAAAGGCCATACTAATGTTCCCACAATACAGAATTTTCATCGCTTTTTTTAAAAAAAAGTAAAACCATTTATCACCATACCAGTGTACTTTAAATGCAGCAGGCCAACTTTTCTCAAATTTCTAGAAAAGTTTCTCAGCTGATTCCTTAAATGATAAAGGAGGTTGAGGTGAATACAATGTTGAATTCTTTGTGGGATGTATTAATTCATCACACTGAAGTGCAAGATGCTCATGTGACTGCTCATGAGAGTTTAGGCTTGGTGTGTTTGTTCACAAAACCTGAGAAAAATAGTGTTACAAACTGGGAAAGTTTATGGAGAAGTCACTGTACCCTTTCAACAACTGCTTCCAATAGTGAATTCTTGTCAGCACACACTATAAACAACTTTTATGGACACGGAAAAAAAAAATTGAAATCAATTTACACATCTCCTAGAATTACTGCTCTTCAAATTCTACATTAAACACTGCTGCCAGTCATCCATTTCCAAATACCTCTATTCTCTGAAGGCTGTGTCACCTCAGGACAACGTCACCTGTCAGGAAAGCAAAGCCCCCCAGTAATCCCTGGAGAATGTTTGGACATTCCAGCCAGTGGCACAATCCTCAGCAGCTCCTTGGAAACAAAATGCCTTCTCTACCTTTGGCTGGGAAAAAAAGTCTTCCCTGGAGGAAGGTGAGCATGGAGCCTTCTCAGCTCAGGGTTTGTAAAAGCAGCTCCAGTTCAGAGGCAACTGCCCAGTGTGCCCTTGGCAGGACCAAGGAACCCAGTACTCATCTGCATTTTTTTAATATTTAAACAGAGAACATGGAATTGTGGAATCCTAAACTGGTTTGGGTTGGAAAGAACCTTAAACTCCACCTCATTCCTTCCCCTTGTCACGGGCAGTAACACCTTCCACTATCCCACATTGATCCAACCTGGCCACGAACACTTCCAGGGATGGGGCAGAACACTCACGAAGCTCCAACTTGGCCTGGTTATTTCTAACCTAGAGGCAAAGAAAACATCTCTATTTCCAGTTCAGAAAGCCCCAGTGAAGCTTAAGCCCCTTGGCAGCCTGTCTTGAAAAGTCCAGCAAAGAGAATACAAAGTCAAAACCCAAAAGCTCCTATTTTGACAGAAAAACTCTTCCTCACAAGCCAGCAGACACTGAGTTTTCCAGGATGCAGCCAGGCTCCTGAGCAGTGAGCTCAGCTCATGAGCTGCAGATTCACAAAGATATCTAAACATCATCTCCTTCACCTCACTGTGCTCAATTCTATTCAACAATCAACTGTGGTTTCTCCAAGGATTAAATACAATATGGAAATACTCTTTTTTCCTGGAACTTTCAGGATGACAAGTTATGTACAGACATTCCCTGTTCTTTCCTGCTGCAGTTAATTTACAGAGCATGAGGAGTGTTATGGACTGACCTGCTCAGAAGGTGATGGTTTGAGTTACAGACATTTGTAGATGTGCTGGAAGTTTGTTCACTGAAGACAATTTATGACTGTGCATCATCACCCTGAGAAAACACTGTGTTCCTCTACCTTCCACAGCTCTACACTCCTTAAAAAAAATAAAAATTTCAAACCCTCCAGACCTGTACTATAACTGTGATCCTCTGCAAGCTGATCCTGCACGGAAACTATGTGAGAAAGCAGCTCCACAGAAGTGCTGGCTGTCACTCTGAGACAAGACTTCCACCTCTGCACAGTCGTCTCCACAGCACAAAGTTTGAAAACACACCCAGCTGAGCATGTCCCTGAATCCCTTGGATGCAGGATCCCTCCTCCCCAGCTGCTGGGTTAGAAACCACTCTGCTCACTAAAACAGAACTAATTATGTTTTACTTCCACTGACTCCTCAGCAGAAATTGCTACCACTGACTGTTTGGACATGCTGGAAATTGTACACTTTGATATTAACAATCACACTCAGGCACGCACTGCTGCCCTGTGAAAGCTGTGCCCCTGAAAACACCAATTCTCTGCCGAGTTTTAGCAGATTGCACCTCAAATTAAAGCAATTTGCTGGCACTTAAATATTATTCCAAACACCAAAAGCATGAATTACCCACAGAAAAAGTAATTTAGCTGTTAGAACACTGAATAAACAAACCTACATTTACATTAAATGGAATGTGAGGTACTTACCTTTACCTTAAATTATTTCTTTAAAGACCAAGTGTAAAAGTGGGGCCACATCCTACCACATTATACAGACCGAAGGGAAGTATATTTGGTGTTATCACCAAGCACATAACTGGTGAGAAGAGATAGCAGCAAAATGTTATCAGCCAAAACAGACATGTTTTTATGTAAAAAAACTACACTGACGTTAATTTTAACCCCAAGCCTAATGAATTGGAGTAACTATGCCTCAAAAGCAGTGCTTCTTGACTAACATCAAACTTCTGCAACAGGCAGAATCGATTCCTCCTTCCCCTCTCCTGAAACTTTTGTGGTTCCTGGAAAAAAAAAAAAAAAAAGAAATACTAACTGTCACCTGCAGCAGCTTTTTGAAGAAATTGGGAAAGGATCTCTCAGGGAGAAAAAGCTTCAGCTGCAGTGGAGCTACTGTGATCAGGAGCCAAAGGTGCCAGAATGACAGTGCTGCTGTGTCATGTGGCCACAGCAGAACCCTGAAGAGAGGCAACCATACACATCTCACCACCCCTAAACTGGGCTCACCCTCAACTTACCACACAAACCCCCCCCGAAAAAGACAAATTAGAATTACCAGCCCTGACCCAGACTTCTGAAACACAACCTAACCTGAAAGTCTTCCTAAGACACAGGCTGGGTGCCCCTCCACACGGGAGCTTTGGAGTGTTTCCCCTCCTGCCCCTGCTGATGCCAGGCTGCAGTGCCTTGGCAGCAGGAGCTGATCCAGCTGGATCCCATGCCCATCCCAGCTCCAGCCCTGCCAGGATGACCTGCTCAGCTCCCTGCTCTCTTGGCTTCAAGGTGTGCCAAGGTGCACTCAAATGGCCTCACCCAGGATCCAGAACAGCTCCAATGGGAGCAATTCAGGAAAGCAGCAGCCACAAGTCCTCTGCTGTCTGTTCCAGCACATCTCTCCTGGAAGGGCCCTCACCTTGCACACCAGCTGTCTGTTCCAAGCTGTGACTGCCAGAGGTTATTCCCCATATTTATACTACCTACAAAAAGTTGGTTCTTCAATTGAGGAGCTGTTTCATGGCTACACCAATAAAAATGTGTTAATGAGTTATTTCCCTGCAGCCTCTGAGCATTCAGAGTGCTCATTTCCCACCTAGGGCTCACGTACAGCACGTGCAGACTGCTGCTTGCTGCAAAGTTTTATCATTTGGAATTTAAAAGCTCTTTAATGATCCCCCTATGATGACCCAGTCTGACAGTGCGAGGGGGCTCAAGCCTGAGCTGCCACCACCCCACTGTCAGCATTCCTTGCCACTCAGTTCCCCAACTCAGTGCCAGAACTGCCACCTCTCCGAGCCCAGAAAGAGCTGGGGCACGCAAGGAGGTCCCTGAGGAGCCCCTGTTCAGGTAGGGTTTGGCCAGGTGAGTTCCTTGGTTGGGTCAGCACAAGGGAGGGAATAAGAACAGCTGGAGGTGGGGATATGATAGAGATCCAAGCAGCTCCCAGCTCCACTGGCAGCTTCAGCTGGTGTAAGTACAGGGATTTAAGCCAAATCAATCCAATTTTTGATCATTTGGAGCATTGTCCACACAGCCTTTAGTGGAAGGTGATGCTTTACTCTTGAGTTGCAGAGCTCACTCATGAGTTACAATTCAGCAGCATCTTCCTGGCTGGCTGTGAAGATGTTTCCCAGCAGTTATTCCAGGACACATTCAGAGCCCCTGTAATGCTGCATGCCCACAAACACAGGATAATTCCAGGCATCTGTGAACCACACACAAGTGACAGCAACAAAAAAGGCTCTGCAAGTGAAACTTGACCATAAGGCAGCCACTGTCACCTCAAAAAACCCAGACAGGCGTGGTTAACTTTTCCAGGTGACAACACCTCCTTCCTGCCAGGTCCCAAGGCAGCAGGGAAGCACCCAGGAAGCAGCAACATTCCACTGCTCATGGAATCACAGACTGGGCTGGGTTGGAAGGGACCTTACAGCCTATCCCATTCCACTCCTCTGCCATGGGCAGGGACACCTCCCATTGTCCCAGGCTGCTCCAAGCCCCAAATGTCCAGCCTGGCCTTGGACATTTCCAGGGATCCAGGGGCAGGCCCAGCTGCTCTGGGCACCCTGTGCCAGGGCCTGCCCACCCTCCCAGGAAGCTTTTCTTTTCTGCTCCCACACTCATTTAAACACTTCGAGAGCAAATTCTGCTGCCAGAACTATTTGTGATGCACCAGAAGCCTTATCAAATAATTGAGCTACAACAAGAACTACCTGGGAAAAGATCCATATATTGCCTTTTTTCTTCTTTAAATCCTGATCAATTCCTCGGTTCAATTCACCACACGATCCTGCACGCATTAAATGGGTGTGTGTAGCAGGAATAAGAAGTGGGTGTTATTTAAATTGTCACTGCTGCCGAAACAAACACTCAAATTAGAGCTTCAGAGCAAATGACTACTGCCATCATCACTGCAACCTGGGGAGTTTCAAGGAATTAACAACTGAAAAGCAGTTTGACATTCTCCTTGCTTTGACCCCTCAATTCAAACTCTCTGATATTTCTGTTCACTCAAATTTTGTCTCAGCAGCCCCAAAGTTCACAATGGTCTCACTGTACAAATTAAAAGTTTTTAAACCTCCAGCCTCCCAACTCCTCTCAAGAAGTGACAGCCTGCACTGCCTCCAAGCCAAATAAGCTTTTTTGGAAAGAAATGGACAAGCAAAATTCAAAGCAAAGCCAAAAAACCAACTGTTCTGTCACCTTCAAACAGTGAATTCAAGTAAATCCAAGTGTTTGCAATAAAGAGGAGTAAGAAACACAGACCTCATTTAAAGTTATAATAAAGAACCTGAATGCAATGGGACTGTCTACATCAGGCCCAAATCTTTATCTGGAACTCAAGACTGACATGATAGCAACACTTTACACCTTGCACATTAGGAAATGCTCCCCAAGCCCCTGCATTTTGTCACACACCTGGAACAACCTGCTGCCTTCAGGCTCAAAATGTGAGACCGCTCAAAACAAGATGAGCTGCAAGTGAGGAAAGGGACAAAGAGGGCAAGAGGTACAACAGGTTCTCTGCACCTCCCTCAAAACTGCTAAGCTCATTAAGGCTCGTAGAAAAGGATAAAGCTCAAGCAAGAGCCATTCCTAGTCTACTCTCGCCCACACATAACATTTCCTGCATCCAAAGAAATCACTGAGACCCTCAGGAAGTGAACCACCAGCTTCCCCTGCTTTTATAATTTTTATTATTACAGCACCTTCTTCAGACACTCCTGGAAAGCACTTTTACCACTGGTGAGGAGGGTTTTGTCTCCAGCACCTTGGTAAAACAACCAACAGGGAGAACAGCCATGGAAGCATCTTTAACCATGCAATTTATACCAGCTGGGAGATTAGCCCATGCCAATGCAGCAACCAACATATTCCAACACACAGGCCAATTAATTATTAATAATTCAGACCATGGACCACTCCTGAAGGTCTGTGCAGCAAGTCCAGCTGAGATACTCCATGAACCACAGCCTGAGTTAGAGCCAAGCCCAACCTCACAGGAGCACACAATACAGGCTGTTACTCAAACCAAAGCTGGGTTTGTGTCACAGAGGGGTACTAATGGCAAATAATGAAGTTATTATCTAATATTTAAAAACAGGAACAGATTGCTACATATTCAGCATGAGGAACCATTTAATTGCAAGCACAATTCTAGCAGCTGGTTGGAAATGACAGGCTTGCCCACAGAGCAAAAACCAACATTTCTCACCACTCCTGACATCAGGGAATAAATTCCCCCAGGAGCACAGAGCTTGAGTTACCAAGGCAAAGGTGTTCTGCTGGGTGGAAGGGGTGACTTCTCAGCACACAGAGCCTTGTTCCCACCAGAATCCAGGAACATCTCCCCTGTCAGACCTCACAGAACAGAACTCCTGCCCTCCTCCACCTCCTGCTATGTTCTCACAGAAGCCTTGGAAGGAAAGTGATGCTGGTACTCAGTGCTTAGGTCATGGAGCAGAAGTGGTTTGCCCATATGTTTCCTCGAGGAGAAAAGGCTGAATAAATGAAGACACAATACCAGACATCCCGGGTGGCTTCTAGGATGATGTAAGTTCTTTTATAAATAGCTTATTTCTTATAGGTCTCCTTTGAAATAGTTCAGAATTTACACAGGTAACCTCTAAGTGTGGGAAACTAAGTTATAAATATATTCTGCAGCAATTACTAGAGGAGGTTCAAGTGCTAAACATGTGTAAATTCAATATTGCTCCCGAGTCAGCAGGGCTTTATGGAGCAGCTGGAGATGAACAATCAGCACAGGAGATGATTTCCTGAGGCCAGCAGGTTCTGCAAGCTTGGGGAAATGATTATTTTGACCAATTCAACCCAACAGAAGTAGAGAAACTTATGTTTTTGGTTTTTTTTTTAATTTAAATCATGAGCTGTGAGTCGACCAAGATTTAACTAACCCCTCAGGAACGAATATCCACAACGGCAGCTCCTGTTAGGGGATGTGTCAGGGAATTTAAGTGAAGCTTAAATTTACAGACCCTACAGTAAAGCACCATGAAGAACCAACCACCTCCTCCCTCTTCAGCCCCAGAGAACTGGAGTGGTTTTGCCTACCTGAAACTATTGGTGCAGCTTTCACCCTCTCCAGAAACACACACAACCAACTAGATCAAAAGACTGAATTAAATCTAGGCCTCAAAGCTTGACTTTCTTGGTAAATGAGGAAGTCAGTGACAACAATGAATGTTGGAGGTTTGAACACAACTAAGGAGAAGATCCTAAGAGCCAGCAGAAAGTAGCTGGAGCTTTCCACGAGTCCCTGAAGGCACAGCAGCTCACGGCTGCACTGACTCTCCCAGCAGGAAAACAGCAGAGCAGCTTCTTGTACTTTCACACTGGTACCCAAGTGTGATTAAACTCAGAATCTGGTTTTTAAACACGTTCAAAACGTAAGTTTTTCTTCCCTCTGTGCCAGTGATGTGCCAGGTAGTGAACAATCAACCACACCACATATTCCATGTGCTTTGGAGCCAGGAGTCAGAGCTCTCAGCCTGCACAATGAACCTCAGCTACACCACCTCTGCTCTCCTTCAAGAAAAGGTTAAACTGGAAGACAGACCCTGCCTACAGGCACTTCAGAACAATGGGCCGATTTTTCTGCCACCAATTATTGCCCTGGATAAGTATCAAGTATGTAGAATTATAATTTAACATACATCACTCCTAAACTTAAGGGGCTACTGACCTGTTGGCAGCTGCCTTGTTATTTTGTTATTTTGGGTTCTCTCACAACAGCATGGTGTGACATCAGCACGGGGAGAAAAGGACGAGTATCCATCACAAAATTGACTTCCTGGCTGCTTAGTTCTGCACAGCCACAGTGTCTGACAAAGTAACACCAGAATTAGGGGAACTACCGCAGCTGATAGTCCTGAAGTCAAAAGGCACCACAGATCTGCTAGGATTTTATTAAAGTAGGTTGGCATTCAGTCTCACGTAGAGTGAAAAATCTGCAGCCACAGAAAGAGAGCTCAGAGCAAACGGGATTCATGAAGTGCACTGACATTTCAGCAAGATCCACGTTAAAGTACTGCAAACTCAGACAACGCTGACATTTAACAGCCCACAATTACCAGCATGATTTGTTACTGTTACTCCAATGTGTAACACTGCAGCTCACCACAGATGCCCAGCCCAGGGGGTACCACAGAACCTACAAGGTCACGGTGATTTTATTTCAGACCCCATGTCACAGGCACACTGCTCCGGGAGTGATTCCAAGGGACAATAACTTTATTAGCCACTTTAGGACTTTCATACAGGTCTACCACAAAAAAGCGCTAGTTCAGACAGGAGCAGGTATGACTTTAATAGAACCAAAACACCACTTCACACACCCCAGCCCCTGGAATAACACGTACACATTCAGCCTGATGCACCAGAGGCTGCCCCCACAAACTACAGATGGCCAAGACAGACCCACCTTGGCATCCTGCGGTGGTGACTGTTGATCTAAGACTCAAAAATCAGACAGATTGAGGGCCCTGCAGTCCTCTCACTGTAATAAACACCTAAGCGGAGAACTGCTCGGATGAGCCAAAAAACCCTTAAAAGGAGCAAACGATCCTTTGGATAACCGCCACTTAAGGCCACTTACAGGTAAAACACACGCTGACTTCTGTGCTTACACCACATCCCAGAAGGAGCAGATAAGCTCATTACGGCGCTGCAGGAAGGGATAAAAACGAAGACCGAGGCTGCTCGGTGCTGGAGCAGCTCCAGAGCCCCGCAGCCACCGCCCGGAGCCCTCTAGCCTACCGTCCCTACTCTCCTCTCTTCCCTGGAACCTGCTCACCCTGGCGGTCAGGGTCCACCGCAGGCGGCGGAGGCCCCCCCGGCCGCGGCCGGAGGACAGGTGGGCGCCCCGGAAGGTGCCGGCGAAAAAGCGCGGTCGGCGGAGGACCAGCGGCCCATCTCTCTCTCTCTCAAGACAATACAAGAATCCAAACAAATCGCGAAGTAGGAGGAGGAAAAAAACAAAAAAGAGAATGAGATGAGGGGATGGGGCCTGACCCCGCCGCCGCTCCCGCCGGCAAAACCCAACAATGGGCTAACAAAAACAAAGTTCCGGGGCGCCCACCTGCCTGTTTCGGGCCTCACGAGCCGCTGCCCGGGGTGGGGACTCCGCGGCTAGCGGGGGCGGGACGCACCGGAGGCTCCGGCGGGTGAGAGCTGCGCAGGTACCTCTGGAGCTGTCCAGCACCGAGCAGCCTCGGTCTTCGTTTATTTTAATTATTTATCCCTTCCTGCAGCCGCCGTAAATTGAGGGAAGGAGTTGAAGGGTGCAGTTGGGTGAGCTTATCTGGCTCACTTCTGGGCAGAGGTGTGTAAAGCACAGAAGTCAGCGTGTCTTTATTTACCTGACGAGAGTCCGTTAAGTGGCGGGGGTATATCCAAAGGATCGTTGCTCCTTTTAAGGGTTTTTTTTTTTGTCTCATCCGGACTAGAGCATGTTTCCTCCGCTTAGGTGTTTTGTATTACAGTGAGGACTGGGCAATGTGCCCGCATCTGCCAGGATTTTTTTTGAGATCTTAAGAGATCAACAGTCTCACCACCGCAGGATGGCCAAGGTGGGTCTGTTCCTTGGCCATCTGTAGTTTGTGGGGGCAGAGCCTCATGGTGGGGTGCATCGGCTGAATGTGTACCCAGTGTTATTTCCGGGGCTGGGGGTGGGGTTGTATGAAGTGTTTTTTGGTTCTATTAAGTCATACGACCCTGCATTCCTGTCTGAACTAAGCGCTATTTTTTTGTGTTAGACCTGTACTGTATGAAAATTCCTAAAGTGCTAATAAGTTATTGTCCTCATGTGGAGTTGGACAGCTCCCCGAGCAGTGTGCCGTGCCCATGGGGGGCTGAAATAAAATCACCGTGACCCTTGTCCGGTTTCTGGTGTACCCCGAACTGTGCGTGGGGCATCTGTTGTGACTGCAGTTGTTACACATTTGGAGTAACAGTAACAAATCGACATGCTGGTAATTGTGGGCTTTGAAATTGTCAGCCGTTGTCTGAGTTTGCAGTACTTAAAAACCGTGGATCTGGGCTGAAAATGGCAGTGCACTTCATGAGATCCCAAAGTTTGCTCTGAAAGCTTCTCTTTCGTGGCTGCAGATTTTTCCACCCCCACCCATCCCAACACTCTACCTTGAGACTTGAATGCCAACCTACTTTATATAAAATCTGGATTGAGCGAGATCTGTGGTGCCTTTTTGACATTCAGTACTATCAGCTGCGGTCCGTTCCCCTAATTCTGGTGTTACTTACTACTTACTGACTTTGTTCAGACACTGTGGCTTGTGCAGAACTAGCAGCCAGGAAGTCCAATTTTGTGATGGAATACTCCGTCACTTTTCCCCTTCTCCCCGTGCTGATGTCACCACGCATGCTGCTGTTTGTGAGAGAAACCAAAAATAACAAAACTAACAGAGCAGCTGCCAACCGGTCCCCAGTAGACCCTTAAGTTTAGGATTGGATGTATGTTAAATTATAATTCTACATACTTGATACTTAATGCCAGGGCAATATTGGGTAGGCAGAAAAATCGGCCCATTATGTGTTCCTGAATTTGCCTGTAATTCAGGGCTGTTACTTCCTGTCCAGTTTAAGAAACCTTTTCTTGAAGGAGAGGCGCAGGTGGTGTAGCTAGCTGAGGGTGGAGTGGTTCCATTGTGCATGGCTGAGATCGTCTGAAACATCCTGGCTCCAAAGCACAATGGACGATAAGAACAAATATGTGTGTGGTTGATTGTTCACATACCTGGCACCAAGAAAATCACCTGGGCCACAGAGGGAAGAAAAACTTACGTTTGGAACATGTTTAAAAAAACCAGATTCTTCTGCTTTCTTCTTCTGATCGTTCTGAAGTTTAATCACACTTGAGGTAAACCAGTGTTGAAAGTACAAGAAGCTGCATCTCGTGCCGTTTTCCTGCCTGGGAGACGTCAGTGCAGCCTTGGAAGCTGCTGTGCCTTCAAGGGACTCGTGGAAAGACTCCAGCTACGTTCTTCTGCTGGCTCTTAGGATCTTCTCTCCCTTAGTTTGTGTTCAAAACTCAACATTCATTGTTGTCACGACTTCCTCATTTACCAAGAAAGTCCAGCTTTGAGGCCTAGATTTAATTCAATTTCTATTGATCTAGTTTTGGTTGTGTGTGTTTCCGTGGAGAGGGTAAAGCGCACCAATAGTTTTAAGGTAGGCAAAACCACTCCATGTGTCTCTTGTGCTGAAGGTGGGAGGAGGTTGGTTGGTTCTTTTCATGGTGCTTATTACCCACTGTAGGGTCTGTTAAATTTTAAGCTTCACTTAAATTCCCATGACCATCCCCTAAACAGAGCTGCCGTTGTGGATATTCGTTCCTGATGGGTTTAGTTTAAATCTCTCTTTGAAGTGGCCCTCGAAAAACTCACAGCTCATGGAATTAAAAGAAAAATAATTTTTCTTTTTAAAAAAAAAAAAAAACCCAAAAACATAAGTTTCTCTATCTTTCTGTTGGGTTGAAATTGGTCAAATATCACAACATTTCCCTTCCCCAAGCTTGCACAGAACCTGCTGGCCTCAGGCCAATCATCTCACTGTGCTTGATTGTTCACTCCAGCTGCCTCCATAAAAGCCCTTGCTGACTCGGGCGCACAGTGAATTTACACATGTTTAGCACTGAACCTCCTCTAGTATTGCTGTCAGAATATATTTATAAAAACTTAATTATTGTGGGGGTTTTTTCCCACACTTAAGGTTACACTGTGTAAAATTCTGAACTATTTCCAAAAGGAGACCTATAAGAAATCAGCTATTTATAGAAAAGAACTTACCATCTCCATAGAAACCACCCGGGATGTTCTGGTATTGTGTTCTTCATTTAATTTTTTTTACAGCCTTTTTTCCTCCTCGAGGAAACAATAGGAATGGGGCAAACACAACTTCATGCTCCATGACCCTAAGCCCTGAGTTACCAGCATCACTTGTTATTCTTTTTTTTCCCTCCCCTCCCAAGGCTGCTGTTGAGAACTGCAGGAGGTTGAGGGAGAGCACAGGGAGTTCTGGGTTCCTGTGAGTTCTGGACCGGGGAGATGTTCTGGATTCTGGTGGGACCACGCTCTGTGTGCTGAGGAAGTCACCCCCTCTTTCATCCCTCAGCAGAACACCTATGCCTTGGTAACTCAAGCTCTGCTGGGGGGGTTCTCCTTGGGGAATTTATCCCTGATGTTCAGGAGTGGTGAGAAATTTATGGGTTTTTGCTCTGTGGAAGCCTGTCATTTTTTTCCAAACAGACTGCTAGAATTGTCTGCTGCAATTAAATGGTTCCTCCATGCTGAATATGGACAATCTGTTCCTGTGTTTTAAAAAAGAATATTAAGATAATAACTTCCGCCCGGGAGGTATTTTGCACAACATTAGTACCCCTCTGTGACACCAAACCCAGCTTTGGTTATGATACAGCCTGTTTGTGTGCTCCTGGGTTTGATTGGCTCAACCGGCATGTGGTTCCGGGAGTAAAATCTAGTGCGGACTTTGCGCAGCAAGACCGACATTCAGGAAAGTGGTCCATGGTCTGAATATTAAAATAATGGTAATTGGCCTGTGCGTTGGAATTGGTTGGTTGCTGCATTGGGCGATGGGCTAAATTCCCAGCTGGGCACAAGCTGCATGGTTTAAAGATGCTTTCCATGCTGTTCTCACCTCCGTGTGGTTGTTTTAAAAACCAAGGTCTGTAGACAACACCCCTCCTCACCCGTGTAAAGTGCTTTCGCAGTATTGTCTGAATAAGGTTGCTGTAATTGAATAACAATTAAAAACAAGCAGAGGTGAAGCTGGTGGTGTCCACTTCCTGAGGGTCTCAGTGATTTCTTTCGTTGGATGCAGGAAGTGTTGCATGTGGGCGAAAGTGACTAGGCATTGCCTTCTTGTGCTTGAGCTTTAAATCCTTGTTCCTACGAGCCTTAAAAATGAGACTTAGCAGTTTTGTATTGAAGGAGGTGCAGAGAACCTGTTGTACCTCTTGCGCTCTTTGGTCCCTTTTTCCTCTCACTTGCAGCTATCTTTTAGTTTGTGAGCAAGGAGTCGCGTACATTTTGAGCCCTGGGAAGGGCAGCAGGTTGTTTCCAGGTTGTGACAAGAAATGCAGGGGCTTGGGGAGCATTTCCTAATGTTCAAGTGTAAAGGTTTGCTATCATGTTCAGTCTTGAGTTCCAGATAAGATTTTTGGGCCTGATGTAGACAGTCCCATTGCAGTCATGTTCTTATAATAAAACGTTAAATGCAGGTCTGTGTTCTGCTCTCTTCTTACACACTCCTCTTCTTTTCCTACTTTATATAATTGTGCAAACACTTGGCTGTTACTTTGATTCACTGTTTTGCAAAGTTGACAAGATTCGCTAGGGAGGAGTACATTTAGTTTGGTTTTTTTTTTTATTGGCTTTTGTGCTTTGGAATTTTGCTTGTCCATTTCTTTCCAAAAAAGCTTATTGGGGGTGAGTTTTTTTGGGGGGGGGTGCTTAGGGATTCATTGCGGCCTTGTCACGTCTTGAGATGGTAGTTGGGAGGCTGGAGGTTTAAAAAAAAAAAAAACACTTTTTTAAATGTGTACAGATGTCGATACCATTGTGAACTTTGGTGGGCTGCTGAGACAAAATTTTAGGGAACAATAAAATCGAGAGTTTGAATTGAGCAGGTCAACGGAGGATAATTTCAATACTGCTGTTTCCCGTTGTTAATTCCCTTGAAACTCCCCGGGTTGCACGCTGATGAATGGCAGTATCAATGTTGCCTCTGAAAAAGGCGCTAATTTGATGTTTGTTTCGGCAGCATTGAACAATTTAAATACACCCACTTCCTTTATTTCCCTAGCTAACATTGGCACGAGCCCATTTAAAAAAAAAATGGCTGGCGAAGGATCGTTTGGTGAATTTGAACCGAGGAATTGATCAGGAATTTAAGAAGAAAAAAGGCAATATATGGATTCTTTTCCCGAGGTAGATTTTTCCATTGGGTTTGTAGCGCAATTATTTGATAAAAGGCTTCTGGTGCAAAATATCACAATATAGTAGGATGGTTTGTTCCTGGCAGCAGAATTTTGCTCTCGAAGTGTTTTAAAATAAAAAAAATGAAAAAATGGGGGTAATATGAGAGTGTGGGGAGCAGAAAAGGGGAAAAAGCCTTCCTCCTTAGAGGGTGGGCAGCCACTGGCAACAAAAGGGTTGGCCCCATAGCAATGACTGGTGCTGCCCCGATGGATTCCCTGGAATACAATGTCCAATGTCCCAGGCCTGGAAATTTGGGGGGGCTTGGAGCCAAGCCTATTGGGACAACTGGGATGTGTCCCATAGCCCATGGCATTGGCGAAGTGAATTGGTATAGTCTTGGTAAGGTCCTTTCCAAACCCAAGCCCCAGTCTGTGTATTGCCATATCAGTTGGATTGTTCTTAAATGCTCCTGGGGTGCTTCACCCCGTCCCCCCCCCCCCCGCCCCCCCCCCCCTGCTCCTGGGGACCTGTCAGGAACGGGGGGAGGTGTTGTCGACCTATGGAAAAGTTCCACCGCCTGTCCGGGGTTTTTTTTTGAGGTGACAGTGGCTGCCTTAGGGTCAGTTTCAAATCACTTGCAGAGCCTCCTTTGTTTTTTGTTGTTGCTGTCGAACTTGTGTGTGGTTCACAAGTGCCTGGAATTATCCTGGTTTTGGTGGGGCCCAGTCGCATGCATTACAGGGGCTTCTGAATTTGTCCTGGAAATTATTGGAACTGCTGGGAAACATTTGCACAGCCAGCCGGAAGAATCGGGCTGAATTGTAACTCATGAGTGAGCTCGGGCAACTCACAGATAAATCATGCACACCCCGACTTTCCACTACTTAAAAAGCTGTGTGGGACATTGCTCCAATTATCAAAAATTGGATTTATTTTGGCTTCAAAATCCCCTGTACTTACACCATGCTGAAGCTGGGGTTGGCCTGAGTGTGAGCTGGGGGAGACTGCCTTGGGATCTCTCTCTCTCTCTCTCTAATCATATCCCCACACACTCCAGCTGGGTCTTATTTTTCCCTCCCTTGTGCTTGTACCCAACCAAGGAACAAACCTCAACACCTGACCAACAACCCTACCTGACAGGGCTCCTCAGT
>CM031877.1:795412-832614 GCA_018697195.1 Certhia americana
CCCTCATCCATAAACACAACCCCAACCAACTAGATCAAAGATTGAATTAAATCTAGGCCCAAGCTTGCTTTCTTGGGTAAATGAGTAAGCGGCCAACAATGAATGGTTGTTTGAACACAACTAAGGAGAAATCCTAAGAGCAGCAGAAGTACTGGAGCTTCCAGAGTCCTGAAGGCACAGCCTCATGGCTGCACTGACTCTCCCAGCAGGAAAACAAGCAGAGCAGCTTCTTGACTTTCACACTGTACCCAATGTGATTAACCTCAATCTGTTTTTAAACAATGTCAAACGAAGTTTTTTCTTTCCCTCTGTCAGTTGATGTGCCAGGTAGTGACCATCACCACACACATATTCCGGTGCTTGGATCCAGGATCGAGCTCTCAGCCTGCACAAGACCTCACGACACCACCTCTGCTCTCCTTTCAAGAAAAGTTAAACTGGAAAGCAGACCCTGCTACAGGCCTTCAGAACCAATGGCCGATTTTCTGCCACCAATTCTGCCCTGGATATAGCAATGTGTATAATATAATTTAACATACATCACTCCTAAACTTAAGGGCTACTGAACCTTTTGGCAGCTGCCTTGGTTATTTTGTATTTTGGGTTCTCCACTCACTACCGCATATGTGTGCCATCAGCACGGGAGAAAGGACGATATCCATCACAAACTTGACTTCCTGGCTTCTGTGTTCTGCACAGCCCCAGTGTCTTGACAAAGTAACAACCAAATTAGGGAACTACCGCAGCTGTAGTCCTGACGCAAAGGGCATCCACAGATCTTCTAGATTTTATTACAGTATTTTGGCATTATTCATTCTCACGTAGAGTGAAAAATCAGCAGGCCCCAGAAGAGAGCTCATAGCAAACGGGATTCAAATGAAGTGCCACTGTACATTTCCGCAAGTCCACGTTAAAGTAAATGCAACTCATACAACGCGGACATTTAACACCCACAATTACCCAGCATTGATTTGTTACTGTTTACTACTCATGTTTCACCCTCCCTTCAGCTCACCCCAGATGCCCCCATCCCGTGGGTAACCACAGAACCGCAAGGTCACGGTGATTTTATTCTCAGCCCCCATGTCGCAGGCACAACTGCTCTCGGAGTGATCCAAGGTACAATAACTTCTTTATAGGCCACTTTAGGGACTTTCATACAGGTCTACCCACAAAAAGCGCTAGTTCCACAGGAGGCCGTATACTTTATAAACCAAAACAAACCCACGTCACACCCCCCAATCCCTGGATACCCACGTACACATTCACTGAGCACCAGAGGCTCCCCACAACTGCAGATGGCCAAGACAGACCCACCTTGGCTCCTGCGTTGGTGACTGTGATCTAAGACTCAAAAATCGGACTATTGAGGCCCTGCAGTCCTCTCAAACTGTAATACCCCCCTAAAGCGGCGAACTGCTCGGATGACCAAAACCCTTAAAGGATTCAAACGTCCTTTGGATAACCGCCTTAGGGCCCTTAAGGTAAAATACACCGCTGACGCTGTGCTTCACCCATCCCAGAAAGGAGCAGATACGCTCATTACGGCGCTGCAGAAGGGAGAAAAACGAAGAACCGAGGCTCCGTTGCTGAGCAGCTCCGAGCCCCCGCAGCGCACCGCCGAGCCCTCCTGGCGGTCCCCGCAGCGCGGAGTCCCCCCCGGCCGCGGCCTGAGGAACAGGTGGGAGCCCGGAAGGTGGCCGGCGAGCTCGGGGGTGCCGCCCAGAGCCCCCTGCAGGCCGCGCCCGATCCGCGGCCTGGCGTGGGGAGGCGTCCGGGCCGCCCGCCGCATGGCCTGCCAGTACCGCCGGCCCCGGGAGCGCGAGCGGCGGCGAGGCGGGGGCGCGCGGCCCCTGTCGGGTGGGGAGCGGCCTCCGGAGCCCCCGGCGGGGCGGCCCTGAGCGCCCGGCCCGGGGGCGCGGGCGGGAGGCGCCGCCTGGCTGAAGGGACCCCGGGCGGACGGCGCGCCGGAGCTCCGCGCTCCCGCCCGCAGCGGATGGGGGCTCCGGTGCAACCGGGGGAGCGGCCCCGGCGGGAGCCCCGAGGCCCCGGGGAGGGAGAAAGGCGTCTGCGGCGGAGCGCCGGCGGGGGTCGTCCCCGGCCGGCGGGGGCCCGCGGGGCCCTGTACTCACGTTGGCTCTGCGGGTCGATGGCCTCAGCAGCCGGTTCCCTGTCGCTGCGGGACGGTGCCGAGCCGCGGTCATTCCTTTGGGCGAAGAGGGGCGGGGCTGCCGGCCTGTTGCGGGCGGGCGGCGGGGCCGGGCCGGGGCCGGGGGTGGGGCCGGCGGCGGCGGCGGCTCCTCACTCGCGCGGCGGCGGCCCTGCGGGGAGCCGGAGGGGCATGTTCGCTCACCCGCGGGGCGGGGGCGGCGCCGGGAGCCGGGGGGAGCGGGCGATTCCCGCGCTCGCTCCGCTCCGCTCCGCTCTGGGCGAACGCGGGGCGCGCTGTCGGCAGGGCCGCGGCCGCGCGCGGCTCCCGGGACGCGCCCCGACGCCGCCTGACGTGCGCGCGCCGCGCCCCGGCCCCCGCCCGCCCCGCGCCGCCGGGGTCGCGCAACCGCGACTGCGCCGGGGAGGTGGGCTGTGGCGGGAACGCGCGTGCGCCTTGGGGGACGGGCGGGACGGAGGGGGAAGGGGACCCCGGGGAGAGGGGACGGTGCTGGGGACAGGGGGACAGCACAGGGACTTCTGAGGTGGACAGGGTACGCGACAGGGCTGCTGAGGGGACAGGGACAGCCAACAGGGACTGGCTGAGGGGCCCGGGCCATTGTTGGGGTACATGGGGGACACCAACAGGTACTGCTGAGGGGACAGGGGACAGCAACATGACTGCTGGGGACAGGGGACCAGCGGACAGCAACAGGGCTGCTGAGGGACAGGGGATAGGGACAGCAACAGGGCTGCTGAGGGGACAGGGCGGTGCTGGGGACATGGTGACAGCAAACAGGGACTGCTCAGGGGACGGGATATGGACAGCTAACAGGGACTGCTGAGGGGAACACGGGGACCCACATGGCTGCTGGGGACCGGGGGACAAGCAAACAGGACTGCTGAGGGACGGGCGGTTGTTGTGACGGGAGCAACGGGACTGCTGGGGGGACAGCAATAGGACTGCTAAGTGTACAGGGGGAACAGCAAACAGGGATGCTAAGTGACAGGGTGACAGCAAACAGGACTGCTGAGGGGCAGGGGACGCGAACAGCGAACAGGGGCTGCTGATGGGAACAAGGGCCGCAACCGGGACGCTGATTGGACAGCAACAGGACTGCTGAGCGGGACAGGGACGCTGAGGTTACAGGGGCAGTGTTGGGGACATGGGTACAGCAACAGGGGCTGCTGATGGGCATGGGGACAGCAGGAAGATGTGAGGAACGCGCTGCCAGAGTAGCCCGTGAGGGGTACGCAGGGAACAGGTGGGGAGCGGGGCGTGGGAGCCCTTGGCCTCTCAATACCCCCGGACCCCTGCCCGCTCCGGAGGGACCGGCGCCCCTTTGGGAGAAATAATATGGAAAATAAATAACGGGATAACCCTCTGCAGGCCCACTCGGGCCCGTGTAGGTGTTGAGGGTTGTTCTGCTCACCTCAGCGAAGCCTCAGCATGGACTGTATAAACTTTTCACCAGCACTTTCAGAGCAGCTCGAAAATTGACTTCTATTTGGTTATTGAATGCACTGTTTTGAAGCTGAAGCCAGCTTTTTTGCACAACTGGACGCCTTGTGACAGCTGCTCTGGGCCACAAGGTGTGTGCGGGCGATAAAACTGAATTCCTATTTTATTCCTTCCCTGTGATCAAGGAGCCCTGGGCAGCCGTCTGCACGGGTCAGCTTTTTTCCAAGGGAGACATAAAAACCCCTCAGCTCAAAGCTTGGGTTTAGCCCAGGGATGCAGCAGGTCACACGTCCCACGTGATGCCCATCCACCCTTGCCCTTTACATACGGTTTTAATGAAGATCGGAGACTAATGTTTCCCAGAATTATATGGTTCCTCCTGTATGTCGCTTGCAGCACGCTTTTTTTTTTTTTTTTTTTCCCAGGAAAGGGTTAAAATATACCGAAATTACAGACAAGGAGTACGTTCAAGTTTAACCAAAGGTGGTGTGTATTTCTGGATGGCTCAAACCACATTTGAAGGAGCCTGTCTGTATATTTTTCTGGGTTCATCGCAGCCAGGCATCCCCTCAAATGACCCTTCTCCTGTCATGTTTCATTAAAGTGAAAATTTCAGTTCAACCAAGAGGGTGACTCAGGTAAAATGCTGCAGGTGCTCAGCACTTTTATCTGATTAGCAGATAAAATTCAAAGTACTCCCTAAAACCTCTGCCAGGGAATCATTTAAATCAGGTCTCTTGCTCCTCAACAGCTAAAGAAATTGAAGCTGTGGAAGCCCCACTAACAGTTTCCAGTTTGATTTAGAAGATACTCAGCACTGCACTCTCTTAAACTGGGGATTCTGGGGAAAAGTTGTTGGTCAGAGAGGCCAACTTAATATAAATAACACAAGACTCCAGACATATTACAGGACTAGCTATAATTTCCCAAAATACACTAATACAGAATTAATTTCTCCCATAACAGAATGAACATGGCATCAAATATATACTTTACCCTTAAAGAGAACTTTACTAAAACAAATCCAAGATTATTCCAAAATTATCTCTTAACATTGGCTTAGAGAATTATTTTTGCCGTTTTTCCCCATTCAAAATACTTTACATATTGCTTAGGAAAAAATCTTTGAAATATTGATTTAGAAAATCTTTTTTTTTCTGGAGAAACAGGGAGAAGGCCAGAGTGGCATTTTTTTTCCCCTTGAATATTCATTTTCTACACCTCCAACAAAACGAAAGGAATAGTGAGAAGTTAGAAGAACACTCTGCTCAACTTTTACACAAAACTGAGAACTAAGGAGTGTGACTTGGACAGGGGTAACACGAGCTGGCACAGCCCCAGCTGGAACTGGCAAGGCAGAGGTTTAAAACTGGCTCCAATTCTCCCCTGCTCCCCACTCTGAGCTTAGAAAACCGAGTTTAAATTCTCTTTCAGCAAAGCTGAGATGATTTGTGTGAAGGTTGTGGCTCCAAGCCCCAGCAGAGAAGGAACCTGGAGGGGATGAGCGTGTCCCAGCTCCACGCAGGGCCGGGGCTGCAGCTGGAGAGCATCAAAATCTTTCTCTAGAAAAGTTTGTTCCCAGCCAAAAGTCTCTTCCAATGTGTCCATGGGTGGTTTTCAAGATCCAAATAACCTGGGGGGAGCAAAAAAAAAAAAAAAAAAAAGTAGGTGAGAAACAGTCACACCAGCGCAAGGCTGACTTCCTCTGCTTAACTTGGTGGGTTTCCACCCCATCCCAAAATGGAAAACATTTCCAAATTTAAACCAGGTGATGTTTGATTTGAGCAACCCCCAACAAGCAACACTCTGCCTGAGGCTGAATGACTCAGGTGCTGGCACAGGTGGTTTTCATGCACTACAGGTGCCCACATTAGCAAAAAAACCCATGAGATCAACCCATATTTGAAAACTGAAATAAAGAAGTGAAGTGAAAAAGAGTTATGGAAAAATCGAGTAGGAGAGCCAGATATGAAAAGAAATACATGTGCAAGAAAAGTGCCAATAAATGACTTTCTACAACCAAGGGAGAAGATGCTGCATAGGGTTACTCACACAATCATGCAGAACATCATGAAGATATTCCACAAGGCAATGAAGATTCGAAAATACCTGAGACTCAACAAGAACTCTCTGATATTGTCACCTAGAAATCAAGAGGAGAAGCTTTTGATATAAAAACCACACCAGGACAAGTCACATTTCCAACGCTGCCTGAAAATCACAAGCAACACTGAGAGGGGAAAAAACCCATTAAAAAACCCACACAAAAAGTTCAGACTGAAATTTGAGGTTGTAGGTGAAGGATGGATGCTCTGTTCAGTGCAACTTTGTAAGGATACGTGGCAAAACAACCAAAAAATTATAAAAAGGAGTCACACTGCAAAAAAGGGAAGACCTGTTGTAGTTCAAAGGCTTCCTGAGATTTTTTTTTTTAGCCAGCAAACAGAGCTACAAAGGAGCAACACAGGCGTATCTATGTGGAAATGGCAATCAGGTAATGAGCAGAGCATTGCTTCTATAGCACGGACAAAAATACTGAAAGAAATGTGCTTTTTGTGTGTTTCTTCTCATTTCAGTCTGACAATTACAGCGTTCAGAACATTTCAGTTTACAAGTTAATAAGCCAGTTATTCCATCCCCACAGCAATTCACATCCAGCCAAGAGGGGTGGAAAAACTGTGGTTTGGCCAGAAAAAACCCGTGTTTTTTCCTCCAGAAAAGCCCGTTCCTGTGCGTGTCCTGGCGGCCCAGGGCAGGGCTGTGCCCGGCTCCCGCATCCCCTCCGTTACCGGTTGTGGGTTCCCTCGGCTCCTCTCCGAATCCCTCCGTGTCCCTCCTCCTCCTGCGGGGCAGAGGGGCCGTGTCAGGCAGGTGAAGCCCAAAACACCCTCCCCGTTCCCCCGGCCGCCCTCCCCGTTTGCTCACAGCCTGAAGTTGAGCACGGCACCGGCGTTCACCAGCAGCGTCCTGCGGGAGAGACGGGGATGGAGAGCGGAGTGAGGACGGGAAAGCGAGTCGGGGAAGGGGGAATGAGGACGGAGAAGGAGGGTCGGGGACAGTGGAAGGGGGACGAGGAAAGGGGGAAGGGAAGAAGGAAACCAGCACGGGGAAAAGAGGGAGAGGGAAGGGGAGGGGGATGGAGAGGGGGAAGCGGGTCGGGGATGGAGAAAGAGGTCGGGGAAGGGAACGGGGAAAGGGACAGGAGGATGGGGAAGGGGAAAGGCCGGGGAAGCGGAGTGAGGCCGGGGATGGAGAGGGGTAAGGAGGGAAAGGTCGAGAAGGGGGATGGAAACAGGGTCAGGCACTGCCGGGCTAACCCGGCCGAGCCGTTCCCGGTACCCGCAGAGCAGCAGGTCCCCGATCATGGCTCCGGCGGCGGCTCCGGGCCCGAGGGGAAGCGGAAGGGGCGGGCACTGCCCGGGCCGGTGGCGCCTGCGCTCCCCGCCGCGGCTCCGGCACCGGCGGCGGCTCCGCGCCCGGACACGGCGGGGAGCGAGCGGCCCGGCCCGGCCCGGCCAGCAGCACCTCCGGCATCCCCCGCACTGCCGCAGACACAGGGCGGGCCTGCGGAACCGGGCCGGGGCAGGGAATAGAGAGCCGGGAACTGAGAACCGCCATCCGCGGCCGCGATGGAGCTGGCGGACGCGCTGCCCCTCGGGGAGCTGGCGGCCGCCTTCGCCGCGCTGCCGGTGTTCCCGCTGTTCGACACCGCCTATTTCATCATCTCCGTCCTCTACCTCAAGTACGAGCCCGGTGAGTGCGGCCCTTGGCCCGGGGGGAGCCCTGGGGGGAGCTCTGGTGTCGCTGCCCCGCACCAACAGGTTCTGACACCTGCCCGTCCCTCTCCTCTGCCGCCTGTCACAGGCGATGTCACAGCTCCCACATCTGTGTCTAAATATAAAGTGGGAAAAGCCCCCACGAACCCGTGACTCTGATTTTCAGAAGTAATCTTGGATTTTATTTAAGACTGGATTCCGGCCGCACGGAGGTATTTGAGTTCGGTCACTTGGCTGCCATCCCAGGACCCAGAGTTGCGTTTCTGGCCAGTCCCTTGGCTTGAATATTTTTGTGGCTGTACCTTCCTCCTATTTATACACAAAAGGGCTGGAAGTAAAACCTTGTTTTTTCCCACCCTCTGGACCATGCCCTGAGCTGTTCTCATAACTGACCTTGCTTTGTTTGTTCTCTTGGGCTTATCTTGCCCAGATCGATAGATCTGCGCCTTGGCTTTCACCTTCTGCCTTGTCACAGCCTGGCTGTGCCTCGGTCTTTTCCAAACGCCACTTTCTCTTTGTTTTTGGCAACGTGTGCACTCCTCATGCTCTGTTTTGAGCAGTTTCACTGTAACTGCACAGTGACTGAAGGGAAAACCAACCCTGAGCTCGGGAATGATTTTCAAACCTTGTGATGTGCGACCTGTGAGCCGTACAATCCACGCGCTGTTCCCGTTAAACTCCCTGTAAACAAGTACTGGCTTTTCCATGCCTGATCACTCCCAGCTGCCTTCCAGCCTCGAGTCCTGAACCAAACAATTAACAGGCAGCCCTCACAAAAATAGCTTTTAAATATATGCAAGCCCAGGAATCCACTTGGGACTGGATAAGGCCGGGGTGTACTTTTCCCCAGATTCTTACAGTGCTCCCATCCCACAGCTCCTGGGCTGAGGATCAGTGTCAGGACAGAACCGTCCTGTTTCCTCCTTGGAGACAGCATGGCTTCGTGGAGCCAAGGAAAAACACGTGTTACTAAATTTAAGCCTCAAGCTAAACCTCAGGTTCCTATAGAACCAGTTTCATGTCTCGGCTGTTGCAGCTGTCTCACTGCCGCTGTGTTTTCAGCTGGTTCAAATGTCCCCGAGGATGGAAGAGCCTGGGCACTCACAGCTTTGGCTCATGCTGATCCACTGTGTGAGGTGTAACAGGTAATCGTGTTGACATAACATTTTTAGCATTCTCTCTCTTTGTCTGCTCACTGAAGAGTTTTGTATCTGAAACACAACATGAAGGATTCTGGAGCAGTTTAGGGTGATGAAACAACATTGCAGAATTGATGTTATTGGGAGGTTTCCTTGTAAAAGTACAAAGGTGGATGAAAATTGCTACAAGAGTTTAAAAAAAGGCCATAGCAGATTGTGGGAGGAGACCACAAAGTATTTCCAGACTAGTACAGGAGCAGGGAAGAACCCTCAAATCCTCTTCTCTCAAATAAAGATTAAGAATTCCTGTTCTATTTTTGCAGGTTATCTTATGAATGAAAGAGCTGAACAGATTGTTCATGAATTCTAGAGGGCACCTAGGTTGAAGCAGTGGAGAGAATGGTACTAGTATGCATTTTATTTTTAGACTGTAAAAAGACATTGATTTCAAGGGAAAAAAATGTTCTATCTGGGAGCAGCAAATAAAGGAGAGAATCTCTCAGCCAGTTCATAAACTTCTAATGACTCTGTTCACATGAGACTTTTGGGGGGGTCTGTAGGCTGTGATCATTTCTTGACCATCTCTGGTACTTGTTTGGGCTTCACACTTCTGTATTTTGTTTTACAAGCTCTTTCCTTTGAGTTGCTTTGTGGCAGAACACGCACCTCGAGCCTCTCTCTTACTGGGTCTTCAAATTCCTGCTTAATTGCTAGGTCCATCTTCTCTCTGAGGCTGGACTAGATGGCCTTGAGGGTCCCTTCCAGCACTGGTCACTCTGTGATTCCCGATTTTGTTCGCAGGAGCCGTGGAGATGTCCCGGAAGAGCCCTTTTGCCTCCTGGCTCTGTGCCATGCTCCACTGCTTTGGGAGCTACATCCTCGCTGATCTGCTGCTGGGAGAGGCACCCATTGGCCACTTCAGCCACAACTCCAGTGTCATCCTGGCCACGGCAGTGTGGTGAGTGCCCTGCACCCCTCCTGGTGTGGCACAAGCTGTGCCCAGCGCTCGCTGGGGAGGGGAGGTGTTCTCCCCGTGAGACACAGCTCAGATCTCACTGGGATTAACTGGGGAGAGCAGAGGTGGGCTGAGGCAGTTTGTACCTCAGAGCAGAGGTCTTTGAGGCTCTTGTACTCCTGGCTCTGGTTCCCAGTTTCCCTGACCAGTTGCCTAATGCTGTGATTATCTGGGCTGGGGCACTTCTATTCATAGCAGCCACTGCTGAGCCAGGGCCAAACCACAGGAGCAGCAGCACCCACGGATCCCACGCAGAGCAAGGAGTGGCACATCCTGAAGATTTGGAGGCATTTTATTCATTGTGTTGGTGAAACGTGCACAAATTAACTTCTCCACTGTGTGTGTGGGTTGTAGGTGCTTTTGCAGAATGAGCATTGCTGGGAAACATTGTGAAGGAAGTTTTCATAAACAGAAGTCTTGGAGTAAATCCCTCAGTCATCTAGTTTTCTATACTTGAGAAAATAAAGAGGAAGATCTTCTTTCAGGGCTGAAAAATATGTCAGTCTTCTGCAAAAAACCAGTATTTGAAACCTGTCCTCTGTCTGTAATATCATTTCAGTATATGTAGCTTCTTGTTCTGTATGAGCTGATGCTTCTGGACCATACGAGAGACAAACTCCAAAAAAATTCTGAATTAAAATTACTGGGTTTTATTCGAGATGGAATTATTAGTGAGGGGACTCTCTGAGTTACTGAGGGCTCACTGAGTTGTTGCTATAGAGAGGCTTCATTGCACGCTGCCTTCCCTTTAGAATTAGCTGTGAAATTAGGAATTTATTTCTGTTTTTAGCTTTTTCTTCTCCTTCACTCCCACCTGCCATTAATCTGTGGTCTTTCTGCAGGTACCTGATATTCTTCTGTCCCATGAACCTCTTCTACAAGTGTGTCAGCTTCCTGCCTGTGAAGCTCATCTTCGTGGCCATGAAGGAGGTGGTCCGGGTGCGCAAGATCGCGGCTGGGGTGCACCATGCCCACCACCTGTACCACCACGGGTGGTTCGTGATGATGGCCACAGGATGGGTCAAAGGTGACACCTGAGATGCTCCAGAGGCTGCAGGGAGGGCTGGGACAGTCTGGGGGCAGCTCAGGGAGAGGACGTGGGCTGGGGCTCTCAGGTTCCCAGGTGTTTGTGCAGCCTCACAGAATGGTTGAAGAACTGATGGAGTCAGGAGTTCTTTATTCTTTCTCCCGTGATCTCAGACCTCAGCTGTGTCTTTTCAGGGGGTTCTGCCAGTCAGTGTTCCTTCAAGGTTGTGTTTGGAGCAAGCACTTGAGCTTGCTTGATCAGTAACTGCAGGAGGCAAATGCCTTTTCCCTGCATCAGGATCCACTTGGTAGAAAGTCAAGGAAGCATTTGCCCTGCATTGTTTGCTTAGGCTAACTTTTAAATTTGGGAAGAATGTCAAGAACCCTTTGCACCCTTGAGGATCCAGAGCCCTCTGCTGTGGCAACTCCAGCTCTTTGACAGGTTTCTCTGTCTCACAGGTTCTGGTGTGGCTTTGATGTCAAACTTTGAGCAGCTGCTGCGTGGGGTCTGGAAGCCTGAAACAAACGAAATTCTTCATATGTCCTTGTAAGTCAGCAGCCTGGAAATTCCCAGTCAGATGAAGAATGGAATGAAAGAACCAGTCAGGGCTGGCAAACCTTGCAGAAAACCTCTTTCTTTCTCTTCCAGCCCCACAAAGGCCAGTCTGTATGGCACAGTCCTCTTCACTCTGCAGCAGACTCACTGGCTCCCCATCTCTGAAGCCAACCTCATCTTCTTTTTCACCATGTTCATGATAGTCTGCAAGGTAAGTGTACAGCAGCTTTGTTGCCAGCAAATTACAGAACCTAAACTGGGAATATTCACCTTCCTGAGCCACTACAGGATTCACTGGCTATAGGATCTGCTCAGGAAATTCAATGCTGAATTCCCCAGCACACAAGCAGCTCCTTGTGGCTCGAGTCATGTAGCAGCAGGGACTGCTCCCTGGGCAGTATTTCCTTGCTCTGTGTGATCTCTAAGTGTTCCCTGTTGCCTGGCAGGTTTTCATGACGGCCACTCACTCCCACGCCTCACCTTTTGCTCCTCTGGAAAACCTCGTCTGCCCCGTCCTCTTTGGCTCTGTTTCCACTGGGTACCCAAGCCACTACCACGACCACCACGGGGCCTCCCACGAGGTTTCCCACCCTCCTCCTCCTCCTCCTCCTGCCAAGTCCAAAGAGGAGCTGAACGAAGGCACGAGGAAACGGAAGGCAAAAAAAGCTGAATAAAAAAGCAACGGCACAGAAAATAGGCCAAGAAAATTCTTCCAGAGCTGAGTCTCAAAGCCACCTGTGACCTCCTTTGTGCTCCAGTCCTTCTCTCTCAGAATCCAGAGGAGAGGTGGAGGCCAGGACACTGCCAGCCAGGTCCCTGAATTTCATTTTTGCTCTCTGTGCTGCTGCTTGCTTCTTGGTCTCTGCCTCTCTATTCTGATCAGATTTTCAGGGATTTGTAGGTTTGTGCCAGGGTGGTAAGTGGGTGCCAGTTCCCCAAGCTGTCAGCAAATCTGATGCAGCATTTTCCATTGATGTAAAATCTTTCACCGTGTTTATTTATGAATGGGGGAAATGGTTTGTGCTCCTGCAACTCTTAAGTTCCTTTGAGTTTTCACTGACCTTTCCAGTGTCTGCTAAAACAAATGGTTAACCCACAATGTGGAAATCAGGTTTCATACTCAAAATGAAATGGCCTGGTATGAGCCTGGTCTGGTTTTTCCCAGCTCCCACACCTGCCATATCTCCAAAGTAATGTGACATTTTAAATGCAATAAGGACTTGGCCTTTGGCCGAGCCAAACCCTGCTCACCTCAGTTCCCTCTGATTCTAATGGTCAGGACATTGTAATTTGCTCAGCCAAGTCTGTGTCAGCTCTGAAGCTGTGAAGTGCTCCCAGTGCCATGTGTTGGCACTGTCACCATCCTAGGCTGTGTGTGGCATTGCTGCACCTTGTTACTGAATGTGTCCCACCCCAAACCTGATCCTTTTGAACCAGGGGAGAAGCATGGCTCTGGTTTGTTTGTAATCCTGTGGGATACAAGAAGAGTGTGTGTGAGTGTAAGTATTTATTACTATTTATTTATAATTGCCAGGGCACCTAAGTCATGGACCTGAATCTGGCTTTTTTTTTTTTAACATTGCAATTGAAACTTCTAATTGTGGCCCTGAGCCCACAGCCACATGCTGGTTGGGGCTTGCAGTGATCCTGATGTGCTCCAGGACAGCCTGAACACTCCCTGAGTGCAGGAGGAAATCTTCATTATATTCTTAAATTCAGATAGAAAGGCTGAAGCAGGGCATTTCACACCAGCTGATGAAAAACTATGTTAAAGGACTGATGAAAGCACATCAGCTGAAAATACTGATTACCTTCTGTAAGTCCCCTCAGGCCAAACTGCTGGGCTGTGAAAGCAACTTGTACCTAATGAATGAAAAACCTGAACTGCCTTGCATGGCTCAGGAGGGGTCTGTCAGCTCATTCGTGTTCTGCTTAGTGAACACTGGCTTTTAGAGTAGTTCAAAGCTGTTCTTATAACTGATTTTGTTCTTATAAATGGCATCTTCCAAGGGCTGGGATCACCACAGTGAGAGTGGCAAGCCTGGGGATGTGGCACTGGGCATTTTCCATCCCTAGCACTGAGGTTTGCTGCTGTTTCCACTCCAGCTGGGAATGGAAACAGGATTTAAGAGAAGTGAGGGTTTGTGTGTGTGTGTGTGACCCTGTTCCAAATTGCAATGGACGGTTAATTAAAGATAAGAAAACATCCTTGTGTGCAAGCAGAGGAAGGCCAGTAGGAAAGGTCAAATGATCTGTGGGCTTGGGGTTTGACAGTGCCTTAATTTTGTGAGTTTCCCTCCCCTTCAGTAGAAAACAGGAATTCTGCCTGACAGCTCCACTGTCTGGTCCTGCAGATGCTGCTCTGCTGGAACCTGATGTGTCACGAGCATGCACGAGACTGAATAAATGTTTTATGAGATGTCTGATCCAAGGCGAATTTTGTTTTATAAAAGCCGTCGACAAATAAAAATTGTGAAGTGACTCTGATTGTCCTGTGGCACCTGAGGAAATCTCTGTGTTTGTTTTACCCTTCCCAGTCCCAAGCAGCCACCAAGGAGCTCTGTGTCACCAGGACCTGGGGACAAAATGATTCTGGTTGAAGAAGGAGATCAGATTTTTTGTTCTACAGCTGTGTCTGAGCATGTTATAAATGGAAAGAACAGGGTAAAAGGTGTTTGTGGTGGTGTTCTCAGAGCAGACATCCTCAGGTTTCAGGGAAGGAAATAAGGAAAGAGACTCCTTTGTTTTTTATACCAGTTGTCTCTTTTTCCTTTTGTCATTGTATGAGGGAGGAGGGCATTCACCTGGGACTGCTAAATATACCAGTAAACACACAGTTCCAGCATATTTATGTGGAGTACCAGCATTTAAAACTGGAAAAAAGTCAAAATTTCCTGCACGAGTGAATATTTAGTGTGGTCCTGTAGCTGCTGCTCTGCTCTCAGAGTGCAGAGTCTTTGCTGTTCAGAGTCTTTGGACCCTGAATCAAATCGAACTGAGTCAAATCACAGCTTCTAATCAAACACAGTGAGAAGAAACACTCCAAAGGAGGTTAAAATTTAAGCTCTGAGCACCTTCAGAGTGCCCATTAGGAGTGGGATTAGTTTTGGGAAGACAACAGCCACAGAGGAGTCACAAGTTCCATTTAGTGAAGCCTTTCCCAGTGAGAGAGATGGAACTTGTCTTGAATTTCCATGGCTCAGCACTGGCAGTCTGGTACAATTCCAGCCTGGTGTCCTTCATCCCAAGAAGCAAAAATGGACCTTTGAAAAAGCAGCACAATTTAACCATGGCTCTGGGGACACGGGGCTGCTCCAGCACCTCTGGGAAGCCTCACCTGACCTATCCAGACCCTTCCTTCCTTCAGGCTCTGCTCCAAGAGGAAGAAAATGGGTGTGGGGTGTTTCCTAAAGGATTGGAGTAATTTATTTCCACAGCTCAGTGGTGAAAGTGATGAGGAAAGCATGACACAGCCAATTAACCCAAATAATCTGCAAAGCCTGCTTGCATTTTGAAGGGTTTCTCTTGTCTACCCCACAGATTTAACTATTTAAAAATGTTTATAAGCATTTCTTAATTTAGAGCGATGAGAGTGTAAATTTCTCTGGAAAAGGGAATTTCCATTGGTATGATCCACCAATGGAAAAGGTCAGTGCTAGTTTTACACTAAAAAACATCTCAGAAAATAACGGATCACAATGTTTCAGATGGTTTAACCATTCTCCTGCCCTGGGACATCCAGTTCAGGGTTATTTTGCTCAGGATCTGTAAGTGAACAGGCTGATGAGGGCAGGTTTTTGACGTCCTCTGGAGAATCCCACTTTGTCTCTGGAGTCCCTGGCTCCACAAATATTCCCAGCTCTGCTGCAGCCCAGGGCAGGACAGGAGCCTGCCAGGGCACAGGGGCTCAGACTTCCACAGGGACAGACGTCATTCCCTCCAGAGATGTCCTGGTCTGATAACTTCTGATACTGACTCCAGTGAGACCAGGCTAAATTTAGCAGTAGGTTTAATCCTCAAAGAGGCCCTGGGTGCCTGCTGGGAAAAGCAAATGTTTCAGTTGCTGTTTCAGCATTTCATGTGGATTGACAGGTTTCCCTTTCCTGTTGCAGAGCCAAAGCCGGTGCCTGCAGCTTTTCCATCGTGGCAGATCAGCTCCACAGATAGGAAAAGCTCTACAGGCCTTATGTATTTGTAATTAAGAAAAAAAAAAACAACAACAAACCAACCCAGAGGATAATTTTACACAGAGCATTAATAATTCTTCACAGTAAATGAAGTAACAAAAAGAGGAGGGCAAAGGAAAGAATTTCAGTTTGTGTAAGGAAGGGCAAAGCCAGTGCAAGAGCACCAAGCCAGAGCAACCAGTGTTCTTGGTTTCCACTTTGCCTTTTGTTATTGAATGCCAATATTTACATTGTCGCTCACTTTGTCCAAAAAATAAACAAATTATGTAATCCAGCGAGGCAGAAAGACCCAGAGGATAAAAATGGATGTTACCTCGTCCATCTCCTGAGCTGTACAGAAGTTGTTCCTTTTAACACTTGCCAGGTGATCAGCTGCCAAATGCCTGCTCCTTCCTGCAGCCTGCTCATGGTGCTTTAAGGGCACACAAAAACATTAAAAATTAGAGCTTTGTGTGTTCCAGAGTGGCACAGCTTTACCTGGCCTTCATCTATGATTCTGTTTTATGGTTCTTGTGCTGTTCTTTAGAGGATGTAACAGACTCCTGTGAGGATGATAAGGAAAGTAAGGCTGGGGTAAAATGGCTTTTTTTTTCCTATGACCTTAGATCCCCAGGATTTTTGCTGCAGCAAAGATTTTTCTCTCGAGACATTTTACTTCTTTGCCCAAATAACGAGAAATCAGAATGTACATCTATACAAGAATTTCCAGAAAGGTCTCAAAGGTAGTTTGGATTTAGTGTGAGCTGCTTCTGTCCAGCACGACAGGACACAGACAAGGCAAACCACTCACAATGGAGAAATGATGCTGCTGATGCCAAATGCTCTGCACGGTGGGTTGATATTTGCCTCTTTAGGATGCTCTTAGGATTGGCCCCAAGGCATCTGGTTCATCCTGCGCAAGGAAATGCCAGTTAAAGGGGTTTGAATTTCATCAGACATCAACACGACTTGGTAAACACCCACAAAATTACCTCCCAGCTAAGAATTTAATCCTGCTCCGAAGGCAGCAGTCTGTGAACAAGCTGTTGGGGGCTGATGGCTAAGGGAACAGGCAGAGAGTGAGAAATCGGTTCCCTGTCATGCCAGAGCCCACGCTGCCATCCTGAGTCACAGTTGCTACTCACTTCACCTCTGTGATGACATCTGTGACAAAAAGATGTTGATAGTGCTAAGATCAACAGTCATGAATACCTTGGAGTCTGGTCTCTCTTTCACACTTACGCATTTGCATCTTTCACACATTATCCTTAGAAAAAATGCCATTTATATCTCCTTATCTGCTTCCTTTACTTGCCAAAAGCGAATTTGGGGAGGGAATTTTTTTAAAGAGCTTGTGAATGTCAGGAAGAATCGGTGTGAGACTGTGATTCCATCTTAGCCTTAGGGTACAGGTAGGCTATTGCCTTGGAATGCAGGAAAACAGGTCTGAGATGTTTAGAGGCTTCAACATTTTTATAGCCTGAGGAAATCCAGAATGTCCCCGGAAAAGATTTCGTTTGCTGACTTTGTTTGCTTTTGATTTGCAAATTGCAGCGAGCTCCCCCAAACCCTTAACACAGACTCAGCATTCCTGCAGAAAGCAAACTGCTGCTTCCCAATTATCCCAGCCCCTGGAGCTCCTCAATGGAGCTGTCAGCTCTTGGCATTCCAAAAAAAGCTCTGCAGGCTGGGGGACCTCTGGTCCCACTGCCCCCACCTGCCTGAGCCAGCGAGGGGAGCTGATTTTCTTTGTGTGTGACAAGAACTGGTACGATCAGTGACAATGGAGATGCAGTGGGAGAAGCAGGGAACACATCCCAGATTTCGGTGCCTTGAAATGCAACCTAAAAATCCATGATTTCAATGGTCACAATCCGTGGTGCTGGCTTAAATTAGATTTAGAATAATGTAGGCTAAACCCTAATGTAGGCTCTGTCTGTTTGTCTGTCTCTCGAGGTAAGGCTCTCTGCCTGTATGATTTATGACAGATTAGGATGTCGGTTAATCTCCTTTTGTTTGGGTAGATGATTGTGGAGATTAATCAAGTATTGTCTGCAAAAGGAGCCCATAAATGCAGATTACTAATTTTTCATTAAGTATTCCTCTGTATGCCAGAGGGATACAGCCAGGGATCGACACCAGCCTCTTAAATCTCATTTCATGAGAGAATCAGGAAAAGCACAGCAGCTGCTCTGGCTGATACGGGCTCTCCCTGACATGCTCAGTTCAGTTTCCTGGAAAAGGCAAAAATCCACAGAAATTATAAATTATGGGCTGCTGTGAGAAGCAGAAAGAGTGAGGGGATCTGCTGGGCTGGCAGAGCACCGTCCCTGTTTACACAGGACGTGGGGAAAGCAGCATTCTTTATGGGAAGTGCTATCCTGAACACCTACAGGAGCACAGATTGGAACAGAGTGAAACAGCGGCGTGCTGGGAATGCTGGAAAACAGCAGCCTGGAAGAGTGACACCCGAGGATGCTCTGGGAGCAGGACGAGAGACGCCTGCTCTGTCGGGGCTTCTGCTGAGGGGGTTGTACCTTCTCTCCCTCTGCATTCCAAGGACGTTTGGACAAAGAAGGGTTTTCCCCTCCTTGTTCCCTGCTGCCAGCGGCAGCTCCCTGCCTTTGAGCCCAGGCACTGACCCTGGGGGTGAGCAGCCACGGATCCCCCGAGCCAGGGATGTGCACGTGGGCCGTGGATCTTGTCCTGCCCTTCATGACAAAACCAGGAGCAGCAGCCAACCAGCTCCTGCCTCTGCAATTCCGCTGTCAGCTGTAGTATCCCTCAGGAAGGGGATTTTCTTCTCTCCTGATTTCTTTCTTGCTGAGCTTCTTGTAAGTGATTACATTTTTCTTTTCTATCTTTCCCCATGTGCTGCTCTTTTGGGGGTGGTTCCCCACTACGAGTGTTGCCATAATTGTGCACAGTGTAAACACTTTTTAGTAAAAATTCACTCTTGCCCAGCTTGCCAGAAGGCAGAGGCAGGGCACAGGCACACTGTCACTGCCTGGGCGTTAAAGAAGCTGCTCTAAATGGCCGAGAGGGTCTGAACCATAGATGATGCTGATGCTAAAATACTGAGACAATTATTACTAAAATAGTCAGGGGTGGTGAACAAAGGGACCTCATGCCTACAGCACCTAACAGGGAGCACACCCAGCACCTGAGGAAGAGGCCCTGGGGATTCTGCCCGAGTGACAAACACTGGTTGCTATAGAGATATCTGTCCTCTTCAAATACAGATGGATCCCGCCAGGATGCAGTGAAGTTCCAGTCAACCATTTCCTATCAAAATAGCTGAAATTTTCTCAGGCTTTCCTTAAAGCCAGGAGCAGGCAGCATTCTGGAGAGAGGCACCACAGACTGGTGTTCATTGCCAACACTCATCTCCCCTTTAAGGAGAAATCTGTGCTGAGGGAGCTTGGGGAGCCCAGACAGCACCACGAGCTTCAGTCCAGACACATGCCAGGATCTCCTCTTTGGGAAGATGGTTCCTCCTCCATTCCAGCCTGGTCTGGATCCTTATCAGCTCAGCTTTTTTCAGGTAAATCAGCTGAGAAGTCCTGGTGCCGCTGAAAGCATCAGGCACTCCCTGCTCGTGTTGCAGCTGCGGTGAGACAGAGGCTCAGCAGGGAAGCTGCAGTTTGCAGCTTGATTTGGGATGGAAAGTGCCTTAGGACGGGGCAGGGATGGCAGAACTGTGCATTAAATCAGGGATTAATGGCATTGGCAGCAAAGCCACGTTCAGCCTAGGCACCACTGTGCACTTCCAACCTGTCCAGGCACGAGGCTTTCCCAAAACCCTGGACAACACACGCTGCATTCCCGTCCACCGCTGGAACAGCAAGAAGTGCTTGTGGAGAACTTCTCCTCTTGGACAATGCCCAAATATTTCCCACTTCCTCTGCCCACTGGGACACAGTTGCCAGACTGAGCTCCTAAAGTGGTAACTGGCAGTGGGTAGCAGTGACTCAGATTTTCAGGAATTACAAAACTCAGTTTCCCCCTCCTGAAAATCATTCTCTCGGACTCCATTTTTAAACAAGAAAGCACGGGCTTAGAGGGGCTCTCAATTCCACAAAAAGTGCCTCCCAAGGGAAGGAAACACAGCAGGATCTCCTCCAGTGGGTGCAGGGTGGTGAATGTGTGTTTGGACAGGGAGGTGTCTCCAGCCCAGGCAGAGAGATCCGTGTTTGCAGAACAGTTGGAGCTGCAGCTTCTGGAAGGAATCCATGGGAACTGCAGAGAAGCTGAAATTTAAGGTTGACCTTGGTGATCTTGGAGATTTTTTCCAGCCTTAATGATTCTATGATTAGTCAGCATGTAGGGACACAGACAGTGTTGGGATTTTACCTACAACATCTGTCCAAGGTGTGTTAGACCTCACACATTTTTGGGAACAGTTCTGGGATAAAGAATGGAACATGTGATCGGATTTTCACTAAAAGACAATAAATTAAACCCAGTCTCTCACTGTAAGGTTTGGAATTCCTGTGGGCTGGAGTGCAAAGGGACACAAGAATTTCCTTTAACTCCTGTAGTCTTGGTGAGAGCTAATGAATTATTCCAGGGCTTTGTGCCAAGCCTTGCTCCCTGTGGGACAGCAGTGCAGGCAGGAGAATTCCCACCCCAAAGGAGCTCTTTCCTCTCTGACAGTGGCACAGGCTTCATCAGTGATCACTTTTCACTTAGGCCAGTCCCAAGGAAAGCTGCAGATAGAGCCATTCCCCTTCCTAATTTTAGCACTCCCTCCTGTACTACTTTATCACGAGTCTGTAATGCCATGGAAGTTTACATAATTTTGGGGAGAGAATATGCTAGTTTTGAAGTAATTTTAATCTCATATGATAAAACATACCTTTATGTTTGTTGTATAAAAATATATACTTATTTATATTGCCTATATATTTTAATTTTGCAGGTATGAAAAGTATCCATGAACATAATATTGTGTATCAGTGAACAGGAGAGGCTGTTGGGAGAGAGCTCTCATGCTTGTGGTTGTGTGCATATTTGGGCTTAATTTCTTTTTATTTGCTTTGTCTTCTTAATTTATCTGAAATTTCTCCAGCTGACTGTTTGATTTAATTCAGTGAATGCATCACTTTAAAGGTGCCACACAGATTTTTCTGGAAAGTGGGAATCTCTCTTGTAAAAGGCACAGCAGGAGAAGCAGTGTAAGAATTTCAGACTCGACTGTGTGTGAAAAGCTTCCCTGGGAGCAGAATTGCCATTTATTGGGGCTCTTTCTCACTGCTGAGCTGGCCAACAGCACAGTGTGGGGGCTTAAAATGGGATGGAGGATTTGCTGCAGCAAGGTGTAAGAAATATGTTTTTCTGGATCAATGCTGCTGTACTGTATTCTGTAACCAAGCAATCAAAATGTCTCCACCCAGAGTTTTCATGTGTTTTTTTAAAAATCATAGAATCCTGGATTGGTTTGGGTGGGAAAGGACCTTAAAACTCAGCCAGTGCCACTCCCTGCCATGGCAGGGACACCTTCACTGTCCCAGGCTGCTCCAAACCCCAATGTCCAACCTGGCCTTGGGCACTGCCAGGGATCCAGGGGCAGCCCCAGCTGCTCTGGGCACCCTGTGCCAGGGCCTGTCCACCCTCCCAGGGAACAATTCCTGCCCAAATCCCATCCAGCCCTGCCCTCTGGCAGTGGAATCCATTCCCTGTGTCCTGTCTCTCCACCCCTTGTCCAAAGGGCTGCTTCCATCCAGCACCAGGCTGCTCTCTGTGCCCCTCCCAGGCACAGGGTGGGGTTGTTGGGGTGTTTGTACAGGGCCAGGGGTTGGATCCCATGATCCCTGTGGGTCTCTTCCCACTCAGGATATTCCAGGATTCTATTTTATGGTTCTGTGATTCACATTCCTGACTTGAGGGGTTCTGCCCAAATCCTTCCATGCAGCTCTGGCTGTGGAGAGAGAGACCCTCCTGGAGAAGGCATATCCAGAGGCACAGGGCCCATGTTTGAGATAAATCACTCTTCTCCTTTCTGTCCTGTCCAAAGGCCATCAAAATATGAGTGATGAATCAAAAAATACTCCCAAATTTCTCACAGATTTTCCATCTCCTCAGAAGTCAAATACTGCTGTACCAATTTCCCAGGACTTTTGAATAAAGTGGATTTGTATGATTGAGTTGTCTGGATTTCAAGGCTGAGGTGGCTTGATTTAGGTGGATCATCACCTTCAAACACCAGGAAATGAGGGTTTATATTATCCTTTCATTTCTGTATTCAACTGGGAAAAAAGTACCATGTATTAATTCCACTGGATGTACTTCAGGGATAAATTAGGATAATTTAATCCTAATTACATTAATTTGTACAGAATTTCTAGCATAAAAGAGGCTATTGAAACATGGGGGATCCTTCTGTGGCAGAATATAGGTTTGAAATGTTGCAGCAGATAACCTGCGGTCATGAGGTTCCTTGTCCTGAAAGACTAGATTATTTACTGGCTCATCCATGACCCAAAATCCCCAGGTTTTTCACTGGAGAAATCCTCAGCAAGAGATTTTGAATATCTCAGTGTCTCTTGCAGAGTTCTGGCAATTAGACTTGCATGTCCTTGTCCATGTGAGGGGGTTGGGATGGGATCTTTAAGGTCCCTTCCAACTCAAGCCATTCTGTCATTCTCTACTGCTGATGTTCAGACTCATCTAAAATGAAACTTAATTTTTCCCACATCACTGTTGTTACACTACTAGTGACTAGTCCTCCATACTGCTGAGGTTTGCTCAGTAACTAGGGAAAAAACACAAATCCCCCTTGCAAAGAAGCAGAAATGAAAATGCCATAGCAACCGGCAGGGACAGAGCAGGGTGTCACTGCAGGCTGGCACCAGCTCCCTGCTTCTGTCTTAAATCTGCTTGCTCCTCCTAAGCCCTGAGAGTTCCCCAGACCAGCTCAGTGTCCTTGAAACACTTTGGTGACAGCCCCGAAGAGAAATCCACACCCAGAGCTTTAAGCCTTGCACAAGGGGAGGCTCAGACACCTGCAGAACAGCCTGGTGGCTTCCTCGGGTTATTCTGGCTTTAGAAAGGGAGAAAACTTTGCTGGACCAAGAGAATAAACACAGAAATTCTCAGGGGGTATAACTGAAGACACAAGTAAATAAATAAATAACCCATTAAGTATTTGTGCAAGTTTGTCTGATTTCTCTTGAGTCACTTCCACCCGAGATCAGCAGCAGAGGGACAGAGATGAGAGCTGAGCCAGCACTGCTGCAGGCTGAGCTGTGCCTCAGAGCCCGGCACAGCCGTGTCACACTGCAGGTGACACCCACAGGGGACACTGGGGCAGTGTGCTCCTCGCACGGGTCCTCAGCGAGTGCCTGCAGCTCTCAGCAGAGTCACCCACCAAGGCTGCAGTGCTCCAGCCCCCTGACAGGCTCCGCTCAAAGGTTACACTGCGGGTTGCACGTTGAGCTCGTTCTGTGCTTCCAGGCTCTGTGGACAGTGGGTGCTGGCCCTTCCCAGGATCTCACCCTCCCCAGGATCTCACCCTCCCCAGGATCTCACCCTCCCCAGGAGCTCATCCATCCCAGGATCTCACCTTTCCCAGGATCTCACTCCTCCCAGGATCTTACCTTTACCAGGATCTCACCTTTCCCAGGATCTCACCCTCCCCAGGATCTCACCCTTCCCCAGTCCAGCCTTCAGTTCCAACCAAAATTCCCAGGCTCAGCCCTGTTCCTGTGGTTCTTCTCCACCCAGAGCCAATCTCACAGCACCACTGGCCAGAGCCCTCAAACCAATTCTGCTTCCGCTGCCTGACTTGCACTGCTGGAAATGCACTTGTCCTTGAGCACGGGACAGCCTGGGCTCTGTCCCCAGCCAGCAGGGAGCCACCAAGGTGCTGCAATTACCAGCAAGTTTTCTGAGCCTCCCTGGCAGTCCCAGGTGCAGCATCCAGCCCCCATCCCAGCTGTCTCTGTGTTACCCAAATCCTTGGGATAAATAAACCCCTCCTAACACTGCTTTTTTAGTGTCAGTGGGTCAGGAATTACTTTATTTCTGTCCAGGGTTTGTATGTGTGGTTAACAAAACTCCAGCCTCCACACAGACCCTGATACAAAACTTTGTCACTTATTTTCAGCAAACAAAGAAATCAATGTTCATTGGTTCCAAGTTACATAATTCTCTTTGTTAATTAGTATTCTATCCTCTATTGGTTATTGATTTCTCGCTCTTCGTGTTAATTTGGTCCACATTCTTTAGTTGTTTTATCATCTCTTTCTCACATGGCTTTCCATCTTTCCAGACTTTAATCTCCTCTGTATCCTCTGGTTACTCCAAAGTCCTTGAAATGCCATAAATTTAAGACCCCAGATGTCCAAGCTTCAACATCCTTTGGCTCTATTTTATTGAAGCTGGTCAGTGTTAGTTTTAGCGATTTGAGGTTTTGTTGATTTAGTGATCAAAGTAACAAGAAGAGCCTGTGAAGAAAATTTAAGAAAAAAAAGCTGAAAGTGGGCACTGCTTACAATTAATTAAAACAACTAATTAAAAATTAGTCAGGAAAGTTTTGTCATTCCCAACAACTGCAGCAGTGCACGAACACTGGTCCTTGCCTACCTGTTGCTAGGTCTTCTGGGCAGCCATTATGGACACCTGAGGATTCCAAGAGGCAAACTAGACAAAGGATAACCAGTGAGCTGCTGCAAAAGGAGGCTGGTTCAGACAGTGAAGCAGATCAGCTGCTCAGCAACCTTAAAGCGAGAATTACAAACCACTGTCCCCAGCCCCTCACAGTACAAACTGTCCTGCAGTAAAGACTCCCTCAGCACAGGGACAATTATGAATACCTGAAACTACTTTGTGAGCAGTTCACTGCTGTCACATATCACCAGCTTTCAGGGAATCTTCAACACCTAGGACAGCTCAGTGAGGAGCCAGGGAAGCTTCTGCAGGAGCTGGGCCACCACACAGCTCTAGTCCTGAGGAACTGCAGGTTGTCCTGTGGGAGACAGAATTTATTGGATAACATTTTCCAGTGTATTAGCAGGACAATGATAAACCCCACACAGCCCTCATCCTTTATAGGCCACCACGCTGAGGAATGTGCAAATTATCTGAGCAGGTGCAAACTGCTGAAGGGCAAGACAGTGTTGTCCCTCTGCTGGGGACATCCCAGCTCAGTTCTGCCCTTCACAGCCTGCTGAGGAACATTTGTCCACAAATCTGTTTCGCATTTGATTTGCCACCACCTCCACTCCAGACCAACCAGGCTTGCAGTGATTTAGCCCTGACCCTCAGCAAACTCCTCCTCAGTCTCCCACTGTGGCACACAGACGCTGGTGCTGCTCCTGGACTCTGTGGAGGGTTTGCTGCCTGGGGATGGACCCACAGATTCCACTGGCTCCCACCAGGTTGCCCTTCACGGGCCCACATCATCATTTCCATTTCCACAGCAGAGCCTGACACTGAACAACCCCCAGCACGCTGTGCCTGAGGCTGGGGCACTGAAGCAGGACCCTTGCCCTGTGTAGAAGGTGAGGAGATGCTGGAGCTGCCCTTGGCATCAGACAGACAAACAGATAAGCCCAGCACAAAGGGCCTTTTGCTGACATAAGATCTTCTCTCTGAGGGGCAAGCCTTGCTCTTCCAGCTGGGCTTCCAGGAGGCCAGAAATGGGCATCTGGCAACCCTGTAGAGCTGGTGTCTGCTGGCACAGTGCACTGTCTGTGTGGGGCACTGGAGAAGCCCCACAGCACCATCCCTGTGGCTCACATGCTTGGCTGCTGGGCTCTCACGGTGAGTCCTGCTGGATCTGGAGGAACAGCCTGTATTTCCTGCTGTTCGTAGGCAATCTGTCTGAACACAGCCAAAGCTCTCAGTTCTTTAAGCCTGTGAATGTGTTCTGACATATATTTAGCAAGGGTAACATTCCCCTCGTGCCTGACAGTGTATCTAAACCAGAGCCTTGAAGGAGATGTTCTGGGATTACTTGGAGAAGGAAATTATCTTCATGGCTTATCCAGGGTGTAAGCTCTCAGCTGGCACTGCCATGTGGGTACATGAGCTAGCAGGATGTTTGGTGACTTGTTCAGGACAGCCAGAATACCCCTCACCCTCCCTCTGTGGGTGTCAGTGTAGACAGACAGGAGGGGGATAAAGAATTTCTTTTCTTATATCCCACTTCGCTTGCAGAAATGGGCTGTCAGACATGGAACTTCTTCCCAGGCAATTTGTTGAGGTGGTGCAGGATCATTACCAACCAAAACAAGGCCAAATCAACAGGCATTTTCCCCTGGCAGGTTTCTACAAGGGGACTTGGAGCTGGGGAAGAAATCTCTTCTGTTGCATCATATTAGCAGCCCTTGAGTGCTGACAGAAAGGTAAGGAATATCAGCAGGTATTTCCATACCTAGACCAGAGCTCTGTGTTCTCCAGGCTGCTGGACAGGGTCTGAAATCAGAAGACCATGAAAATAACTCTATTCAGTACTTCCAGTGATCAAGATATATATATATTCCTTAAACTGGTATCCACAACCAAGGAGATCTAAAGAAGTTTTACAGACTCTGTCATTCACTCTTCACACATGTACAATGCTACTGCAGCAAGGTAGGAAGAAATTCATTATTCCTCTGCAGAAAGGCAGCCTGCCTTAGATTGCAGCAAGCAGAAATTTAGTCAGGAAAAACATTTCCTGCTAACAGGAAAACAATGGAAGCCCTGGAAGTGCTGTCTCTGTACCAGGAGCTGGGTGTCTGGCACTGAGGTTGTGAAAACAAACAGATCAATCCACACACCACATCTCAAACCCACTGCTCTGGTTGCTTCCAGGTCGCCCCTCAGCAACTCTGGTTTTCTGACACTGTCCCAAACCTGAGGAAGTTGAGTGAATTGCCACTTCATTTACTTCATGGTGGGGGAATTGAGGAGCTAAAAAGGGCTGTGCTGGGTAAAGAGGAGTACAGAGGTGGGCTTTGCCTCCTGCCTACAGATACAAGTAAGGATCACACCCTTTCTGCTGGGCTGTGAGAAGGAAGCTTGGAGAAGAGAAATAAGGTAACTCTACAAACTGTTATCCCAGAATTATCACCACACTCCTTTAGAAGCTGAAAGAAATTATCTAGATACTCTGAACACCAGGAAGAAAGCACATTTAAAAATCTACTAGATTTAGAAAACCCCCAAACTACAGTGTTTAAAAGGTTACAGAAGGAACTGTGACAATGGGAGCCCTCCACATCCCCAGCACAGCACTCCTAGCTCCCCTGCAAGTGGCTGTTCATCCTTCCATTCCTTCCTTCCCTAAAACAGCATTTTTTACCTCAGTCTTTTCGGAATAGTGCATTCTCAGGGTTGGTGCTCTCTGCTCTAAAAGCATTTCTCCCTGCAGGGAGTAAGAACTGGATCTGTTGTAAAGTAACTGCCTCTGGAACGGAGAGTGCTGCTGATGACTTTGCCATGTGTGCTGAACCTGCAGCCCCTTGCACACACAGCCCTGAGGGTAACAACCATCTCAGGGATGGCAGTGGGACACGTGCTTGCCTTGGGAAGGAACTGCATTTTTCCTCTCCAAGAAAAAGTACTTTTATGAGGAATTAAAACCAGTGACTAATTTATCCGTTCTGGGATTTGTAAAAACATTCATGCACTGTCAGCCATCTGGATTCCCTTGCAGCTTTGAAGCAAACTAGAGGACAGGGCACAGAGTGCTGCTCCTGTCTTCTCCTTGGAATACCCACTCCTTCCTCAGGGAAAAATCGACATTACCAGGTTTTACACTGGAGCCATCCCTATATTACCAGATCAGACCAGCTCAGCCAATTTCACATTGTACATCACAGAAATACAGCTATGGCTGCTCTCACAGGCTCACCAGAGCCATGTTCTAAAGAGGTTTTTCTGTCTCTGCCCTCTCAGGGATGAGGTTAATCCACACAGAAATGTTGTCCAGGCTTCTTTCCTTGGTGCCATCCTACCTGGAGCTCATGGGGCAGCTGCACCAGCAGTGCCTGAGCTGCTGCAGGGTCTGTCCCTACCCCGTGCTCATCCCACTGTGTGGGTTTCTCCAGGTGGGGCCCTACACACAACCCCCACAGGGTGTGTAAGATCCTACTTATCCTCGAAAGTAGGATCATTCCTGGGGCAGATACAGCCCAACAATATTTCTAATTATCTATCTGTTATGAATGAGATGCAAGAAACACAATAAAAAGAGCAAGGAGGAGAAAACCCCTGTTTCTGTAGGAACCCAGCTTGGAGACAAAGGCAGGAGGAAAGTCCTGTGCCTTTGTGCACGGCCATGCCCCGGCCCCATTGGCAACTGCTTCCACAAATGAGGGGAAAGTGGGTCATTTTGTCGTCAGGACAACAACAGCACACACTGACCTAGATATGTCTGCAGGAACCTAATCTTGCTCCTGGCACAGACCACGGGGTTCAGACAGGACCAGGGGTTCCAGCTGGGGAAGCACAGCACATAAACAAGCTCAAAAATGTCCCTTTTCAGTCTGCTGCAGCAAGAGCATCCTCTCCCTCCTGCGTGTGTCACAGCGATGGCACTGGGTCCTGATTGCCAGCTGCTGGTGGCAGCTGCCCAGGATGGCTCCATGGTTGTCTGGAATACAGAAGTTTTTGAGATGCTGCACGCCCTTCCTGGGCACTCTGCTGAGGCTTCTTCACTTTTTGAGGCTGGAAAGCTGCTTTCATGCCTGAGAAGAACTGTGACAGCTTGGCAGTCCTGGAGCTTTAGGCACACAGACAACTCCCAGCCACGAGCATTCTCCTAAATCCCAAAAAGCACTGAGAAGCCCCCATTTTGTGAGCCCCTCTCTTATTTCATAGCTGAGCTGAGGTATGTGGAAGTGTTTGAAAAAGGAACCTGTGCTGTTTGTGTGGCCATGGATCACAGTTTTGTGCATCTGGAATTTGATTTCTGGCAGAGCCAGGTTTATTATCCAGGATAGGCATCCCGAAGAACAGTCCTCACATCACCTTCATGTGGGTGAGTGGCACAGGATTGTCTGTTCTTCCTAAGTACAAAGGTACAGTCAGTCTTTAGCTTAAAGGTGCTGAAAGAACCACAACGTTGCAGCCACAGCTTTGAAGGCTGAGGACAGAAAAGCCACCTCAGGCCTCACTATTCCTGTCTCCTTTGCCACTTCTTTCTTTCTTAGGTCAATGCTCAACACCTGGGGACAGCAGAAGTCATCTTCCGGATTTCTGGAGAGGTGACAGATGCGTGGATGTTTCCTGCAGCCCCAGGCTGCTGCTTGTGACTGTGTCTGAGGGAGGAACTCTCAGTCTGAGAGGCAGCAGCACCAGCGAGCTGAGATCCCAAATTCAGCTCTCAGGGCTGCCGGGCGAAGCACCAACATCCAGTGTTTTGAGCCAGAGGCAAGGGAGGATGACAGTGGGGGATCTCTATCTGTGGTGCACATCTATTTGTTCAACTTTTTAACTTTATTTCTTGTATTTCTTATAATATCTAAAGGTTTGATAAGCCAGACAACAGATCTGTAACCAACGGACCTTCCTTTTCCATTCTAAACAGAGCATCCTCCTGACTTCCACAGTTCCCAAACAGAAAAGCAAAACTCCATCCTGCTGCACTTTATAGCTTTGCAAGTGGTCAGACCAAATTTCACTACTGATCCCTCTTTCCTATACTCATCTGTCCTGGCTTCATGTCTCACTCTTGCCTTTTTTGTGAAGATCTCTTCTGATGGGGGCAGTCTGCTCAGGAGGGTTTGCTCTGTGGTGGTGGCAGATGAGTCTGTTCCCACTGCAGATCCAGTACCTCCCATTCCTTAGGGAAGAGCTGGCAACAGCTACTCCTTCAAATACCAAGGGTCCTTTCAAAGGGGCCAGCACGTGGAGTATGCTGCTGGCCTGGATTTATTTAACTGGGCTTAAGGGGTAACAAATTTGGGATGAAATTCTCTTTGTGAAGAGACAGAACATGCCTGGGCACCAGGAGCCCTTTCCCTGGGGAATAAGATGTAAGTAGTGAAAGGGACTGAAGCTGACATGATTAAAGTGTCATCCACAGCACAGTGTGACCGTTTCTAAGCTTGCCTTTGGGCTTCTCTTGAAGGAAATAGAGGAATTAAATCATAAGGACATGGCATTGAAGGGGATTGGAGACTTCCTTGGCTCAACAAACCAGTAACTAACATTTTATTGTTGTAGGCTTTGAGGAATATGTGTGAGTGTACCTGGCAGCTCCAAAGGAGACAGATTGGGAACATGAAGGAGGGGCTCACACAGCTGCTACCTCTGCTGGCAACAGCACCTGTGCCCCTGGCTCTCAGGCTGCACCTGTCCAGGTAGGGAAGAAGGAAGGCTGGGTGTTGGAAAGGAGGAAACAAGAAAGTTCTATAAATATGACTATTTAGCCAAAGATGCTAAGAAAGCAGAAACTAGAAGAGACATTGAAATGAAAGCAGTGTATGTTTGAATGTTTCTAGAACAGCTTTGGCTGACCAAAATTCTTTCTCTCTTTGTTAAAAATGTAATTTACAAGCAGACATCCCAAAACCAGAACAGACCCTTCTTCCCTGGCCTAACAGGGAAGGTCCCCCGATAAGATTTAAAGATTAGAAAGTAATAAAACATGGTAATGTAGCGATACCTGTAGGATGTATGTAAATGTAGAAAATTTGTATTTGATACTAGATTGGTTAATGAGAAAGTAGAATACTCAATGTAGAAAGATATAAGTCATTGTAAAAGGAGAGCTCTCTCTAACTCTTGCTTCTCTCCTGCTTCCCTTTCCCCCTCTTCTCTCTCTCTTGCTCTCTTTGTTCTCCAGCCTGCTCTGAGCTAACTCTGAGCTGGGCTCTTTTCACCCACACCCTATGGAATAAACTTCAGAGATCTCTCCTGAGTACTCTCCCGACTGTTCTGGCACAGAACTGCTCCCACAGCTGGGCAACTTCCCAACCAGGACATCTCTTACAAACCCAGCTCACAGAACGTGCCCCTCATTCAGCAGAGGGGTTGGGTTGATCCCCAGCAGCCTGTGTGGGGCTTGGATTTGCAGTCCTGAACATGTTTCTAGTACTGCCACACTTCTAAAAACGTGAGCCTTGTTTCTTCTGTTTCAGGCCTTTCTGTTCCCCTTTTATTTTTGATCTGGAGTGGAGAGCACTTTATCCATTCAGACTCATGTCTGTGTATGCCTGAGGCCTGAAACACAATTTCATTTCTGAAATGTTTTAAATGTGAACTCCTAGAAGCTGCCTTGCTATCCAGCTGTGGGCAGGAGCCAGATGGCACACGCACATCTGGAGCACCATCTCTTGCCAAAGCGAGAGGTGAACAGCCAGCACAGCCCAAACTGGGCAGGATCTAATCAGGCAGCTTTGAGAGCAAAAGAAGCCTGTGGCTGAACAGCTCCAGGTGCTGTCAACACAGTAAGGAGGCAAGGTTTTGCCTTCTGGCATTAGGCTGTTATCATTTGACAGAGACTGCTCCTTCCTGCTGCTTTAAAGCAAGAGATTTTGGGAAATCTGTTTCAGTCTTGGAGAGCTGTTTACTGTTTAATTTCACCTCTGAAGCTTGTGTTTGGAATAGCCTGTGACAGGAGACAATTTGAAATATGGATAACAAGCAACTTCACAGAAAGAAGCCAACCATCTGAGGGCAGACAGTCAGAGTAGGAACAGACTCTGATTTCCTTGTTCCACAGGTGCAGGGTGTGACACACTGGACACATCTGAGTGAGACGCTTGGAAACATCTGAGCAAAGCCAGCTCCTCTTCAGAGAGCTGATCTCTGGGACAGCCCTTGTCTCCCCACTGAACTCCAGGCAGGATGTCAGCAGCATCCTTCCTCCAGAGCCACAGAAACCAGCCAACCACATGGCAATCAAGAGGCAGGAAAAACAGTTTGCCACAGCACAGGATGATTTAGTCCTTGCAGATCCACAGGCCCACCCACACCATCAGAACCCAGATCTTTGGTTTCCTTGGAGATTTCACAGCCATCTAGAGCATGGCCAGCAGGGATTCAGTCCTTCAGGACTGCCCTGGGGCCCCAGGGCTCCCTTTGGAAGGTCACAGAAGGCAGATCTCCTGCTTGGCAGGCTGCCCTGGGGAGCAGCAGGCAGGCAGTGGAACCGATGGTCTCCTGGAGCTCTGTCAGCAGCAACTTGAGCTGAGCTATTCTGAGGCACCACTGCTGAGTGTCAATGGTTAATCACTGCCAGGCAGGATCCAGCTCACAGGATTCCCAAGGAGAATACCCAAATCCTGACAAACTGACAGGCACAAGCTTTTCCCAGCACCCAGGGCTGGTTTGGGAACATCCTTACAGCTGGATTCACCACTCAGGTGTTGGTGCTGGCAGTGGCTGAGGGCTGGGAACTCTGCTCTGACAGAAAACAAAACTCACAGGAGTCATTTGTCTGTGGCTGGTTCTGCTCATGTCACCCGGGTGAGCCACATGGCACAAACCAGGGAAGAGGATGAGACTTCTCAAGTTAATGATAGTAATAGAAAACAGAAAATGGGCCAGCTCAGGAGAATCCAGGAGGAAAAAAGGAAATAATTGGTGGAGGAGGTTGGATCAATGGTGATTTTCTTTCACCTGACAACACACCAAGGATATGTCTGAACTACTCCTTTTCAGAATAAAGGGCTTTACTGTGTCCTACCAGATTCTCTTTCCTGCACAGCTCTGAGTGCTTCACCACCTAGGAGCTGTATTTAACTTCCACCAGCCTTCCAGCACCACTCCTGTAAAAGTATTTATTTATTATCTCTATTCTTAAGCATTGAATAACCACTGAAAACTCTAAAACATCTCCACTTCACCCTGTATTTACCAGCACAACAATCTAATGCCAACCATCCATTTTCAGCCCACATCTCTCCTGAAAAGCCTTTGCAGTGCCTGCTTCTCCAAAGGTGATAAATGCTTGTATGCTGGGTCACTGAATCAATCCATCACAGTCTGGATGTTGAAAGCAGTGAGTACCTGTGAAAGAAAAGGCTGTATTAATTTAATCAAGAATCAGAACAGGGATGGAATACCAAATCCAGAGGATTTGAGAGCTTCCTGCTAGAAGCTGCAAACAGCCGCAATATTCCAGCACAACAGAGAAAAATATTCTGGGTTCAAATATCAACAGCAAGTTTAAAGGAAAAGCAAGAAAAGCTTCTGTTCTTTTCTATTATGCAAATCATCGGTAATACTTTAAGGACAGACAATCCGTATGGTTTATTTTTCCCCCCCCTCTCCTCCTTGCTTTTCGTGTAACCGGGGTTTTTCTGAAGTTCAAATTGCCTGCTGCCAGGGACCGCTGGGGGAAGTGGCGTATTTTAAGCCCACATTTATCCTGCTACCCCAGAGCAACCCTTGAGCTCAGTGCACACCAGTGAAGGGCTCCCCGAGCCCCCCAATGCTCTTACAACCCCGGCTCCTCCACACCCCCTGGCTCTTCCAGCCCCTCCGGCTCCCCCAGCCCTCGGTCCACAAGCTCCCCTCGTACCCCACACAGCCCCTCCACGGGCTTCCCCAGCCCCTCTGGGCTCCTCCAGCCCTGCCTGAATCCCCCAACCACCGCCCGGCTCTCACCCTGCAGCACCAGACAACCGTTCCTCTCTCCCGTCCCCGGCAACTTCCAGTTCTCATCCCCCGGCTCCTCCGCAAGACTCTTGAGGATCCCGAGCCCTCTCAGGGGATCCCCCGCAGCCCTCCCAGGAGTCCGCAGCCCGCTCAGAAGATCCCGAGCTCTCTCAGGGATCCGCATCCCTCTCAGTGATTCCCGCGCCCTCTCAGAGATCCCGCAGCCCTCTCAGAGATCCCCGCAGCTCTCATCAGGGCTCCCGTCAGCCCTCTCGGGATCCCGCGGCCCCTCGTCAGAGTCCCGCGCCCTCTCAGGATCGCGGCCGCTCTCAGATATCCCGCGGCCCTCTCAGGGATCCCGCAGCCTCTCTCAGGTATCCCGCAGCTCCTCTCAGAGTCCCGCAGCCCTCTCAGAATTCCCGCGCCACTCCAGGATCCCCGCAGCCGTCTCAGGGATCCCGCAGGCCCTCTGAGGAGTCCCGCAGGCCCTCGTCAGGGATCCCGCTGCCCTCTCAGGGATCCCGCGGCCCTCTCAGGGTCCCGCGGCCCCTCAGGGATCCCGCAGCCCTTCAGGGATCCCGCGGCTCCTCTCAGGATCCCGACTCTCCTCAGGGACCCCGCAGCCCCCCGGGCCTCCTCCATCTCGGTCCCGCAGGCTCTGTTCCCCCCCGGCCCAGCGCGTTCCCGGCCTACTCCTGAGGCCGCTCCCCGAGTACCGCTCCCTCCACTGCGCGCGAAGCGCCGAAGCGCGACAGGGGGCGTGACCGTCACGAGCCCCTGGGCGTGGCCTGCCAGTGATGGGCGTGGTCTGAGCGGGCGGTGCGGCGCCTGAGGCGCGGCCCAACGAGAGGCGTTGGCCAATCAGAGGGTGGGCGCAGGGGGGCGGGCCTTGCCTCGGGGGCGTTGGCCCGGCCGTGCGCGCGACGCATCGGCCGCGCGCGCGGCGCCGGTTCCTCGCTCGCCGCCCGATTCCAACATGGCGGGGGGGGCTGCGGCGGCCCGCGGGGGCAGGGCCCCCCGCTGTTGCGGACTGGCGGCGGCCGGTCCGCGCCGCCGAGAAGCTGCCGGTGCACGTGAGTGCGGGGCCACCCCGGCTGCGCGATCGCCCCTTCCCCCGCTTCCCCGCCCCCGCGAAGGGCCGCATCCTCGCCCGCCCCGGGACGGCCCGCCCCGCCCCCGCCGTACCTGCCCTGGTCCGGCCCGCCGTGCCGAACTCGCCCCCTGAGCATTTCTCACCGCCGGTATTCGGGGGGTGTCCCGGGGGTCTTTGTTCCCCGTCTCGCTGTGGGCTTCCCCTCCCGCCTCCACTTGTTCACGTGGGGTCCCCTGGGGCCGCGTCCCTGTTGCCCGGTACCTGAGGGCTCCCCGGGCCTGTTCCCACCTTCTCCTGTGACCCGTGCTTCTGTTCCCGGCCCTGCTCTTCCCCTCTCTGGTGCCGCGGTCATCTCCCCAGGTATCTGTCCCGGCCTCCCCGGTACCGTGCCCCTCCTTGCCCTTGCACCGTCGCCAGCACGGGAAGCCCACCCGGTCCTGCCCTCCTCCGCGCCCCCTCACCCGGTACCGTGTGGGGGGGGGGCCCTTCCCCGGCCCTGCGGGTCTCCCCCGGGCTGATATTCCCCCCCACTTCATTGCCCTGCCCCCAATTCCGGGCCCCGGGGGGCTCGCGGGGCCTGTCCCCGTTCCCTGGCCCTCACCTTGTTCTCTCCCCACAGGTGGAGGATGCCTTTCCTACCTGGACCAGGTGAAGATCCGGCTTTGGCAGCGCCCTGCCACCTACAACGGCTTCCTGGAATCATGAAGGAGTTCAAGAGCCAGAGGTAAAGTCCAGGTCCTAACACCCAGGGTGCTCTGGGAGCTCCTCAGCCTTTCAACTGAATCCCAGGATATCCTGGCTGGGAAGACCCTCATGGATCCACCCCTGCACCGACACCCAGCAATCCCCCCTGTGCACCCCTGGGAGCAGTGTCCAAACGCTCCTGGAGCTCTGCCAGCCTCGGGGCTGGGACCATGCCCTGGGAAGCCTGGGCGTGGGCCCAGCACCCTCGGGGGAAGAACCTTTCCTGACCCATCCCAAAAACCCGACAACGCTCCAGGCATTCCTCAGGTCTCAGCCTTTGTGGGGTCTCTCTGCCTGTGCAGATCCCCCAGCCTTCACCCCATCATTTCCCTCTTGCACACTCACCTGCCCTTCCCCTATTGGGCAGTCATATTAAGCTGGAGTGCTTCTGCCCATCCCATCTTTCCAGATGAAATTCACAAGAGAAGCAATCTGCTTTTGCCTTCCACTCTGACAGGCCAGCATCTGGACAAACGTTGAGCAGTCCTGAGCAGAAACCTGTGACCTGCCAGCCCGGAGTGGTGGCTGTCCTGCCCTTGCCACCTGCATCACGTCCTCGTTCTCTCTCCATGGAGAACATTCCCGAGTGAAGCTCCTGCAGTGGTCATCCTCTAATTGGGCTCATTTTAGAATGTGTTCCTAGATTAGGCAGATACTCACATTCTCTTGCTTTTCTGGCTTAACTTGTGTCTGACTGGGATAGAAGTAACAAACCCTCTCATTTTAGCATTGACACACCTGGATCATCCGACGTGTTTCTCAGCTTTTCCATGAGCATCCCGACCTCATTGTAGGAATTCATGGCATATTCTTCTCTGGGCTACAGGATACATCCCAAAGAATGAATTAAGTATACAGTCACCTTTGAATAGTCAGGTATGGTCACAAGCTTTATTCTCAAATAAGCTTTCCTGTTCCACGGACACATCTGCACAGTTTAGGCTGTGGAGATTTATGTTCATTGCATGTTGCTGGAATGTGTTTTAGATGGTTTTCAAAGCCCATGATAGTGGGTTAATATAAATTTTCGATGTTTTATTCAAAGAATCATAGAATGCTTTTGGATTGGAGGGGACCTGAAAGGATCACTAGTTCCCACCCCTGTGTGTTTCAAACCAGGTATTTTGGACTACCCAAGGAATGATGAATTCTGCATGGAAACATCACGTCAACAAACAAATAGTTCAGTCATGTTGAACTGAAGTTGCAAGGCCCTGACATTGTTAAATGGGTTCCCAATATTGGTTGTGGGCAGTGGCAAGTTTCCGGGGGTGACCTGGGACGAATTGCACTTCCAGTCTTCCACTGAGAACCATGAAAGGTGTTTAGGCAACAGGCACAAGTACACAGAACTGTGAAATCATGGAATGTTTATGTTTGGGGAAAGGTCTTTAAGATCATGGAATCCCCATCAGGTTACGGTTGGTTTGAAACACACCTTGCTGGTGAGACAAGGTTTCCGCCCCTGCTTGTTTTTGTTGTCATTGTTTGGTGTGGATCGAAATAGAGCCATAAGACTAACTGAATTCTGCTGATGAAACTTGTGGTTTAAACCCATTAGCAGCAGGAACTACTTTTAAATCTCAGCTCCTTCAGATTCTCTCTGTTGCTTAGTACTTCACATCTGTGAGGGCCCTTGTGTTTAATCTGCTCCCTCAAAACTGGCAGTATCCTCTGCAGTACCCATGTTAGCCGAACCGGCGTGGTGAGTGTTTGGTCAGCCTCCAGTGAGCCAGTAGCTGTTACAGCCACAAGTCAAGTGGTTTCCCACACCAGGGAGAACTTTGGGGGATTGTTTTAACTGATGAATTATAAACCTGGGAGGGAATTGATTGTGTGAAATGCTTTTCTTCCTTTTCCCACGTAGACAATAATTTTTTAGCTGGAGACCTCTCCAGCAACTGCTGCGGGGTTTTGTTGAGCTGGTCCCCTGATCCTTTTCCAGACATCTCGTGATGTCCTGTAGCCCCCAGGTTCCCCCAGAGCCCGTTCCCAGCACTCTCCCTGGCATGGGCTGGTCCTTGCACTATCCGCGGAGAACTCCCACCACATGCGACTGCTCGAGGATTTGCGCAGCAGCTTCCCTACAAAGCAGATAAATCCCAATTCCCTGAATCTGATTCCGTGAGTTCAATAATGCCATCAGTTATTTGAATAAGATCAAAACACGTTTTCCTTGACCATCCAGCAGATTTACAGACCTGCTACGAAATCCGTCACACTTACCAGGTAAAAAGTCTCTGTGGAAGGGTGGTGGGTTGGGCAGCTGAAGGAGCTGTTTGGTTTGTGTTTGCCAAATTTAGTCTCTGTGCCTCTTGAACAGACTAAAGTTCCCAAGGACATTGCTTTATCCAACGCTGGCCTCGTAGATGTTCACGGAAATGACAAAAAGTGTAAAAATTGTGGAATTTTTCATGTGTGTAAAGAGGCAGCCAGACTGTCTTTACCCAACCTTCAGTTATTGGTGATCCTGTGCGTGTGAAAGGGGACCTTTAGACACTGGGGCCTGGCTCAGAGTCCTTTCAAGTCTGTGGCAGTA
>CM031877.1:836646-852946 GCA_018697195.1 Certhia americana
CATACTCCTCCACTTCACCTTGTATTTACCACACAACAATCTAATGCCAACCTTCCATTTCAGCCCAACATCTCTCCTTGAAAATCCTTTGGCAGTGCCTGCTTCTCCAAAGGTGATAATACTTGTTATGCTGGGTACTGAATCATCCATCACAGTCTGGATTTGAAATCAGTGAGTACCTGTGAAAGAAAAGGCTGTATTAATTTACTCCAGTAGCAAACAGGGATGGAAAACCAATCCAGAGGAGTTGGAGCTTCCTGCTAGAAGCTGCAAACAGCCGCAATATCCAGCACAACAGAGAAAAATATCTGGGTTCAAATATCAAACAGCAAGTTTAACGGAAAAGCAAGAAAAGCTTCTGGTTTCTTTTCTATATGCAAATCATCGGTAATACTTTAAGGACAGACAATCCGCATGGTTTATTTGTTTCCCCCCCCTCCCTCCTTGCTTTGCGTGTAACCGGGTTTTTCCTGAAGTTCAATTAGCCTGCTGCCAGGGACCGCTGGTGGAAGGTGGCGTATTTTGTAGCCCCATTTATCCTCTACCCCAGAGTCAACCCTTGAGCTCAGTGCACACCAGTGAAGGGCTTCCTCCCCGAGCCCCAAGGCTCTTACAACCCGCTCCTTCCACACCCCCTGGCTCTTCCAGCCCCTCCGTCTCCCCCAGCCCTCGTATCCACAAGCTCCCCTCGTACCCCACCAGCCCTCCCGGGCTTCCCCAGCCCCTCTGGGCTCCTCCAAGCCCTGCTGAATCCTCCAACACGGCCCTGCTCCCTCAGCCCTGCAGCACCAGACACGTTCCTCCATCCCGGCACTTTCCAGTTCTCAGCCCCCGGCTCCTCCAAGACTCTGAGGAGTCCGCGCAGCCCTCTCAGGGATCCCGCGCCCTCTCAGGAGTCCCCGCAGCCCTCTCAAGATCCCCAGCTCTCTCAGGGATCCCGCAGCAGCCCTCTCCAGTGATCCCGCAGCCCTCTCAGAGATCCCGCAGCCCTCTCAGAGATCCGCAGCTCTCTCAGGGATCCCGCAGCCCTCTCAGGGATCCCGCGGCCCTCGCATAGATGCCCGCGGCCCTCTCAGAGTCCCGGGCCCTCTCAGAGATCCCGCGGCCTCTCAGGATCCCGCAGCACTCTCAGGTATCCCGCAGCTCTCTCAGAGATCCCGCAGCCGCTCAGAAGTCCCGCAGGCCCCCAGGAGTCCCGCCGCACCGTCTCAGGGTTCCGCAGCCCTCTGAGGAGTCCCGCAGCCGTCTCAGGATCCCGCGGCCCTCTCAGGGATCCCGCTGCCCTCTCAGGATCCGCGGCCCCTCTCAGGGATCCCGCAGCCCCCTCAGGGATCCCGCGGCTCTCTAGGAGTCCCGCAGCTCTCTTCATGGACCCCGCGCCCCCCGGGCTCCGCCAGCCTCTCGGGTCCCGCAGGCTCTGTTCCCCCGGCCCAGCTGCGGGCCCGGCTCTCCCTTAGGCGCTCCCGGAGGCGCCGCTTCCCGCCACTGCGCTCGAACGGCCGGAAGCGGCGCAGGGGCTTGACTGTAACGAGCTGGGCGTGGCCCTGCGAGTGAATGGGCGTGGTCTGAGCGGGCGGGCGGCCCTGAGGCGCGGCCCAACGAGAGGACGTTGCCAATCGAGGGTGGAGGCGCAGAGGGGCGGGCCTTGCCTCGGGGCGTGGCCCGGGCCGTGCGCGCTGACGCGCGGCCGCGCGCGCCGGCCGGGGCCGCGCGCGCCCGCCCGTTCCAACATGGCGGCGGGGGGCGGCGCGGGCCGCGGGGCAGCGCCCCGCGCTGGGGCGGCTGCGGCGCCGGTCCGCGCCCACGAGAAGCTGCCGGTGCACGGGAGTGGGGGCCACCCCGGCGGCCGCGATCGCCCCTTCCCCACCCTCCCCGCCCCCGCGAAGGGCCGCTCCTCGCCCCCCCGGGACGGCCCCGACCGCCCCCGCCGTGACCTGCCTGTCCCGGCCGCCGTGCCGACTCGCCCCCTGGAGCATGTCTCCACCCGCCGGTATCGGGGGGTGTCCCGGGGGCTTGTCCCCGTCTCGCTGGGGGCTTCCCCGCCCTCCTCCACTGGTTCCGTGGGGTCCCCTGGGGCCGCGTCCTGTTGCCCCGGTACCGTGAGGGCTCCCCGGGCCTGTTCCCCCTTCTCCTGGGCCGTGCTTCTGTTCCCGGCCCTGCTCTTCCTCTCTGGTGCCGCGGTCATCCTCCCCAGGGAGCTGTTCCCGGCTCCCCGGTACCGTGCCCCTCTCCGTGCCTTGACACCTCCCAGCACGGGAAGCCCACCCGGTCCTGCCCTCCTCCGGCCCCCTCACCCGGTACCGAGTGCCCTTCCCCGGCCCTGCGGGGCTCCCCCGGGGCTGATTCCCACCCCCTTCAGTGCCCCTGCCCCGATTCCGGGGCCTCGGGGGGCTCCGGGGCCTGTTCCCTTGCCTGGCCCTCACCGTGTTCTCTCCCCACAGGTGGAGGATGCGCTTTCCTACCTGGACCAGGTGAAGATCCGCTTTGGCAGCGACCCTGCCACCTACAACGGCTTCCTGGAGATCATGAAGGAGTTCAAGAGCCAGAGGTAAAGTCCAGGTCCTACACCCCAGGGTGCTCTGGGGAGCTCCTCAGCCTTTCACTGAATCCCAGGATATCCTGAGCTGGGAGGGACCCTCAGGGATCCAACTCTGCACAGACACCCCAACAATCCCCCCTGTGCACCCCTGGGAGCGGTGTCCAAAGGCTCCTGGAGCTCTGGCAGCCTCAGGGCTGGGACCATTCCCTGGGGAGCCTGGGCAGTGCCCAGCACCTTCGGGGGGAAGAACCTTTCCCTGAGCCCATCCCAAACCCTGACACAGCTCCAGGCATTCCCTCAGGTCTCAGCCTTTGTGGGGTCTCTCTGCCTGTGCAGAGCCCCCCAGCCTTCACCCCATCATTTCCCCTCTGCACACTCACTGCCCTGTCCCCTAGTGGTGCAGTCATATGAAGCTGGAGTGCTTCTGCCCATCCCATCTTTCCAGAAGGGAAATTCACAAGAGAAGGCAAATCTGCTTTTGCTTTCCACTCTGAAAGGCAGATCTTGGAAATAAATGAAGCAGCCTGAGCAGAACCTGTGACCTGCCAGCCCTGGTGGCTGTCCTGCCCCTTTGCCAACCTGCACACTCCTCTCTCCTCTCCATGGATAACATTCCCAGAGTGAGGCTGCAGTGGTCATTCCCTCTAATTGGGCTCATTTTAAGAATTGTGTTCCTAAGTTACCAGATACTTCACATTTCTCTGGCATTTTCTGGGCTTAACTTGTGTTTCTGATTGGGATAAAAGTAACAAACCCCTCTCAATTTTAGCATTGACACACCTGGAGTCATCCGACGTGTTTCTCAGCTTTTCCATGAGCATCCCGACCTCATTGTAGGATTCAATGCATTTCTTCCTCTGGGCTACAGGATAGAAATCCCAAAGAATGGGAAGTTAAGTATACAGTCACCTTTGAATAGTCAGGTAGGTCACAGAGCTCTTATTCTCTAAATAAGCTGTTCCATGTGTCACTGGACATATCTGCACAGTTTAGGCTGTGGAGATTTATGTGCAGTGCATGTTGCTGATGTTTTTAGATGGTTTTCAAAGCCCATGATAGTGGGTGTAATATAAATTTAGATGTTTATTCAAAGAATCATAGAATGCTTTGGATTGGAGGGGACCTTAAAGATCACCTAGTTCCAACCCCTGGTTTGTTCTCAAACCAGGTATTTTGACTTACACAGGAATGATGATTCTGCATGGAAACACCACTTCAACACCAAATATTTCAGTCATGTTTGGAAACTGAAGTTGCAATGGCCCTGACATTGTTAAATGGGTTCCCAATATGGGTTGTGGGCAGTGGCAAGTTTCAGGGGGTGATCCTGGAAGAATTGCACTTCCAATCTTCCACTGAGAAACCAGGAAAGTTGTTTAGGCAACAGGCAAAAGTACACAGAACTGTGAAATCATTGAATTGTTTATGTTGGGAAAGGTCTTTAAGATCATAGAATCCCCATCAGGTACTGTTGGTGTGAAGCACACTTGCTGGGATACAGATGGATGTCGCCCCTGCTTGTTTTTTTGTTGTCATTGTGTGGTTGTGGAGCTGAAATAGAGCCATAAACTGAATTCTGCTGATAAACTTGTGGTTTAACTCCAGTTAGCAGCAGGAACTACCTTTTAAATCTCAGCTCCTTCAGATCTCTCTGTTGCTTAGGAATTAACAGCTGTGAGGGCCTTGTGTTTAATCTGCTCCTCAAAACTGGCAGTTCCTCTGCAGTACCCAGTGGTAGCAGAACCTGCAGTGGAGAGTGTTTGGTGCAGCCTCTCAGGTGAGGCCAGTAAGGCTGTGACAGCCACAAGTCAAGTGGTTCCCACACCAGGGAGAACTTTGGGGATTGTTTTAACTGATGGAGTTAATAAACCCGGGAGGGAAATTGATTGGTGAGTGAAATGCTTTTTCTTCCTTTTCCACGTGACAATAATTTTTTAGCTGGAGACCTCTCCAGCACTGCTGCTGCGTTGTTGTTGAGCTGGTCCCTGATCCTTTTCCAAGACATCTCGTGTGTCCTGTGCCCCCAGGTGCCCCCAGAGCCCGTTCCCAGCACTCTCCCTGGCAGTGGGCTGGTCTTGCACTACTCCCAGGAGAACTCCCACAACCACAGCGACTGCTCTGAGGAGTTTCGGCAGCAGCTTCCCTACAAAGAAGATAAATCCCAAATTCCCTTGGAATCTGATTCTGTGGAGTTCAATAATGCCATCAGTTATGTGAATAAGATCAAAACACGTTTCCTTGACCATCCAGAGATTTACAGATCCTTTCTAGAAATCCTTCACACTTACCAGGTAAAAAGTCTTCTGTGGAAGAGGTGGTGGGTTGACACTGGAGCTGTTGGAGTTGTGGTTGCCAAATTTAGTCTCTGTCTCTTGAACAGACTTAAAGTTCCCAAGTACATGTGTTTATCCAACAGCTGCCTCGTAGATGTTCACAGGAAATGACAAAAAGTGTAAAAATTGTGGAATTTTTTAGGGTGTAAAGAGGCAGCCAGATCTGTCTTTACCCACCTTCAGTTGATTTTGTGATCCTGTGCGTGTGAAAGGAGGACCTGTAGGAGCATGGGGCTGGCTCAGAGTCCTTTCAAGTTCTGTGGCATTTGTGTTTTGTGGCTCAGGGTGAGTTTTTTGGCAGGGTGAGGTATCTTTAGTTGAACATCTGTGTGTATCTTTTCAGAAAGAGCAGCTGAACACCAAGGGCCGACCCTTCCGGGGCATGTCAGAGGAGGAAGTGTTCACTGAAGTGGCCAATCTGTTCCGGGGCCAGGAGGATCTGCTCTCAGAGTTTGGACAGTTCCTCCCAGAGGCAAAAAGGTCTTTGGTACGTGCTGAGAGCAGGGCAGGATATTGAATGCTCTGTCTGCATGTAGAATATGCAAAACATGGAAAATCATACAGCCAGTAATGACCATTGCTCCTCTTCATTGTTTGGATTTTCTCAGAACAGGTGAATTAACCACATGCTCTGTGTCCTGTTAGGATTCTTTACTTGAGACGAGAATGTTGAAATCATTATTTATTTACTTCAGTTTACAGGAAATGGACCATGTGAAGTGAACAGTGTCCAGAAAACTGAGCATGAGAAGAATCTGGAGCACAGCAAGAAGCGATCCAGGCCACTGCTGCTGCGCCCTGTTTCTGGCCCAGCAAAGGTATCTTCCAGCAAGTAAAAACTTAGAATAACCTCATATTGCTTGTGCTTAGTAATTGCTGAGATAAAGGTGTAATGAGTAGTGTCTTTGATGTATGTAGGTGTATGAGAAACAAAATTTTGAATTCTTTTAATTGCTGTAGAAAAAGGGGATTTTTAATGCATGCTTAAATGTGTGTGGTAACATGTTTGATATTAAATATTACAACCTTCTGTACTAAGTATTGGCCCTGGAAGGGGACAGTTTATTGCTTCTATGCAGAATTTCAAGTGATTCTCTTTTTTGTTGTTTCTTATTAGCTGGGAGACATTTGACAGAGGTTGCTGTGAGGACGTGACACAGCAATGCCAGATCACTGCTGGGGAAATACAGGGTCTCAGCCTTTGCAGGGAGCTGTTCTGTGTCAACAGAGTGGAATTTGATGGCATTTGAGTCACAACATTTTAAATATAACTGCTTGTTCTTTTAACAGAAGAAAATGAAGCTGCGAGGTACCAAAGATCTGTCAGTCGCAACAGTGGGGAAATATGGGACACTGCAAGAGTTTTCCTTCTTTGACAAGGTCAGTATTTGTCCTTTTCTCACATTCTCTGGACTTATCTCCAGCCTTTTATGTGGTTGTTAATTGCTTGGTTTTCTGTACAATTTGTGTGTCAGCACTTAAGACATTCCCTGACTTTTCAAGCGGTGGAGAAGGACTGACAGAAGATAAAATGGGTGGGTTTGGAAGATGGAAGATGTATAGACTGATAATGAATAATTTTCTAAATATAAGTGACATTCAGGTGCTGTGATCATCTCTCCAAACTGCTGCAGGTGCGCAGGGTGCTCAAGAGTCAGGAGGTTTATGAAAATTTTCTCCGTTGCATTGCTCTCTTCAACCAGGAGTTGGTCTCTGGCTCTGAGTTGCTCCAGCTTGTAACACCCTTTTTAGGGTAAGTTACTCACTTACCTCTCTGCCCTGTGGTACTTTGTAGGTCCTTCTCTGTTATTTTTTGGGCAGATTGTGAACTTTGTTGCAGAAGTTTTAGATTTAACTTAGAAATATCTCCTGGGTAGCCTGCAAGAAATTGAAGGTTAATCCAAAATGAAGGGTAATAAAATCTGAACCTTTAAATTTATCTATGCAGCTCTTAATGAGTATTGTGAGGAAGATACTTTCCTCTGTCTGTTCAAACTCCCTATTTAATATCTCAAAGTGTAATAAAGGCACAAACATGAAATCTGAGAACAGGGCTGTGAGAAGGATAAATAGCTCCAGCTCTGCTGTGAGCCTCCTGAGCTGTTTGGCTTGCAGCAGAAGAGGGAGAGTCAAATGGCAAGGATCAGTTTCTCCTCAGGCACTTAAGGGGAGTGTTTGTGTGGTGAAGGGAAATCATTTTCCTGCCTTAAGTAAAAAAAACCAAAACCCTAAAGCAATTCAGAGTGAATGATAACAGAGGTGAGATGTTGGTGAAAGATTTCTCCCTGCAATGCTGAGTTTGTTTAGGTATTTCTGCCTCCCTTTCATGGCACACATTAACCTAACCCTAAAATTGTCACAGGGAAATAACAAAATACTTGTGTTTTTGAAGGAAATTCCCAGAACTCTTTGCACAGTTCAAGTCCTTCCTTGGGGTGAAAGAGCTTTCCTTTGCTTCTCCGCTGAGCGACCGTTCCGGGGATGGAATGAGCCGGGAAATCGATTACGCTTCCTGCAAACGCATCGGATCCAGTTACAGGGCTCTCCCAAAAACCTACCAGCAGCCAAAGTGCAGTGGGAGAACAGCCATTTGCAAGGAGGTACTGTGGGATCAGGCTGTTCAATCCCTGAACACACATAAATATTGGAGTGGGGCGTTCGTGCTGCAGCTGCTGTGTGTGGTGTCCCCTTTTCAGTGCTAATTCAATTTATTCAGCCAATTTATTGAAATAATACCCACATTTCACTAATTTTATCTAAATCCATCTCAAACCATATCTCTAATACCTTTTGAGTCTGTGTGCAGACAGAAATTTATTCCTATGGGCAGAAAAGAATATTAAATATCCTGGAATTAATTTTGTAGCAGTGGGCCAGTATGGCCTTTAGGAACAGCTTTCCTCAGGAAGAGCCCGGTGAAGCAGTGCCTGAGGCACCATTCCCACTGTTGTGGGGAGCTCTGTCTCCTTTATTTACAGCTTCTGATCACTGCAGGGTGATCTCTAGTTGTGAGATGATAGTGAAGGTGTTACTGAGCTTTCTGAGCAGGGCCCTGGCAGTTCCACACAGACCTCAAACATAGGGAGCAGTGACCTGGGAATTAGGTTTGAAATGTCCTACAGAACCTCAGGGAAGAACTGTGCAAGAAGAAAAGAGAGAAAACCCCCATGAGAACAGCTCTGGGCTCGCAAGGCCCTGCTCAGTGTCATGTCTCTGCACTGTTGCAGGTGTTAAATGATACCTGGGTTTCGTTTCCATCGTGGTCTGAAGACTCCACTTTTGTCAGCTCCAAGAAGACTCCATATGAGGAGCAGCTGCACCGCTGCGAGGACGAGCGCTTTGAGGTACCTCTGCTGCTGAGCTCCCTTTCTGCTGCCTCAGAAAGCAAAACCTCTGGGTTTTGCTGAATTAATTAGTGGCCAGTTCCTGAAAGTTCTGTTGGTTTGAGATGGAGTTTGGTGTGTTGTGCTTGGAGTCTAATAGTTCTCCCTAGGCATGAGTCCAGTTCTAAATTGCATGTGACCTTTGGGAGAGCTGGCAGAGGTCTATTTTCCAGTAAAAACTTTCCTGCTGCTTCCTGGCTCCACCCTGTGGGGCTGGAACACCTCCCACACACCTGGGCTGCTGCTGCTCTCTGTGTTCCTGTCTGCCTGTTCTGACACTGTTTTCTGGGAACTCTCAACAGCTGGATGTTGTCCTGGAGACCAATTTGGCCACAATCCGTGTGCTGGAGAGTGTGCAGAAGAAACTGTCCCGTCTGACACAGGAGGACCAGGAGAAGTTTCGCCTGGATGATTGTTTGGGAGGAACCTCAGAAGTGATCCAGCGCCGGGCCATCTATCGCATCTACGGGGACAAAGCACCAGAGATCATTGAGAGTCTGAAGAAAAACCCAGTTACTGCTGTCCCTGTGGTTCTTAAGAGGTAATTCCCATGGTGCTATGTTCTTTAAAAAGCCAGAAAAATATTTTTTTAAGCCACAAAAGGAGAGGACATAGCCTTAGGCTGTGCTGCTGGAAGTTCTGTGTGGACATTGGGGGAATTTCTTTGCAGAAAGGGTTGTTAAACCCTGGAAGAGGGTGCCCAGGGAGGTGGTGGAGTCCCCATCCTTGGAGGTGTTCAAAAACTAACTGGACATGGCACTTGGTGCTCTGTTGACAAAGCAGTGATTGTTCAAAGGTTGGACTTAATGATCTCAGAGGCCTTCTCCAACCTAAGTGGTTTTGTGATTCTGTAGGTGTTGTTTCAACTCATCATCACTGGTGGTGCTTTCTCAAATTTATTTATTGCATCTCTGAATCAATTCCAGTTTTCCACTGAAAACTTCTTGCAGCACCACAGTTGGCTCCATTAAAATGTTTTGGGTGTGTTTCTGTGCCTGTCTCTCTGAACTGACAGAGATTGTTCATTTATGCAGATTGAAAGCAAAAGAGGAAGAATGGAGGGAGGCGCAGCAGGGCTTCAACAAGATTTGGAGAGAGCAGTATGAGAAGGCCTATTTGAAATCCCTGGACCACCAGGCTGTCAACTTCAAGCAGAATGACACCAAAGCTCTGCGCTCCAAGAGCTTGCTGAATGAAATTGAGAGTGTCTATGATGAGGTGGGTATGACAGGGAATGACCCCTCCTCCATTCCCTCCCTTGGTAGTGTAACCCAGATGTGTCCATAGCACCTGGGACCATGTGGAGGTGGTGAGAAATGGGGTCAAAAACAGCGGTCCCAAGCACAGTGTTAATAATGGCTTATTCCTCCTGGCAGGAATGGCTCTTGAGCATGGATTGGAAGGATCTTTATCTGTTTGTCTCTTGATTACAGCATCAGGAGCAGCATTCAGAGGGGAGGAGTTCGTCCACGAACGAGCCTCATCTTATCTTCATCTATGAAGACAAGCAGATTTTGGAAGATGCAGCATCTCTTATCAGCTATTATGTGAAAAGGCAGCCCACCATCCAAAAGGAGGATCAGGCAACCATCAGGCAGATTGTGCATCACTTCATACCTGAGCTGTTCTTCTCTCAGCCACCTGAACACAACATTTCTGAGGAATCAACAGATGAGGACAGAGAAAACCACCAGGGGCAGAACCTGGATACTCCTGAGCTGCGGAAAAAACACGTGCCTGGGCCTCCAAGCAGTCCTTTGGAGATCAAAGCAACCTTCTGTGATGTTACAGCTGCTGAGCCCCACAACACCCTGGATGATGTTTACAGCCTCTTCTTTGTCAATAATAATTGGTATTTCTTCCTGCGCCTTCACCAGACTCTGTGCTCCAGGCTCCTAAAGATTTATCGCCAGGCCCAGAAGCAGCTTCTGGAATATCGGACTGAGAAAGAGAGAGAGAAGCTCCTCTGTGAGGGGAGGAAGGAAAAAACCAATGATCCAGCCATGGAGCTAAGACTGAAGCAACCAAGTAAGAATCACGAAGGGCTTGGTTCACTCTTAATGCCCTGGGTGCCAGTGCTCCATCGTGTATGTCTGAGTCACTGGGGTCAGCAGGCAGCTCTGTGAGGGGTGTGGAGATGCAATTCTCTGCTGTGTTGATGAGTTGTGGACACAGCTCCTTCAGCAGGGCAGTCAGTGTGTCACAGGCTGCTTCACAGAAACTTCCTGCCAGCCCGCTGTGCTCAGGTGCCTCACTGTAGGAATCCGTTACTTTGATTTACAATGTAAACAGCCCCACAAAGAAATAGTTATTGCCCAGGGCTTGCCCAGGGCCGTCCTGGAGGTGCATGAGGGAAACTGTCCCAGCCTGTCAGGGCACCTGGCAGGGAGCTGCCTGTCTGTCATGTCACTCTCTACACTGGCTGTCGTGGTTCTTGAGCAGTGCTGCCTCTTGCAAACTTGACTTCACTGTGCCTATTCTGTGTATGGAATGAATTGGCTTTCCCCTGGCCAGGTGAGGTGGAGCTGGAGGAGTACTACCCAGCCTTCCTGGACATGGTGAGGAGCCTGCTGGACGGGAACATCGACCCCACTCAGTACGAGGACACCCTGCGGGAGATGTTCACCATCCACGCCTACATCGGCTTCACCATGGACAAGCTGGTGCAGAACATCGTGCGCCAGGTGAGGGCTGGGTTGGGCTGGGCTGGGGCTGCACATCACCCCTCACACACAGCCAGGCTCCTCCCAGTGCCCTGCAGAGCAACAGGGCACTGAGCTCGGAGCAAATCCAGAGAAAAGTTATATCTGACAGGGAAACGCCCCAGCACAAATACAGTGAGAGAATTCAGCTTCCGTACAGGGACCACCATTTACTCTTTCTGGCTTTTCCCAATGTTTTTTGAGTTCCAGTCTTCTCAAAATTCTGCCATGCTCAAAAAATGTCTGGTCCTTCTTACTCAAATCTGTCTTCCAGCTGTAGTCTTCTAGTTAAGGCACATCAGTCCCTCACTCTCCTCTGTTCCTTTTATTGCAAAGTTATGAGAGTGATGTGTGGGAAGTCTCTGGAGTTTGCTGCTTCAGCTGAGTGTGATGCCATGCTTAGTTTTACACTCCTTTCATGACTCGCTGGAGATAGCTCTTGGCCCAGGCTTGCTGACTGAATTCCCCCTTTTTTAATGGAAGCTTCACCATCTAGTGAGCGATGACATCTGCTTGAAGGTGGTTGAGCTGTACCTGAACGAGAGGAAGCGAGGAGCTGCTGGGGGTAATTTGTCATCCCGCTGTGTCCGGGCAGCAAAGGAGACCAGCTACCAGTGGAAGGCTGAACGGTGCATGGCAGATGAGAACTGCTTCAAGGTAAGACCTTGCTGCCAGGGAACTTCACAAAATCACTGAAAAACTTCAGAAAATCTCCCAGGTAGCACTTCATCCGGGTAAAGTGGGTTTGGAAGCTCCAAGGTGCGAGAGTGAGCAATATGGAGAGAAGGTACTGAAATCAGAGCACAGACAGTGAGGGGACATTGTAGCTCACTGAAAAGCCCTGCTGCTTCTCTCCTAGCTTCTATTTGTTGTCCAAATGACTTGTGAATATGCAGCATTTTATTGTAAACCATTGTGGCAATTATTTTCTGTAACTTTATTGCAGGTCATGTTTCTCCAGAGGAAAGGACAGGTGATCATGACCATTGAGCTGCTGGATACAGAAGAAACCCAGACAGAAGATCCTGTGGAGGTTCAGGTAATATCATAGTGCCCAGGTGTACCACAAAGCAGATGTCTAAGAATGCTTTCCTTGCTTTCCTGTTCCAAACTGTGAGGTTTTGCCAGGAGGACAAGTTTGCCTGGGAGGTGGGCAGATGACATGTGGGGCTGTGGCCATTGACAGAAATGGAGCGTTAGCAAAAGAGTTTCAACATAAATCAGCCTCAGAATGAACAGCTTGGAAATAAACAGGTTCTTTGTAGTGGTGTTTGTCCTGATGAAGTGAAATCTCACTGGAACTGGTCTCCCTTGTGTAGCACCTGGCAAACTACATGGAGCAATACGTTGGGGTGGAAGGAGCTCCCAACAACCAGAACGATGGCTTCCTCCTGAAACCGGTCTTTCTGCAAAGGTGAGCTGAGCCACACCTGCAGCAGCTGCTGCTGCCTCCTCCCTGCCTGTGTGCCAGTGGGTCTGTCATCAGTGGGTGATGTGCCAGCCCCAGGGAAATGCACTCACCTCTGAGGGGCTGCTCCAGGCCAGTGAGCTGCACAGGAATGCTGAAAGAGAAATTAATGACCACTGCACTGAGGTTTGTTCATGGAACTGTGTTTGGAATGGAGCTGGATGGATTCTGGCTGGGATTCTGGGTCTACTTAGTTCCCATTTCCCTAAGTATTTGTCAGAGGATACGGAGGAAGATCACAGACAGAGCCTGAAAACCAAAACATGCAAATACAAGTTCCATACTTGCGCTGGGAGCCCTGTTAGCTGAGGAGAGCAGTTCACCAGGTGTGACACATGCTTTGTCATCCTTGTTTTGCTCCAGAAACCTGAAGAAGTTTCGCAAGTGGCAGTGCAAGCAGGTGAGGGCCCTGCGCAGCGAGGTCAAGAGCTCCTGGAAGCGGCTGATCGGGGTGGAGAGCGCCTGCAACGTTGACTGTCGCTTCAAGCTCAACACCCACAAGATGATGTTCATCATGAACTCTGAGGATTACATGTACAGGAGGGGAGCTCTCTGCAGAGCCAAGCAGGTACATCTCCCTTTTGCTCCCTCTGCAGCCCAGGCGGTAGCAGAGGGTGGGGGTGGGAGCCAAAACACAGGTACCAATAATTCTTGTGGCTGAATTCCTGCAAGCTACACCCAGAAGTTACTACTCTGTGTTGGGTAACATGGAGGAGAGCTGGTAAATGCTCTTTACTTTGGATTAGCTTAGCAGCCTTTTCTATACATGCAAATTTTAAGTGGGAGTGGCAAACATTAGGAAATAGGGGTGGTTAAACGCAGGTCTGCTGTTTCCTGTTTCTGTTTGTGTTGTTCCCAAAGCATTGCACATCTCAGGTAGAGCTGAGGGCTTTGGCTTTTCCCCCAGGAGCCTCTCAGTGATCTTTACTGCCCTGCTCCCAGGTCCAGCCCGTGGTGCTGCTGAAGCACCACCAGCAGTTCGAGGAGTGGCACAACCGGTGGCTGGAGGAGAACGTGTCCATGGAGGCCGTGGATGTGGTTCAAGACTGGCTGATGGGGGATGAGGATGAGGAGATGGTGCCCTGCAAAACCACCTGTGAGACAGTGAATGTCCACGGGGTGCCAGTGAACAGATACAGAGTCCAGTACAGTCGCCGTCCTGCTTCACCCTGAGCACCCAGACAGGGCAGAGCTTTGCTGGTGAAGCACATTTGCTATGAGAATAGTGGTGGGAATGCAATGTATGTATTAATGATATTTATCCAAACAGCATTTTACTTTGGATTATCATGTATTTTCCATATGGCATAGACTTGTCTCCTTGCAGTGTAATCCTCCAGCCATCATGAAGAGACTTTTAAAAGCTTTTATGGGAAGGGGGCTCTTGGCATTGCCACACACTTTTCAGTAGTTTCCTGGCTTTAGGCCGCTGCTGACCAGCTCAGTGAGGGGGTGAACTACCACTAGTGGCTTTGTTGGAGAGGTGGAGCTGGGCTGGTGTTTGAGCAGATGCTGGCAGCTGCTTCCACTTCCAAGGGTTTAATATTCCCTATCTTCCTGACTTTGTGCTGTCTTGGAGCCTGCAGAACTCTTCACTGCCCCCCAGCCCAGGGGGACTTCATAATCCCTGTGAACCAACAAGGCAACAAAATACTCTTGTTCCTGGTGCTCTAGTGAGAAAAATGCCAAAACTGACACGGGGATGGCCAGCACTCGAGGCTCTGTTGCTCCCTCATCAACCAAGCGTTCTGGAGCATGAACTGAGGGGAAGAACCCTGAGCTGGGATGGGAGCCATGCCCCAGCTGCTGGCCTTGCTTTGGGAGCTGAGGACCTGCTGCAGACTCTGCCTTCCAGAATATCCACGGGGAGAAATGTCCATGTGGAGGAATGTCCATTGCGAGGTCTGGCCTGGTTTTTGGGTTTGTGTTTTGCATGCTGGTGGGCAGCTCCGGAGCTGGGCGGTGTTTCCTGGTGTTTCCCCTGTGCATGCCCGGCCCCCGGCGCTCCTCGGGGCTGCACCACATCGGTGACATCGGCAGATGGAGCTCCCGGAGCACAGCTGGGACCTGAGCTCCAGCCTAGGACTCTCCTGTTTCTGCTGGGTCAGCACAGGCGCTGGGTTTGCAGGGACACGCGGAAATCTGCGAGGAGCAGAGAGATCCAGCCACAGCCATCCTAGATGAGCTTTGCCACTGAAGCATCTGTACTGCTATCGAAGCTTTTTTTGCCGTGAAACCTAACACAGCCTGCCCTGATCTGTGCAGAGCACTACATCTGACTTGATCTAGTGAGAAATCAAGGAAATTTACTCGTGTCTGTCCTGCAGCCCCACTGTGACTTCACATCTGTTTTTTCAGGGGCCGAGGGCAAGCGCGCTGTCCGTGGAGTGTATTACAAAGATAACGTTTTGAGGCATACCCAGCCTCCTTGCAGCTTTGCTTCCAACTTTTTCCTGGCTTTTGGGGCAATAACTCCCCCACCCCGAAACTTTCTGTGGCTTTGATTTTTAGGTTATGATTTCTGCCAGAACTAAGGAGCAGCCTGTAGGATTTGTCCTGGGTTATTTCCACTGTACGACATTTGGTTTCGCAATTGTCTCACTTGACAGTAGAAAAATTGGCCTTTGGGGTACGTTTAATAGAAAACTGTCCCGAGTCTTTGTCTTTTTTTGCAAAATATTCTGTGGGAGGGAAGGAGGGAGGCCACTCTCTGGCATTCGTGGCCACTTGCACAACCACTGCCAGCAGAGACTTTTCATCAAGAACCCTGTGTTCTCCTCGGCTGGGTCTCTGCTAAACTTTGGTTCCTGAAATGATCTGCAGGTTCTTCCCCTGCCCTCATTGCAGTGATGAGAGACCACGTGGCTCTGCAAGGGCTGGGGGGAGCAGGGGGACAAGCCCAGTGCAAAGCACAGTGTCCCCCTTTCTCTTCCAGCCAGCTCACCAAAACACACCTCAGTCCTGCTCACCTCTCTGCTGTCTCCCAGTGGAGATGACAATTGTGCCAAATTTTATGGTTTTATGATACAGAAAACTGTTTACTAGAAAATAGGTGGCAACTTGTGGCTTAAAATGCATTTGATTCCAGGTGTACCAAGGTGGGCAACACACCTGGGCACTGTCCTGTTCCATCAACCCATTCTAAGTGTACTTCAGGTATTTTTAAGCATCCTTATTTTGTAAACCTTAATTTATAATCTGAACAGATTAAGCAAGACTTTTGCTCTTTACAGTGCTATTGTCTCGAAGCTGAGAGTAGCAAGGGAAGTGAAGGGAATATCAGGCAGGGTTGAGAGGGGCTTGTTCATGTCTGAGGGTTTCAGCTGTGTATCTGCACGACCTTGAGTCAAGAGTTTGTTCTTCCATTTGTTTGAAGGATCTTTGCTTTTGGGCTTGTAATTGCTTTGCCAGCTCCTTGAATGTAGTTTTTTTTATATTTATTTGCACATTCAAGTAAAATAAAATATTGATTTTAAAAGTCTGCAGCTCTCGCTGTTTTACGTTTCTTTTCAACTAATTTAAACTTTGTGACAACCCCCAGAATTGCTTGTCTTCTACCTGAAACTGGATTTCAAATGGTAGAAAAATGCAGTGGAAAAGTTGAAGTTCCTGGACAGGCTGCAAGATCTGCTGATGCAGCTGTGTGTCAGCAAGTGCTGTGTGAGGGTGTGAGCAGTGCACTCACTAACAGAAAAGGGAAATGCATTTCCTGCAAGCAGAGATCCCACACAGGAGCTGGGGGAGCTGCCAAACCCTCACCTGGAGCTCAGGCCCGTGGCTGGAGCTGGAGTCCAGGGGGTGGCACAGTTGCTCCACCAGAGAGGTCTCAAAAGCAAACATTGGAACAGCTGGAGCTGTGTCAGGGCTTGGGATGG
>CM031877.1:864227-988033 GCA_018697195.1 Certhia americana
CCATCCCAAACCCTGACACAGCTCCAGCTGTTCCTGGGGTCCCGTTCCTGCCACCTCAAAGCAGAGACCCGTGTCCATTCCTCCTCTCCCCTCATGACACTCACGAGCCTCCCCTCAGCCTCCTGTGCTCCAGCTGAAAGCAAAAGGTCACCCCAGTGAAAGGTCCCTCCATGGGGATGAAGCCACCGAGGTCACCGAGCCTTTTACAGCTGCCCCAGCAAGGCCCCATTCCCGCTGATCCCCAAAACATTTGTAAAAACTCCCTTTTTTGGGGAACCGACCCCTGGGCTCGCCATGGGCTCACCATTCTGCTGGGGTAGGCTCTCCTTGGCTGCTGTCCCCTTCCCGGAAGGTGCTGGCCGTGCCCAGCTCTGCCACCACCTCGAACACGTCGGCCTCTGCGGCGAAGGCGTCGGGGTCGTACTCGTAGGAGTAGTAGGACAGGTCTGTGTGCAGGGGGGGCCCCTCCTCGGCTGCTGGGGGAACCAGAGCTGCAGGAGCTGCTTTCCAGCATGGCACAGGGCAGGGCAGGGCGGGAGGAGGAAGGGGTTTTAGTCAGGGACACCAGGGGAGGAGGCTGCAGGTGTCAGGGGACCTGCAGGTGTTTGCTGGCGCTCACAGGGGAGGGGAGAAGCTGCTGCAAAAGCAGAGTTTTCAATTTCCCAGTCTGAGACCTGGGCACTGGAATAAAATGGAAGGAGGGGGAACAAAGGCGTAAAGGGGAAGCAAGGAGGAAAAGGGAAAACAAGGGGGGAAGGCAAATAAGGGTGGGAAAGGAGGAAACAAGGAGGGGAAATGAGAAAACAAGGGGGGAAAGAGGAGGAAAGAAGGGGGGAAAGAGGAGGAAAGAAGGGGGGAAAGAGGAGGAAAGAAAGGGGGGGGAAGGGCAATGTAGTTTGAAAAAAATCTCCAAGTCTCCTTTTCCAGCATGGAATTAACTGAGGTGCTGAAGTTCAGACCCATCACCCTGAGAGCTGCACACAGTGAGATCTAAGTGTCATGCAGAGGGCAGATGGCACAGGGGGTTCATTCTGCACCCTGAAAATCTCTCCTCTGATCAGGCACCTCAGGTAAGGGGAGTCCCATCTGTATGGGGACATGTTTTGTGTGTCCTCAACTGTGCATCAGTTCATAAAAAACAAGTGACAAAGCTGGAGGGAAACCCTGAGGGAACAGCTCACTTGGGAACTGATCAGTGGAGGCAGCCAACTTTCTTTTCAGCCCAACAAGTGTGAAGATTTTGAGGCCAGGAACTCACAGCAAAGCCATTGACTCTAGCCTGAATGAGGAGCTGAGGTAGCTCTGCCCCAGCACAGTCACAGAGCACTAAAACTTCCATCCCTTCACGTAGGGACAGACCCAGCACAGGCAGGAACAGGAATTTCTCCTCTTCCCCACTCCCTGCAGCCTGTTCTGACACTGGCAGGCCCCTCTCACAGCACACACCCCACTCACACCAGGCTGTGCCTCTGTGCTGGGTCACTGCTCCCTGTCCAGAGGGTAAAACTGCAAGATAAAACTTCTAGGAATAGCAGCAGATCCGTGTTTCCTAAACTGCTCCTGGAGCCAGCTCAGCTGTCCATCCTTCCTGTTTGCTCTCTGTGTACACTGCTCTAATCCAAACCAAAGCAAGCACTGAGGCAGAATTATTGCAGGGAGGAAAAGTCCCCCGCCCGCCCAAAGCTGGCTTTATTTAAAGAGAACACTCATCAAGGCCTTTGAAAATGTTTGTTCTCTAGAAATAAAATATCTGAAGGATCTTCCCTGTTGCCTCCCACATCCTCCCAGCACTGGGCAGGGGAGTCAGGCTCTGTTCACTCCTTCTTGGCCTCCTCCCTGGGAGAACCTGCCAGATCATGAGCTCCTTCTATGAATGGGTGATTGCTGTCCACCGGGGATGGGATGAACATCACAGGCCTGACTCTTCCCAGGAATTCAGCACTGGAGTCCAAGCAAAGAGCACAGGCCGACGTTTCCTGCTGCACACAAACCACTCCCCCCAGCCCCAAATGTTTGTGCTGAGGCCAATGTTTGCTGAGCAGTGATGAGGGGAGAAGAAAAACGACCCTGTGCCAATTCAATCAATCCTGAAAGAGCTGCAGCCCTGTGGGGAACAGGGAATTTTGGGGATGACTCCACCTGGAAGCAGAACTCAGGCTGATGTTCCTGGTAGGAGCTGGTGCTGGTGTTTAATTAAAAAAACCAAACCACAAACAAAACAGCACCACGAAACAAAAGTGTCATAATGCCACCTAGAATTTTCTTCCAGTTCCAGTCACTGGCCCTTCTGATTGCTGGAGCAAAACTGTGCAAAGGACAAGGCTGTGGGGAAAAGGCAGGGAGCCAGAGAGCTGAGCCTGGGGGGGCTTCCTGCTGCCAGCAGTACTGATACCCCAGCACTGCTGCCCCACATGCTTGGACAGTATTTTCCACCAAATCCATGCAGAATTACAGCACTGTGATGTCAACATCAGTTGCTGTGCTGTGGCTGTACCTTGAGTGCCTTTGGCAGAGGAGATTTAGGCAGTTCCAAAAGAGAGTTAATGATCTGTGGAAGCAATCAAAGCATCACTTCATCAGAGAGATGCTATCAGAGCTACTGGGGATCCTACAGGCTCCCAAAGCCACCCAGATCCTTGTGGCCAAGGAGTGACAAGGATCTCAGGAAAGTCACAATGAGAAATTCAGTGGGATTACAGTCAGCTCCAGCTCCAGGGTTTTCTATCCAAACAAATATTGCAGCAGGCTGTGAAGGCACACGAGCACACCCGAGTTGGGTCCATGCTACTCAACAAAATCCTGTTCCACCCTTTTGGGACTCAGTAATTCACCTGTGAGCAGGAACAGCTGAGGAAGGGGATTCACACAGGAGTTATTTCAGCTGAGTCCTGTCACCCTGCAAGCTTCCCTCAGGACCTACAGATGGAAAGAGGATCCCACCCATCTGTACAAAGAAAAGCTGCAGCTTTAAGGTCAAACCTCAGCCATTCTGCCTCGCTGCAGACTTTGGGAAAATATTTTAAAGTGTTCTGACAGCAGCAACAGCACTGCATCCTGACCTTTCAGGGCCATCTATGTTCAATTGCTCATCTTGAACAGCTGGAATTTATTCCAGCAAACCCACTGGTGTGTGTGGAACCTCACTGGGTCTGTGTGTGCCAGAGGGAGCCCCAACACATCCTGCAATTCCCACTGATTGCTGGGAGGCAGCTGCCTCTTCCCACTGCTGGGTAACATGGACAGGACTTCAATTAAAACATCCATCAGCCCAAGCTGAGCTGCACCAGTCTCATGGCAAACACAGGAGGCTTCCAGACAGCACAAATACCACAAGCCTCTCCGAGAACGCGGCATTTCCTGCAGATTAACACACCCAGTCGGTTTTACACCAACCTGCCCTAAGCTTGATTCGGCTCCTGGAGTTTTGCATCCTTTTAGGAAGTCACAGATTTAGGCACGGCTCAGCAGAGCCCTTGCTGGAGCACCTGAGCCGACTTAACCCCATCACATGCTCCAGCAGCACCGAGCCCGGGAGAGCGAGGGTGAGGAGGGGCTCATTCATCTGCTGCACTTTGATTCATGTCCCGTGTGCTTGACCTGAGAGGAGCCCGGAGGATTAATGAAAATCACATGCTGGGCCCTTTTCCTGGTGTAGGATTTAGTCAGTTTGATTCCTGAATGCTCACTCTGCCATGGCTGCTCCCAGCTCAGCATCTTCCTTGCCAGGAAATTTGGGCACTCCCAGATCCCAGGACAAAGCCAGCTCCAAGTACTCGTGCTTTGACAAACATCCTTATGGCACTCAAGTTTGTCCATCTAAAATCCATATAATGCCACACAAAATAATCAGATTTTCCCCTTTTGCTCCTTCTGAGCCAGCACTGTTTCTGTCAGTTCAGAAACAGAAACCACAGAGGGATTTCCCTTTGACTTCAATGCAGATTATTTCAGAAACTCTGTTCTGAACAATTTTTGGCTTGTGGATTACCATCAAGTTCCATAATTTTTTTTTCCCAGGTAATCATATCAAATTTTTATTTGAAAATAATGTAATAGCAGCCTCATTTTCCTCATCATAGACCTCGGTATGGCCTCAAATTCCAGCAGTGCCCAAATGGAACAGTTTGGGAATGCTGCTTGAAAGGGTTAGGATTGCAGACTTTTCAAGATATAGATATATTCACAATAAGTCCAGTGGAAAAAAAAGGGGAGGAAAATAGAGATATTAAATGCTAAGACTGAATGACCATTAGAAACTGTCAAATTCACCATGTTTTTGCAGCTTAATAAGAAAACAGTCCATCAGCTGCTGTCCAGAAGGGAAAGAACAGGATGGTGTCTCCTGTTGGACATGTGTTAGTCTGACTCTGGTGCATAAGGAGAGCTTCTCTTGAAGAATTAAACTGGTTTTCCCAATTTGTTGGGAGAGTTGGAGTCTAGGGGAAAATTAATGAGTGGAAAGCAGCCAGGAAAAATCTAGTCCAGTTTATTTACTAGAAACAGCACGAAACAAGCTATTCTATTGACCCTCCTCTGCTTCTTGGTGAGATTTATTGTGAGCCATGAGCAAGCTCGACACGAGTCTTGGAAAAAAGTGCACGAACACAAGCACCAAATAAAATGAGCAGCCAAATTCCTGGCTACTCCATCCACTGACCTTAACATTTTTGTTCACTAAGGCTCTTTATTCTGAACAGCTTCTCTGAGAGAACCAAGACTGCCAGCTCCATTTTTGCACAGAACTGCAGGGACAAAGTTAATCCACCTGGATTCAAGTCCTTGCAGTGGTTTGGGCTGTTGTCATGTCCTGCTCAGTTGTTTGTTGGAACACATTACAGCAGCCCAACTTTAAATGGGATTTTTCCAGAAAAGATCACAGAGAATGTGTTGTTCAAACACAGCAGGGCTGAGAAAATAGGAGGGTTGGTTGTCCACTCCTACAAACAATTATCTAAATCCTGCAGGTGCTGAACTGAGCAGGATTCCTGCATGATTTCCTGAAAGGAAAAGGACTAAGAGAGCTGTCAATACCTCTTATCCTCAGTTTCCTTGACCTCTTAATTTTTTTTCTGATTTCTGAATATTCTGTCTTTTCTATAAGATGGAGAAATTCAGCATCTTTACTTAAAATGTGCTTGAGAGCCACCTGTACTTAATACAGGGATAGGACAAGCTTTAATCTTGCTAAAGAGAAAGCCTTTGGATAAACGCAAAGGTATTGCATTACCTGCTGGAGTCTGGGGAACACTGGGCTGCTCAGCTGTGTGGGAATGTGTCTCCCTTTCTTCTGGCAAGTTCTTGGCTGCAAATACAAAAAAAAATTGGACACTTAATTTGTTAATGCATCTCTAGAAAACTTCTGCATTTCCAGAGGTAGCATAATCAGTTCCCTGATACACTGCACACCTTGAAAGCCCATGCAGAAGCTCCAAGGCATGTTACATTTCATGGATTTAATTTTTATCTGGGAGTAGTCACTTCAGATCAAACAGCATCACTAATTTTCTCTTCAATTCATTCTGACAGGTAAAACATGTATTCATGAGAACAGAAAACCAGTCATTTCAAGCTGAAAAGCAGCTTGAATCAGCTGTACTATGAATAGCAAAACAACACAGAGCAAGGTGGGAATTCTCCCTCCTTTCCCTACCACAGGTACGGAATATTAACTTGAACGAGGATTTGCAACATCCTGCAAGAGTGGGACGTGACAGAAGAGGGAAGTAAATGAAACCTACAGGCAGAACACTGAGCCATGGGCATCTGCTCTATCCTGGTGTTGTTCCTGCAGGATGCCACCTCCATCTGGCAGTGGTTGGGGTAGATGTGTCCATCAGAGCCACACACGGGCTCCCCATCGTAGCCGCAGTCCCGTGAGCACAGGCACTGCTCAAAATACTCATCTTCCAGGCAGCCAAAGATGTTGTTGCAGGGGCCAGAGTGGACAAAGCCTGGGAATGAAACAAAGCCAGTCAGTTTTACACAGCATGGCGAAGGTGGAATAGAAATATTTCACTGGTACCAGTTTTTATGCTGGATTCCCTAAGATTTCTAACAGGAATTTACAAACGTGATGGAATTAAAAGGTCTGGGAACAAAGTTGCCTTTTTGAAAAAACCATGGTGCAACAGCCTCCTGACTTGGGTTAAAGAAACTGTTTTTTTTGCCACAGAGCACACTTTCCCCAGTTTCTGGGGAAAGTTATTACTTTCATGGATGTATGAAATTGTTCAATCTTCCTACAGTTAATTGTGGAGCTCTGATGCAAAATATTGGAGAGCAAGAAAACCAAATTGCATGGTAAAGATTTTTTACCTCATTGTTACTGACACATCTCCCCTTGTGCAGGTTCTTCCAGAATCAGATATTTTATCTTGCCTCTGAAGCAAATCCCTGTCACTTTGGTGCCTGAAGAGCACCACTGGTCTGTTTGTCCTGACTTTAACACTGCAACCCCCCAAACCTTTGTGAAACTTCCACCACCACAGAGAGCAAAACACAACATTTGTCTAAATGTAATTTTGAGTTCAGAACACCTGTGGGTCCCGTTTTTCCAAAAGATCTGTGTGGTTTTGGGGTAACTCACCAACCCACTGGCTGGCTGAGCTTTCCACCTCGTTGCAGGTTGGGCCATCGCAGAGCTCCCGGGCCAGGGGGCTGTTCTCACTCACGTTGTAGAAACGAGTGGCTTCAAAAGCTGCAGCAAGGAGGAGAAATCACAGCTGAGCCTTCTGCCTGGAGATCTGATGTCAGCTGGGACCAAAGGGAAACAGGCACAAACCTGGCTCGTAGTAATCGTACACTTTGATAGGAACAGGGGCTGTTTTCCCAACTATGTGCTCTCTGAAAGCTTGAAACTTCACACAGGTCATGCACTGGCTGGGAATCTGTGTGGAACAGTATAAAAGACTAAAAAACTACACTTGAAGTGACGAGAGACACAAATGAACACAGCATGTGCCCTAAAGTGACGTGCTGAGCACAAAGACACTTCCAATACCCCAGGTATAGGGACAGAGATAATGAAAAACCAAACAGGATGAAGTAAACCAGGATGCTTTGCTGACCTTTAAAACACATATTTGTCACAGAGCAGACAGACAGCTGTTTTCCCTGGCTTGCCTACAACCACCAGACAATTTCCTGCTGCTGACCAAGACAAGAGAGATCTCACCTTCCACTCTCAGGTCTGTGCTGCGAGATCTAAATTATTCTGCATTTAAGCATCACTAGTTGTACCTGAAAGTACCTGCCTGTATTATACTTCGGTTTCTAAGCAAAACCACAACATCCACCTGCAGCAGAAGAGGCTCAAGCAAGAGGCCAGTTAAAGCTGCAGAGTGACCCTCACCCCTGAGGGACCCCCAAGACTCTGCCTGTGCCTCATCCCCTGCTCATTTGCCTTTCATTAAAATCCAACATAATTATAAGAATCGAAGCCATTACCTCATCAAAATAAAATAGGACTTTTCTTCCATCCACTTCATATCGTTTTAACCCAATTTGCTTGTTCATCAATAACTGGGGGTAAAAAAAAAATAAAAATCATCGTGTTTAGTTTAATCTCATTTTATAGGTAGAAATGAGAGAATAAGTAAGATTTCAGGCTGCTTAGAAAACTGATCAGATGCTAAACTCCAGAGATTTCTTCTGCTGGAAAAGGGTGCTTCCATGAGAGAGGGAAAATGCAAAGAAATTGAAGTTGTTGTCACATTACTGAGGGGGGAAAAGCCACCTGTACCCTCCCTGTGTCCTGAGGAATTCTTGCAAGGTGCATCAGCTGAGGGCTCCTCCTGCTCCATTTATCCCCTGGGACTCTGCTGATGCCTCTTCATAATCTCACTGAGATTGCTTTCAGTACCAAGGCTCCAGCAAGACCTCAGAGACCCCAAACCACTCCCTGAAGTCTCTTATTTACACCCTCTGACCACCAGGGAATCTCCCTGCTGGACTGCACCAGGTACTGAAGGTCCCCTCCTCCCACCAGCTGAAAAATCCAAAACATTCTTCTGCCAGGAAAATTAATCCTCACATTTGAAAAGAGCAGCCATTTGAAACAGCCCCAGGCACCTTCCCTTTTGACAAATAGGGTCAGGTCAGGCCTCTGCTCCTCATCTTCTCTCCCTTCCAGGTCCAGGGATTTGGAATTTGGGGTTTGCACTGTACCAGGCAGGCCTATAGACCCACCTCTTCTGCTTTTTATCTGCACACCTAAGGAACACCTGAACACTACCTAAGGGCACTTCCCACATCTCCAAACCTTTATTTTCAATTTTCCCAAAGTTCCTCCTAGGACTCTGCACTTGGAACACCTCAATACTGTGACTGTCCTGCCAGATCAAGCATTATTGTTTTGATAATTTGTATTTAGAATGCATCTGTCACATGGAAAATATCTAATACTGAAGCTAAGGAGGATCAGGGTTTATGGAAAAGGACTTCTGTGTTTTAATCAAAGTCTGGGGAGCCAAGATAGGGCTGAAGCACTCTACTATATAATTCTATTCTCCAAACTGTCCCATTACTTCAATCTCTGTCAGACAATCCCATTTGTAACATGGGGATATTCTTGTGGAGGTTTTTTTTTTTTTGGTTTTGGGTTTTTTGTGGGTTTTTTTGGTTGGTTGGTTTGGTTTTTGTTTTTTGGGTTTTTTTTTGTTTGGTTCGTTTTGGTTTTTTCTTTGTTTTTAATGTTCTTAAGTTACTTTGAGATTGTAGGCTAAAATCTCTGTGGAAAGGGGAACAAATCATCATTATTATTATCATTATAACTATTATAATAATTATTACTATTATTATTATTTAGAAGGACATGAAACAAAGCAGCATTCTCACCGAAATTTGCCCAAACCTGCCACAGCAGCTTTAGCTGCAACTCTGCCCAGCAGAGTGCTCCTATTTGTAAAACCCTGCTCCCCAGCTTCCTGCTCTCCCTGTAACAAGCAAAGCAACATGTGTTTAAGTCCCACACAATATGGAAAGGGCCAATTTAATTTGTCCTTATAATTTTAGGGGCCTGCTGGTGGCTGTTATTACTCAGCAGTGATGGCTGCAGACAGTCCTTTTATGAGGGCCCGGAGACGCCGGCGCCACCGGGAACTGCTCAGCTCAGCTAAAGCTGAGTTTTTCTTGGTGAGGTTTGATACATCCCAGCCCGGGGTGACCTCCCTGCCGACCCTGCCCACATCCAGCATGATTAGGGGGATTTGTGGCTGGGCTGCCCGGGGTGTGCACAGGGCGCTCATTAAGCGGAGCTGCCCCGGGCCTGCTCCCAGCCTGGGACCAGGGAAAAATCCTGATTTACAGCCCAGCCCCTCCACAGCAGCTGGGAGAAGGGAAAATCCTGATTTACAGCCCAGCCCCTCCACAGCAGCTGGGAGAAGGCAGCAGAGCCAAGGGTGGGATTTGCCTCTGCTCAAGGTGGTGAAACCTCTGTGGGTGAATTTCATGTTGGGCCCACGTTTGATAGCTGTGAAGAAATCCCAGAATGGTTTGGGTTGGAAGGGACCTTAAAGCTCATCCAGTGTCACCACTGCCATGGCAGGGACACCTTCACCATTCCAGGCTGCTCCAGGCCCCTATGTCCAACCTGGCCTGGGACATTCCCAGGGATCCAGGGGCAGCCACAGCTGCTCTGGGCACCCTGTGCCAGGGCCTGCCCACCCTCACAGCCAACAATTCCTGCCCAATATCTCACAAAAATCTCCCCTTTTCCAGTGGGAAGACATTCCCTGTGTCCTGTCCCTCCATCCCTTGTCCCCAGTCCCTCTCCAGCTCTCCTGGAACCCCTTCAGGCCCTGCCAGGGGCTCTGAGGTCCCTGCAGCAGAGGTGGATCTGCAGGTGGGGTTGTGTCTGCACTTCCACTGCCCGTCTATAGATAAGCTTGAGCTTTGTCACCACAATTCATTTTCAGAGATGCAAAAGGGTTTCTGCAATAAAAAACCATGGAATTCAGCTCTTCAAGGGGAACATTCCCTCCCGAAGATGCAAGATCCTTTCTAATTTAGGAAAATCTCCCACTTTACAAAGGAAGCAATTCTGATCTGGTTATATGAGAACAGCAGAGCCTTCTGGGCTCACACATTTATGACAGAAATTCTTGGCTGTGAGGCCCTGGCACAGGGTGCCCAGAGCAGCTGTGGCTGCCCCTGGATCCCTGGCAGTGCCCAAGGCCAGGTTGGACATTGGGGCTTGGAGTGACCTGGGACAGTGGGAGGTGTCCCTACCATGGCAGGGGTGGCACTGGATGAGCTTTAAGGTCCCTTCAAACCCAAACCATTCTGCACACAGAAGTGTTTTGAGACATCACACACCAGCATCAGTGTCCCTCAAAGACAGCATGTCCTCATGTTAATCATTTATTCCCAATTATTCTCAGTGCTCTCTGCTCAGAGCACGCCCAGCAGTCCCTGAGCACGGGGCAGGGCAATCCATCACACACAGCTCAGGAGGAGCCTGTCAGCAGGAACTGCACACAAACTGAGCCTGCCTGGTTCCCAAGCCCTTCCCTGGGACACCTGTGTGTCTGTCACCAGCTCCAGAGCAGAGCACAGCTGCCCTGGAAAAGGGGAAAGTGTTCAGGGACAGTAACACAAGGCCATGTGGGACTTGCTCTGCTTCCTCAGCCTAGAAACCCTCAGCTATGGCCCCTGCTAAGATCAGGAAAGGAGACATTCACCCAAATCTGTTATTTCTTTGTTGTCCACTGCAGAGCTAAAAAAAAAAAAAAAAAAAAAAAGAGTACAGGGATATGTTCCTTAAGAACTTTTCTGTTCTCCTGCAGTGAAAACCCCTTCACACTCTTTCTTTTGACCCTTTCCCTCCGCTCATAGAACATTCCATAGGTTTAACACCATGAAGATTATCCTGTTGTTCTCCTCTGGGGACATTTTGAGCTCTCTCTGGTTCTAAGCCAGGTTCTCATCCATATTTTTTCTGCTGTTAGTTGCATGAATGACTATGAAAGAGAATATATTTGATATCACTGCACACGACCAGCACCTTCAGCAGAGGAGGGAAAGCAGGAATCAAACCCACTGCAGGAGGCCCCCCTCCCCTAATTTTTCTCCTTTCTCTTCCCATGGGGATGCTGGAGAACTCTCCTGGCCTTGCCCCACCTGGACAGCCAGATTCAGTTTGTTGCATGAGAGAGGATGTCAGACTCACAGGAAAATAAAAACTGATCCATTTTACATGCTTGGATTTCAAAATAGATTTCTCCACGTGCAGCTTGTGAATGGATATAAGTAACTTCAGTTTTTCTCTTTATAGGGATAATTCCATATCTGATCCCCTGTTCTGAAAGGATGAAATTGCTTCTCTGGGATTGATACAAGAATTTCTGTGGCTTCAGGGGCACCCCAGGAGACATCTGACAGCAGCTTCTGACACAGATTGCAAACCCCTCCAGAGGGCTTTATCCTCTAAGAAAATGCAATGGTGTTTCAATTATAAATCAGCCAAATCAAGTAAAATCCTAGAGAAGATAAAGCAATGTACACTCCTCCTTGAATTATGATATTAAATTAAACTTCACAATAGTTCTACTCTAAAATTCTTTCCTCGGATCCCTTCCCTTTATGATGGGATAAAGCTATTAACAGAAGAGGTCTTTTAGAAGCAAAATATTTTTAGCTCTTTACCAGCTCTCAAGGATGAAAAAATTTTACACCTCTGCTCCCACAAATATAAAGCAAAGCTCAAGATTACAGTTCATCTGCCCTGAAGAGCTGGCTGGGCACGAGGCACATTCTGTCCACCTCAGCTTGGCTGCAAGAAACACGATGTTCTCCCAGAGAGAAGGGAAAAAAAAAAAGAAAAAAAAAGAAAAAAAAAAAAAGGGCAAAAAATTCCAAGACACAGAGCCTCCAAAGAAATGGGATCCAGATGTTGGAGATAACACAGCCCACTAAGCAGCCATAAACAGCTCCTGTTAGAGCACATTTGCACCTCAGCTTTTCCAAAGGGTCTCAGTTAATTACTGTGCACTGGCTCAGGAAAACCTTGGCTCGGCCAGGTTGCATTTGCTCAGCCTGCTCAGAACGTTCCCTCATTTCAGAGAGATTTTTTTGACAAGTGAAACCTCTTCCTCCCCCTTCCCAATTTTAATTGCATCTTTCCAGCAGTGCTCTGATGCTCAGCAGCCTCCTCTTGCCCCTCAAAGGGAACCTCTCCCAGTTAGAGCTCCACACTCCAGCCCTGCAGTCCCACCCCATCCCCTTACCTGCTCCAGGCTCTCAATATCTGCCCGAAACCCCGAGAACAAAGGCACCTCCAGCACAGCCATGTTTGAGGATCCAGAGTGCAGCCATCTTCCCATGAGAACAAAAAGAGAAAATGGGAACAAACTCAAGATCCAAGACAACAAATGGACAACTCAGAATGGAGAATCCAACTCCAGAAGAAAAAAAAAAAGAAACAAAAAACATATTAAAAGGCTCTCCTTGTTGAAGTGCTTGTGGAAAGCCAGTTTATTTGGTTTTTAAAAATAGTTTTTTCTGCTTTTATTTAACAAAACTATGCCCAGTTCACAGAGGGTAGGAGATGTCCTGGAACACAGAGGCAGAAAAGCAGAGGGATGCAGCCACCTGTGGGGCTGCTTGCTTTTTTTTTTTCAATTAATCACAGAGAAAATGCACTTGGTAAAAGGAAATAAACCCTTGGAGCAGAAGAAACTTGTGTTCCACCCTGGGAGGAGGGCTGTAGAGGACTGTGGTGGGAGAGGGATGCTCATTCCCAACACCAGGCAAGGTCATTCCATCCTGGGGTTTCATAAATGGCTGTTTCACCCCTGACACTGAGAAAAGGGCTTTTGCTAACGAGTCAGCAAAGTCACTGCCTCGCTGGTATTAAAGAGTTCACTGCCTGTATCATCCTCTAGAGCATAACTGAAAACTCAGAAAACCCTCTGAAACTGAGTTGTTAGAAATGTGCACAAAAAAGCCCCACACAGGAAGGGGTGTAAAGTCTGTTGGGGCCATGGAAAAAGCCTCAATTTTTGCAGCATGGCAGAGGAATCTCCATCCTAAGACAGCTCCTGGAATCGCAGGACAAAGCTCCTTTTCTCTGCATTGCCAGCAGCTCCCAGCCCTCCCTCCCTGGCAGCTCACCTGTTTGCTGGGCACCACCTGAGCCTGGGCCCAGCAGGACTCAGCAGCTCATGGCCCAGCACTGAGAAAACGCAGTTCCACAGCTTCCAGCACCAAATCTGCCAACTCTGAGCTGGTTCCTGCAGGGCCCCTCTCTCTGGAGCCCACTCAGCTCAGGGGGTGTCAAGCTGGCTGAGGCTGGGGTGCCACACCCCAGCCCAAGGCCCACAGTAGCATGAGGTGGCCTGGGGACAGAGCCAGCTGGCTCTGGGTGAGGCACTTCAGGGCTCCCAGGGACATTAAACCTCGTTAATTCCCATCTAACTCCATCTCCACACTCCCTAATAAATCCTACAGGATCTCTTTGCCTGCATTTCCCCAATCTCTGTTATATATCACAGATTCCTATTTTCCACCCTGTGCTCTCTCTAACCCTTCAGAAGTACCCCAGGGACATCACTGGGCATGACAACACTTCATTACATCCTGAGAACACCCCCAGCTCAAAATATCTCTGTTGTCATCCTCAGCTGCACTCCTTTCTCCACACTGCCTGAGCAAGATGACGATGATGGAGCTGAGAGCATCATTGCAGGGAGAAGGGGAGGAAAGGAGGATTTCATTTGCTTTTGTTTCCTTTCCAAGCAATCCATCTCCTTGCACTGGGCTTCCTCTCAAGTTTCTGTCTTAGCTCCAACAATTCCCAGGGCAGAAGTTTCGGAACTATCAGCACAGAGGTTGTGCTGATGCAGGGCAGCCTCCTCAGCATCTGACAAGGCTGTAGAATTTTATCCACTCCCCAAAACAGGCTGAAGGCTTGGGCAGGGGGAGGATAGGTTGGCACAGTGACATTGTGGCCCTCGGGGGCAGTGTCTGTGCCACAACACGGCCTCGTGGGTCAGGGGCAAATGTGGGACAGGGAAAGCAAGATCCCTTCTTGTCCTGGGGCTCTGCAGCTCTGCTCAGGTCTGCAGTCTCTGCGTGCCCTTGCCTCTGCAGGAAGGAAGGGGACAGAAACTGATAGGGGAGCCAGAGTTTCCCATTAAACTGACAGAGCAACTACAATTTTCCATTTCCATCTGAGCCACTCACTGGACTTCTACTGATGGGGATCAGTGAAGCACCTGCCAGCTCCCCCCCCCCCCTGCCATGCTCCTGGTCACAAATGTGCAAATTAGTTATGAATTTCTTGGGAATGGTTTCTCTTGTTGCACAGCAGGATGCTGTGAGTCCTCTTTATGTACTCTGGTTGTGGCTTTATCTGTCTTGGTTCAAATTCCCAACAAAAATTTCAATTTCCTCCCTAAAAATCCAAATACTTTATAAAGAGATCAGCAGCCCCTGATGACTGCAGCAGTACCAGGGTGTTTAAGCATTTAATACAGGTCAGAAACTATTCTTGCTGCTGTTTGTCTATAGCCAAGCTGTCTTCTCACAATAACTTCAGTTTTCCAGTCTATAAAATAAGACAGAACTGCTCATGTCTTTGTAAAGTGCTTTGAGAGCTAGAAATGAAACTTCTGGATCATGCCACTCTTTAAAGTTATTTTACATTGCGTTATATGGAGCAAGGAGATAAGGAATTTGAGAGCTTATTAACAAATGTCTGCATGTATTGTAACTTTACCATAGATTCCCAATTCATACCATGGCAACAAACATCATCTGTTAGGTTTTTAGTATCCAAAATTGAGCCACTAAGGAGCTGAAATAATAAAGTCAAGTCAGTAATATTTATGAAATTACTGACACAATTAAGACATTAGTTAACCAGTTGAATTTACCTTGCTCTTTGAGGATTTTAAGGAAATAATCCAGAACTTTTTCTTTTCATCCTTTTACAAGCAAATCACATCACACTTGTCATTTTCAGTGTTTGGAGAGGCAATAACGAAACTCAGTGATAAAACCTCAAGGTGCTGTTCTTATTTCTCTACCTTTGACACACACTTATCACTGCAATGATCAAGAATGACCTTGGAATGACTCTGCCCTACAACCCTCAGTGGTGGCTGAAAGCTTTGCCTTGCCCTGCTGGAGATGCGGACAGCACAGTGAGAAAGAACTCGGTGCTTTCCTGCTCCAGAGGGGCTGAGCAGCGAACCAAACGTTCTGGGGGGGGCAGGATTGGCATTTCCTACCTCGTGCAGGTCTCCAGGATGACTTTGTACTCGCGGTGGTCCTGGTCTGAGGCTGGGTCCTCGTCGTCCCCCAGGGCCCTGTCCCTGTGCAGGGCTGCAGGGCGGCTCCTGTCAGCAGAGCCCGGGCGCAGCGGGGCTGGGGCTTGCTCAGGCAGGTGCTGCTCTGATTTGGGCTCCTTCAGGTTCACCAGGAGCTGGAAGGCTGGTTTGGCAATGGGATCAGGTACATTGTAAGTGACATCGATCTGCAGCAGGAAGAGAGAGGGAAAAGCAGAACACATCCCGGCGGTTTGTTACAGCTCCGATGTTTCAAAGAGTCTGCAAACGTCCCATAAGGACCAGCACAGACACAAGATCTCTTCAGAGAGGGGGAATGGCAGGCACAGAGGCAACGAGGCTTTACCACTCAGTTTTATCTCTATATAAGCTCTACCAGAACTGGTACAGTCACACTCACTTCGTAAATTAAAGCAACATCACATTATAGAGCTATTTTGAGGGAAATTCCAAGTGTAAGTCCTTCCTCGCAGCAAAGTGGGATTACAAAAGCAGGAAACAGGCTGTTAGGTTAGAGATCATCTGCTCCCATGCTTTCTCCAGCCCCATGACCACCTTACCTGCATCAGACAGCAGCCTTCACCTTTGGCACTCACAAACAGCCCTGTTGGAATACTGGGGATCTGGGGAGAATGCAGAGGTGAGACAAAGACAAGACATGGCACTCAGAATGGAAATTAATATTAAATTTAGCTTTATTCTGTACAAAATACCTTTATAAAGGACACTGCAAAAGTGAAGTGAGCATGGCTTAGTCTCTTCACCACCTGCACTTACAATGGCAGAGACAAACAGCAGCACAAAATAAACATCAGGCATTGGTTATGGTGGAAAATGCCTTTAATTAGGAGTGCTGCCTCCTTCACAGCAGAATCCAGCCACAAACCCACAGAAAGTCCCACAGGTCTCAGTGCTTAACTTTTGCTTTTACCATCACTGATCCAAGTCCTCATTCAGAACCCAGTTCATGTGGATTGCTTTGAAAAGCTGCCTGCACAAAACCACCTACCACAGCAGTCTGAAGGACTTTTTTATTCATCTTGTTAAGCTCAAAGGTCTCTTGGTAGTCCAGGTTAGTAGATGCCAGGGAAATGGTCAGGTTGACTCCTCCAACATAAGAAAGGATGGCATATTCAGCCAGAGCCTGCAGGGCCACACAGGTGTCCTGGGGGCCAGAAGAGGGAGAAATCAGAATTGTGAAGAATACAGGAACACAGCAAACTTCCAAACAGCTCTGCTCAGCTCCAGGTGGAAGAATCTCCCTCATTAATTCACATGGCAAAAGAAACATCAGGTTTTGCTCACTTTTCCTATCAAAGGCACCAGTGAGGACAAAATCTGGGTTCCTTTCAAATTACCAGTCTAAGGAGGAAGGAGTAAAGAGAGCTGGAAAGTTTTTCTTCTTACCAGGAGACAAACAAACGATTTTTGTCAGGAAGATGGAAACTTCACATTCCTGAATCAATTAACAATGCCTGCATCCCAGCTACCTTTTCCAGAGGCAGCCCACCTGAGTAGATGAGAATCCTCCCAGTGCATTCCTCTGCTGTGAGAGCCACTTGACCACAGGGAGTGCAGAGGCCACGTCTCCCAGGAGTGTGTAGGTCAGAAGGGCATAAGATGTCATTTCCACTTCTGCAGAAACAACTGAAAGAGGGGAGAATTAAAAAAAAAAAAAAAATTAATCCAAGTACCACCTAGCAGTGAGAATCCAGGCAGGTCTAGGGATAGCTCTAATGAATATTTATTGACTGAAAAATAATTATAAAATTAGAAGTAAATACAGGAAAAGGGAAGTTAAAATGTCTGCACCCAAGGTGTTTCACCTCCCTAAGGTATCTCTGCTTTTAGCAAAGCCACACTTCACACAATAAATAACCAATAATAAAGATATTAACACAACAGATAAACTCCTTTGACTTGTCTGTATCCCACAAGTAATTCCTCTCCCACTCCAGTTCTACTCTGCTGCTGCCCAAGCTGTTGTCCTGCCCTAGAGATTTTCATACAATATCCAGCCAGATCCCTCTTGAACATTGCTGCACCAACATCATACCCAAAGAATCAAAGGCTTTAAGTGGCTTGAAAATTACATCATCATTCACTGTTTCTGTGGCTTTGTAGCCAAAGTCTACAAAAATCAGCTGATGTGTCAGTGACTGGTGATGCAATCCTTAGGTCTGTTTGAAAACAGAAAGAAAAATAGTTATAAAATTAAATATATTTGAATTCTCCCAGGTTTCCATTTCGAGTTATTACTCCCTGACAGAAGAGTGAGAGCCATGTGGGATTCTGTCTTTATAAAACTGGAGTGAAAGCTGATGAGAGAGGTGGTGCTGAAAAACCTGTCCTATTTGGACCACATCTTGCTCTGTCCTCATTTACGCTTTCAGCATAATGCTATCTGCCTTTCCTGAGCTCTCTTTGCTCTGCACCCTGCCCTGAGTGACAATTTTAGAATTCCTTGTCTTTCATAAACAATTCACTGTAATACATGCAGGCTGGTGGGCCTTTTCTCTGCCTTTGCACTGCAGTTCCCAATTACCTGATTGAGAGAGTCCATCATTAAACCCCATGAAGGTGTCTTCATCAGTGACAAGGGTTCCTGTGAGGCTCCAGTGTGTAAAGCCATCTAGGAGAAGAGGCAGTGGGACATTGGTGTTATTAGAGCAGGAGTGCAGCTGAGCCTCTGTGCATGGGAAGAGTCAAATTCCACTTTTGCATTGGCTCCCTGAGCTGCACTGTCCCTCCTTTTGGACACCCAGTCCCTGGGCAAAGGGCTCCCTTTGGAATCACAAAGATGATTCGACGTGACAAACTGGGTGATCCTTGGATTTTGGATTAAAATACACTGTTAGGGAATGTGAGGTGTTTCAGGGCAAACTCTGTCACTGTGAGGAGAGCACTGCAGAGCCTCTGAACAACTTGAAATCACTGCACTGGTTAGAGAACAGTGCTGCTGGACACCAGGGCTGTGGCTCTGATCTCTGTGTGGGCCATGAGCTGGTCCCTTGCAGTTCAGGATATTCTGTGATTCTGCTGCAACTTGCCTTCCTTCAGCACGTGTGGAGCCCTCCATAAAGAGAACCAGGGGCACCCCTGACAAAGCAAACTGAGCTGTGAGGAGTCCCTCACCTCCCAGGCCCCATCCTCTCTCTGCAGCAGCTCAAATGCAGCATTCAGGCTGTGCTTGGCTGCTCCTGTGAGGGGACAGAGCCCGGGGCTGCTGTCATACCTTGGGTGATGGCCATGCTGTTCATCCTGCGCAGCGTGGTGGCTGCAGAGGGGCTGTGCAGCAGGGTCAGGGCGTAGGCACTCAGGGCAGTCGTGTAGGGATCCTCTGCTGAGTACAGGTTGGACTCCAGGAAGTGTTTTGCTTTGTCAACAGCTGTTCTTTCTTCCTGCATTCACAGGGGAAAGAGCCCAGACAGATGTACCAGCCTCTGAAGTTAGAATCGCTTTGTTACTCGTTACGTCGTGCCCGTTTAAAAAAAAAAACAAAACAACCAAACAAAAACCAACAGACTCCAAACAAAAACAACAACAAAAAACACACAGTAAACTTGGAAAGATACATTTTGCTCTCTGCAGAACAGCATTGACACTTTCCCTAAGAAAAGCCATGCATCAAAAATTCAGAAAAAAAGGTGTAAACACCAGAGCTTTAAGCTAGAGATTTAAGCTAACAGAGGTTTAAGCTAACACTGAGACACACTTTTCCCCCCCTAAAACTGAAGAAATTCCGTGCCCCTGCAAGGCAGGAGATGAACAGGGCAGGGAGTTCTGTACTGTAGGTTTGATTGTGTTCCTGACACTCTGGAGCGTCTGGCAGACGCCAGAGGATAATAAAGGCCAAGGTTCCCAGGGGTCCCTGCAGCCAACAAACATGTTTTATTAACTCCCCCAATGACCTCACCATGCAGGAACGTGGCTCTGATAATTTATAGAAACAATTTAATTGGACTTGATGTAATTTGGTTTCCTTTGATTTCCCTGTGGCACTAACCTTCTCCTTCCTCATTTCCTAGCTAAGATCATTAGGAGCACTCACAAATCTCCTCTAGGAAAACCATTAGAATCCACAGAAACTGCACTGCTGGGGCTGCCTTGACACACAGCAGCCCAGAGAGAGCATCACATCCCTGCTCAGAGTGGGACACTGCTGACAGGGAGGCAGGAAGTTACCCTGTGAGCTCTGCAGGGTTTTCTGAATTCTTAATAAGGTTGAAAGCCTTCCACTTCAACAGGGACAGGGGGTTAGGGGGCATCTGCCTGCAGCAGCAGCCTGGCTGCTCCATTCTTCAGGCTCCACAGGGTTGGATGAGGAGTGCTGAGGTTATCAGAGTTCCTGAATGGGCACTGGCTGTTCTGACACCTCCACAAACACAGGGGGTTGTGCCTGAACAGAGCCTTTTGTCTGAGAACAGATCACCAAGAGATGCTGCAACATCCACTACCCCTCCTCTTTTCATCTTCCAGGCAATTCTGCCTGTGCACAGCCACCACTGCCCTCTCCCTTGGCTGAAGAGCAACGGAACATCTGCAAGGGAGCATCTTCCCAGCCCTAGTTAGTGGGAATGTGTCACTGTAATCTTATCTAAACATCTCCATTCCAGTGAAACTGCATGCTGGCAGAAACACATCAGAGGGCAGGAGCACTGTTTTTCCAGGAGTCTTTAGGAGGAATCCCTAAAACACAAGTTATACTGGAAGTTAGGGTTTTTTTTCCAGTGGAATTGGCTGTTCCTGAATAGCTGCTTCTCTTTTTTGCAGTGTTCCTGCTCTGTCTCAGTGCAAAGAACAGAAACATTTTTCTCCAGAGCCCTCAATCCAGCACATTGCAGGAGCTCAGCTGTCCAAAGGCACTGTAATCTAACAGCAGTAGCATTTTGGCCACTGCAGCCAAGCCAGACCACAAGAGTTCTCTGGATCCCCAAGTTAAACTGCTTTTAGCACCAAGCCAGGATTTCTGAGTCTCTACAGGCAAGAGACCAGGATCTGCACAGGCTGCACTCACAGCATGAAGCTAAGAGGCAGAAAAGTCTTTTTGCACTAATTTCTTGGAGAGGTTGAGGGATGAGGCTGCAGGGAAGTGTTTTGCTCTGGTGGAATAATCATGAGCTAATGGCTGAAGGGTGGGAGACCACCTTGAACAAGTTCAGAACAGATTCCTTCACTTCAGAACAATCCCAAGGCTTTCCAGCAGCCTCTCTTCTCTGGATGCTGTCAGTCATTCTAGAGAGCACAGAACCTCTGAAGGCAAACAGCAGCAAAATGAAGCAAAATGAAATTTAAAAAAAAAAAAAAAAAAAAAAAGAATAGAGAGAATTTTTTTGAGCTGTTTTAACTGAGCTTTTGTTACCTCAGAAGTGACACCAGTTTCCAGAAGAGATGCAACCACATAAGCTGTCAGGGAGATCTTCCCATGGATCCCACCCTGAAAGGGCAAACAACACAAACCACTGGGTAAAAACTAGAAAAAAGGGGACTTGGGGAAAAAAAAAAAAAAAAGAGATACGTTGAAACAATACAAAGGATGCGTTAGAACTAGAGGAGAAGATGAAGCATCACCAAATTTCTTTGCACACAAGGAGTACAAAATTTAGGAACCCAAGCCCACACTGGTTGGAGCCAGGACCCAGCTGTCCCTGGCCTGAGGACACATTTAATGCAGTATTTTGTAAGACTTCACAACCTGCTTTCCATCCTCTGGGGACACCCCACAGACACATCCTGATAGACCTTTATGAACTGAAATTCCCCTGGTTCTTCCTGCAGCATTCCAGCCTTCCAAGTGCAAAATTCATACTCAAACAGCATCACTTCACGCTCTGATAATAACTTGAAAAATGTCTTTGTTGCAAGTTGATCCTGTGTGGTTTTTACCTGAATGTCTTTGTTTAGTATCCTGCCCATAGCAGGGAAAGAACCATCTTCTTTCTGGTGCTGGATGATCCAGTCTTTGGCAGCTGTGAGTTCTTTTGGGTCAATGAAAATAAACCCACGAGACTGAGCAAAGGACTTGAGGACAAATGCTGTTAACCTGTAAAAATGAATTAACCATCTTTACTGAGAAAGCAACTTCAGAATAAAGTACCTGTAAGAAAAAAACCCCTATATTTTCAGAAAGCACAACTTTAAAAATATCTTGTTGGGAAACACTAAATATTGTTGTTAAAATGTTAATGGGACATAAAAGCACCCAAACACTATCCAGGCTTTGGATAAGGAAAGGATTAAAAGTCAACAAGTTAAATTAAAAATTAGAACTGTAAGGTGTATTTGTCATAATTAGGGCACACTCTGAAATACAATACTTTTATATCCCAAATTATTAAAGTCTTTAAGCTAAGAATCAATATTTTAAAATTAAAAATCAATATATTTCTCATAAGAAATCCAGACCCTTTCCTCAAGCCTGAAGCTGCGTTACACTTTTTAGAATTAAGACTTAAGAAAGCACCAGAAGTGTTTTTGGAATTCTAAACCTCTGACAACAAGTGTGAGCACTGGCCAGCTTCGGGGGATTGAGTCATTGCATTTACAAGCCCCCGAGGAATGGGAGGGTAGTAAACACTGCTGTGCCTGGCAGGGGATTTTTTGAGTGTTGAGTAATTCTGTGTCTCCATATTTCACATCCAGGGGCTGAGGTGGAAGTTCCCTGTCTAGGGAAGAGCAAGGCAGAGCAGCCGTGATGCTGCTTCCCTGCCACGAGCTGGGAGAGGGATCAGTGAAAACCCAGACACGGGGGGAACAGGGGAATGGAGCCCAGCACCTCCAGAGCTGAGCTCTGGGGGGTGACACTTGGGACTGATGTCACACAAACCTCCCAGGCTTGGGGACACAGCTCTGTGTCTTGGGCTGCAGTGCAGGCTGTACCCAGCAGTGTGGATGCCATCCCAGCTCTTGGAACTGGGGCAGGGGGTGAGGGTGGGGGAACCCTCTGTCCATGGCCCAGCTGTTAAAAACCAGCTGGGGCAGTTTTTCTTTATCTCCTCCAGGACCCAGCCTCCCTCCAGGCAGAGATCTGCTGCTCATGGGCCAGTGAGAGTCACTGAGAAAATTCCATCAGCCATTGGGAGATGCTGGAGCCAGGGCAGGAGCCAAACATTCCTACCTGGATCCAATCTGGGGTTGGGAACACCAAACATTCCTACCTGGATACAAACTGGGGTTTGGGACACCAAGCAGCCTTTGCCACTGCATTCCCAGAGGAACACCAGGCCCACCTATCACCACTGGGCTTTCAGAGGAAATCTCCCCATTTCTCCAGGATCCCTGCTCCACCAGAGCCACATCTGCCACAACAGGAGGGCTGAAGCCACCATGGAATGGCACTGCCACCAACCCCTGACCCACAGGGGGTTGGGTTGGATCCTGACTCTGTGGGTTGTTATGGGTTTGGGCCATGTTTTTTTTTTTTATTTTTGCTCTCCTAATAAAGAACTGCTATTCCCATTCCCCTGTCTTTGCCTGAGAGCCCCTTAATTTCAAAGTCATAATAATTGGGAGGGAAGGGGTTTACATTCTCCATTCCAAGGGAGGCTCCTGCCTTCCCCAGCACATACACCTGGCGTTCAAACCAGGACACTCTGACAGCAGCTGACCCTGCAGGTTCACAGTTCTGCAGGGTCCTGCTCCTTCTCCCAGAGCACAAACCCATCCTGTTCCACCCAGGAGGGGGTGGAAAGCACACAGTACAAGGATGTCTTTGAGGGGGTTTGAGTTGGTTTTGGTGGATTTTTTTAGCTATCCTGATAGAAGCCTCTGCTACTTGTAGAGACAGCACATTTCCCTCTGCCTGCTTCAGGTAAAACTCCATTCCCTAATGGAATTAGGTGTTTAAATGCCCCATAATTGCTACTCTAATTGCAGATATGATCCTTAACTAAAGCTTTGTGGGTGAAACCTGGACTAATTAGCAGATTTAACTCTCTTAACTGCTCCTGAGTCCTGAATCACCTACAACACATCACCTAATTTAGTCAGAGCACTCAGCAGCACTGCACAGCAATTCTGTAGCCACTGAATACTATTGCATTATTTCTGTTCTCCACCGTATGTGATACCATGAGAGAAGGTGGAAAATTACTGCCCTTTCCCAGCCAATTGTGTATTTTTCCTGTTTAGCAAACATTTAGCACTTTTCTAAGTCAGTTTTAAATAGCCACTCACCACATGCTCCCTGATGAGTCCCTCTCCCCAAAAGCACTGTAGGAGCCGTCCTGCCTCTTGTAGGTCAGCTGGCGCTGGTAGCCTGGAAGTCACAAAAGAATTGGGGGAGTCCAAAATCTCCTCACACAGAGAAAAACAAGTATTTAAAGTGAATGAAGACTCAGAACATCTGGAACATGTATAAGGAATTCTGCTGCCCGAGGCAGCTTCTTATTCTGCTGTGAGAGCCAGCTCTGTGTGCAGCTTATCCAGAAATCTGCTCAGGATAACATCTGGGACACTGTAGCTCCTGCCTTTTGGACACTGAAAATGCTAAAAAACTGATACATCTCTGAAAAAAAAAGCATTATCAAAAGGTTTTTACTTAAGCATGCAGCCACTCTCCTTCCATTTCACTTCCATTTACAAATGAAAATGCTTTCCCTGTGACATTACAGCTGGATTCAGACTTTTCTCAAAGCTGTTGCTTGGAACAACTTCATGTAACATAAAAACAACAGCTGTGATCTCCGTGCACGTGAACACCTCCCAGCTGCAAGGGTTGTCCCAAGGCTTGCTTTAGACATTATTAACAAGGTGAGGGCTGACGATAACAACTCTCTCCTGGAATATCTTCTGAGGCTGGAAAGGAAAAAAGAGTAGAAATGTTCTTTCTACTAGGAAAATGATTTGCTTCTCAAACCTGTTTGTCTACAACCACGTCCATCCTAACAAAGCCTCCACATGGATGAATACACAATACACACTTGGATAAAGCTCTGAAACACCCATTGGAGTCAAAACCTCCAGGAGGGATATTTCTGATAAGGAAAAGTCCAATCTGCAAGATTGTGTCAAAAGACACTTCATGCCTGCTGGATTCAGCAGCACAGGTGTTTTATTCCACACCACATGACGTTTTTATGGCAGTGGATTATTGTTTCATTTCTGGAGGTGAAGTTTCTCTGCTGACCTCTGCAGATACAGGCAGCTCCTCAGTGCCTGAGGAGGGGCTGCCCATGACTCCCACATTTCCCAATTTTTCTGTAGCTCCCCAGTGCTCACAGGGAATGGCCTGAAAAATGGGAGGAATGAAGACCTAGAGATTGATGATGCTCTTGTAGTCACCACATCTTTGTCTGGGGGTGGTGGGATAGGCACATATACCTGGCAGAAAGCCAGTAAGTAATAGTATTAATTTTTTCTTCCTCCAAAAAACAGGTCTTAAATTAAATTAAATTGGGTTTTTTTCCCCCTTGCAGCCCTCAGGTATGATTTACTACTAAGAACTTCCTGCTTAAACATCGCCTCAGTGTTCATTTCCAATGTGCAAATGGACACATTCAGTCCTTGTATTTTATATCAGTCTTCTCACTGTTTCTGTTCTTCTCTTTTCAAATGTTCATGGTGGCAGTGCTGCCAAGGCTGGGGGTTTGACCCCTGTATGGGCCATTCATTCCAGAGCTGGGTTCAAGGATCACAGTGGGGCCCTTCCAACTCAGAATATTCTGTGATTTTGAGCTGAATTATTCTTCCTTGCTCTTGCTGCTGTTCTTCTTTGCTTATTGGTTGGGAGTGGCACAGACTTTGTCTTGCTTGCTCTTCTGAATCCTCCTCTTTTCTAAACACTCCTCTGGATGCTGGGGCTCACTGGAGAGGTTTCTCTCTCTAGTTTTCCCCTGTTCACCTGCTTTTTTCTGTGGGAAAGTAGAAAAAATACTGACTGATTTAGCCTAAGCCACTTCTAAAGAGGGAATACTCGGGAATTGTTGGGTATGAGCACTTTCCATGATGGATGATTGAGGGATAAAGACGTTTTCTGGCTTGGTAAATCACAAAAGTCTTCTAGAGTGAGCATTTCCCATCTAAGCCTTGTACTTGGCAGGGCTCCAGTAAACACCGGAGGGTTTAAAACTCTTGGGGGTTTTCTTCTGTAAGGGTTAATTAGCAAACACAGTTTGGAGCCAAAAACCTGGAAGGTTTGCAGATTCATAAAAAGAAACAAAAGCAAATGATGTTGCAAAGGAAACACTGACTCGGGCCATTAACAAATTCCCTTTGCCTCACTGCTCCCAGCAAGCACAGAAAATTACAGAGCCAGGCAGAGGAAGCAGCACTGAGCTTTTGCTGCTGAACACAAGAAATATCTCACATATTACATTTTATATTTATATTTTCAGAGGAGAACCACCTAACCCTGTCACCTCTGATTTCATGACAAGACTATTGTCTGACTCATACACAAGAGAGCTTTGTCCCTTGTTTTTAATGATCTCTGAATTCTTACTTGTCCTGAGAGTTGCACTTAGTTATAAAACTATTTTGCATGCGGCTCTTCCCAAAACAAATGCTGAGAAAAAAGCAAAAAGAAAAAAGAAAAAAAAGAAAAAAACCCAGTTGTTATGTGATGCTTAGTAAAGTAGGACAGGACACTGAAAGGACAGATAACCTAGAGTCACGTAATGAAGACTTAACTACTTTGGATACTAAATTTTGATTTTTGGTGTACTGTTACTAAGAAAATACTGTTTAAAAAAAAGTCTAGAAAAGAGACATAACTCTAGCGACTAAAAAAGGCTTGAAAAGACAATTTATGAATAGGGCAAAACCCCCTAAATAGACAGAATTTTACTAAATGTCATTTTCCTTTACTTTCTAAAATGTTCAAACATAGAAATCAGCTAAGGAAAAAACATAAAGGTAAATCAAAGATCTGAACTGGAGTTAATGAAGGGAAACAAAGATTATCAAGGGAAAACATCTTGCCATCAAAATCTGTCAGACTGTGAGATTATCCTGCAAGAGATGATGACTCCTCATCACTCGGGCTATTCTTGATTAGAAAAAGTGACATGTAAAGTAAAACCATTAATTCAAAGCCTTTTCCCCATCTGTAAATTTAATTGGAATGAGTTACCTTGCACAAGGTAATCGGTAGCTTCGACCTCCACCTCGTGACTGAGCTGCTTGGTTTTCTGCAGGTATTTCAGGACAAAGACATTGGGAGCAAAATGGATCATGTTCTGCTCCCCACAGCCAAAGGGCAACCTCAGCAGGTTGTCCAGGTTATTCAGAGTAGGACCCATCACATCTCCTGTTTGAGAAAGAGGGGAAGCATTCAGGATCAGGCAATTAAGGTTTCCTTTTGGTGTTTTGTGATTAACCCCCACCTGTCTGAGCTAATATCTCCTGGCTACCCCAGAGTCAGCTTAAATAAACTGTGGCATAAGTGGGAAGTCCTTCAGCTGTTAAGTGTTAGCCCTTCAATCTTTTGTTGGATTCAAGAAATTCCACATTTCAGCCTTTGATTATCCATGACTTCCCAGTTTAGACCAGTTTAGAACACAGTTTGTGAGGAGGATGCCAATGACATAAATATCATAAACTGCAACAGACAGTGCCCCTGCAAAGCCCCACAGGTGGCATCAGCTTCAAGCCACTGTCAACCCAAACAGGCTTCAAAGAAATGACAAAGAAACCCCAAGGAATCATCTGACCCAGAATTAAGCAGCAATAAACCTTTTAAACTGCCTGTGACTATCTTATCTGGTGTGCATTACTCAAGTACTGGTCAGCAGTAACAGCTGGAGCATCTGTTCACATTTGATAACAGGTACCTAAGCGATACCTCCTGATAATTGATACCTATTATTGAAGCCGTAGCTCTTTCTGATCCTGGAATTATGTTGTGGGGAACTCCAAGAGTAAATGCTTCATTGTGATTTTCATCAGTCTCTTCTTTTCTCCAAATTTTAAACTCTCCCATTGACCCCCAGCCTGTGGAAAAGCCAATGTACTTCACCTCAAGCTGTTTGGGGACTGTCCACTCCACAATAATAGATTCGTTTAGCACCCGAGTACCATGGCCAACCTGAAAGGGACAAGAGATCATGGAGTTCCAAGAGCCCACACACGTGGAGTCACTCTGCCTCGTGTGCTGGGACACCTCCCAGCTCAGGTGTGCACTGCAGATGCAACAACACCTCTCTCTTTCCCACCCCCAAAACAATCCAAGGAAGTTCAATAAGAATTCCACGGTGTCACGGGTTGGAGCGCAAAATGTAACCAAAACTCTGTATTCTATCACCATCTAATCAAACTGGGGTGTGTGGGGTGGTGTAATTGTCTGTCCATGGCCAACTGTCACAAAACCTGCTGGGACAGTTTTCTTATCTCTTCACAGCCCAGCCTCCCTCCAGGGAGAGATCTTCTGCTGATGGGCCACTGAGTGTCACTGAGAGAATTCCATCATCCCACTGGGAAATGCTCCATCCAGGGGGAGGAGCCAAGGATTCCTATCTGGATAAAAATCTGGGAGTTGGAACACCAAGTCAGCCTTTTCCACTGGATTCCCAGAGGAACACCAGGCCCATCTATCACTCCTGGACCTTCAGTGAAAGAACTCCACTTTTCTCCAGGAGCATCACTTCAGCAGAGCCACATCTGCCACTGGGACTGCAGCCACCATGGAATGGCACTGTCACCAACACCCTGACCCACAGAGAGTCAGGTTGGATCCTGACTCTGTCAGTGGGGTTTCTTTGTATATTTGTTTGTCTTACTGCATGCGTTTTTGTTTTGTTGTTTATTTTAGTTCCCCTAATAAAGAACTCTTATTCCTATTCCCATATCTTTGTCTGAGAGCCCCTTAATTTCAAAAGTTACAATAACTGGGAGGGAGGGGGTTTAAATTCTCCATTCCAAGGGAGGCTCCTGCCTTCATTAGCAGACACCTGGCGTTCAAACCACAGCACATGGGCTTGGCCTTCAAGGCTTTCATCACTAAAATGTTGAGGACTGAGGTCCTGAGAACATAACCGTGGCAAAAGCAGATTTGTTCTGATCACAACAGCCTGATCAGGGCTTCAGAGGAAAAAGGCAGCAGGAGTGAAGTTCCCACCTGCTACACCAAGGAAAAACTGTTCTGGGTGTGCTCAAATTGTTTAAAAGGAGACTTCCAGAGACTACACAGAATTCTGTACCTGGATAACTCCATTTTTCCAGCTGATCCAGAAGCTGCGGAATTCATCCCAGGAGAGGATGCCAGGTGTGTCCCTGCTGGCCACTGGCTCTCCCATTTTGCTGATGGAAATCCAAGTTTTGGTATTCTGCTGTCCCCCGATGACAATCTCTGTCATCTCTGCCATGTCGTGGGGGCCAGAGGACAGGGCTAGGTGAGCATCATTGTGAGCCTTCACAGCAATGTCAAAGTGGCTCATCTGGGCTGGTTTCTGCATGTACTGGTACTCATATTTGTTAGGTGTGGAAATGTGTATTTTCTCTAGTCAGAAAAATGAGGGAATGTTGTAAGAATTAGAGCTCACCTTACAGACATCAAAAATAACTGAAATTCAAACAGACCTTTCCTAAGTACACGGGGGGGGGTTTTCCCAGCTTCTTTTAAAGTATTAAAATACACATGGATGTTCCTTCTCATCTTTTATTTTTACCCCCTTCAATGCAGAAAATCCTTCAAACTGTTCATCTGAATTTCTTATGAACTCAGCAAGTGATTTTTCAGTTCCAATCTAGTGGTCAAAAGCATCTCTGTTTAGTTACTGGAGCCAAGTCTGAGCTATCCAAATCTCTGGCAGAAAGGACAGACTGATTCCAGAACTGAATCTTAAAACGCCAGCTGAAAATAAAGTACAGTCCCAGTTACTGTCCACAGTGCTGAATACTTAAACTGTTCCATAAAGTAAAGGAATTTAATGGCCATTTCCAGAAATCACTTGGGCAGTTAGAGCAAATTCATAATTAGCCAGCCAGGCAAGAAAGACTCTTTATTTACAAGTTCTTCCTACACACCATAACTCATCAATCACAGAGAAAGGGAAACAAAGATTTTTTTAAATTTTTTTTTTTTTTTTTTTTTAATGAGATGAAGCCAAATGCTTCTTTTTAAAACTGATTCAAACAAACTGAATATTTCATTCAAATCATGAACTTACCATTTGGGCAGAAGAACACACTGTAGGTGTATTCTCTGGACAGTCCCTCTGGCTATAGAAAGACAGAAATCCACGCATAAACCACAGGGTTAGCAGGAAGAGATTGCAGTTTTACTTGGAAAATACAGAAATTAATTTTGCTGCTGTGCAGTGGTTTATATCCTTCACAGAAAAGGGATGGCACTGCGTTCTGTTAGCTAGAGCAGTGCTAACCACTACCAGAGAACCTTCCATTTTATCAGGGCAAGCTTATCCCATAAAATTTCCATTGCTTTTTCTCCTGAGCAGTGTTGAAGATCCACCAGAGGAGCTCAAATCTTTCTGTACAAGAACCACTAAAGCTGATTATTTCCAATCTCTCTAACACACTGTAAATCAACGTGAGGATTTTTATAAACCTATTCACGTTTGATTTCACAGTTTGCCCAAGCACTTTTTTTCCCTGAATTATCATAAATTCATGTTTTCTCACCTCAATAATGACACTGCTACGAACATAATCCACCCCCACAGGGGTCCTTTTGTCCAAGTGAGAGTCTTCTGAGTGTTTGACATTCTTCAGGGTCTGCATCCCCTCCTGACAGCAGCTGGTCCCACCATAGGCAAAAGCTTTTGCTAAGAAACAGAAGGGAAAAGCAGCAGAGATTTTGATACAGGAAGATCTCTACAAGTTAAAGAGATCCAAACTAATTAGAAGCAGCTGATTAACAGCACCTCAAGTGCTGTAATTACCTCTCTCTCATACTGTCTTTATCCATATTTGAGTGATCACATGTAGATATTTGAACAATCATGGGGTAAAAGAGAAACTCTTTCCCAGTTTTTAGTGTTGCACAGTTTTTACTGGGATTGTTTGCACAGAATTTGTTGTTATTCTCTCATTTAAAAATTTCCACTGATCTCCTTGTGGAAATGCAACAGGCCCAACCTTGCATAAGCAAATATCACAACAGGAAAGTTGATGACCAGAGAATGCCCTGATGTTTGTACATTCTGTGCATCATAGGCAGGGAATTTGTTCCTACAATAAATGGGGTTGAAAAGCCAAGCTGGCAGCAAGTGGAATGAATGAACTGAGGCAATAAGAATTTTCCACTGAAAATTCTAATAAGAATGGAAATAAGAATTTTCCCCTGAGAGAGGAATAAGAAGAAACATTTGCAAAAGCCCTTCAAGCACCAAGAAGCTGTTCTGAGTCCTGTGTACCTGTGATGTTGCTCAGGCCCAGCTCATTGAAGGACAGAACAATGGAGGTGGGCTTGGCTTCCCCAGGGGCCACACACTTCTTCCTGGTCAGGTGGTGCTTCCCAGGGTGCCCAACAAACTTTATTCCTTTTGGGACAGAAATCTTCACATGGACCTGTGAAAGTTTTGAAAATGTCATTTATGGGAAAGATCAGCCAAACTGATCTCTGTGAAACCCACAGAATTCTTCACAAAAATCACAGAATGCAGGTTAACCATCAAAGTTTCTAGCCATGAGTTTGACTGAGAGCAGTACTTTCAGCTCAGCAGTTCTACAAGCATTTCTGGGAGATGCTACTGGAGTTGAGCAGATGGGGAGCATGTGAAGAAATCATCAAGGGAGATGGAATTTCTTGGGAAAAAGAATTCCTTCAAAATAAACTACTTTTGGCAGCTTTTTGATTATGAAGGAATTTCTTCTTTGTGGTTCAGCACAAGATTCCAAATTGTTTTCCCTCCTTTTTTCAACATTTGCTTTTCTCAAGTGCTGCAAGACACTTCAGCATACTATACCTGTTTAAACTAAAAAAAAAAGTGATGAGATTTGCTGAAAAAAACAGTATTTATCTTCTCAAAACATCTCTGCTGAGCTTACCTCTCTGTCAGCCTGACACCTTATCTACAGTGACCTGTAGCTCACTCCCAGCCGTGGTGATAACCCAGAACTGAGTCAGGGGTGAGGACTGGGCTGTTACTTTTGCCTTAAGTTTTAGCTTTTGTATTTTTTAGATTCTGTGCTGTTTTGGTGGGTAGTTTCAGGTTTCTTATTCAGTGCAACTGAGCTCTCTTCACAGAGTAGATAGGCAAAACAATTCCTTCCCTAGCTTGGCACCCAGGACAACTTTCAGGCCCAAGAACAAAACCAAGGGTGAAGTGAGAAAGAAAAACAAGGAGAATGAAGCTTCATAACCTGGAGCTGCGATTGGACAATTAACTCTAATATGCTAATGGACCAGAACTTATAAAAGTTCTTATAAAAGTGTGAGACCTCACACTTATAAAGGACATCACTTATAAAACTGTGATCAGTTATCCATTTTGTGCCCATTTTGGGGTCATCTTGGGTGTGGCTCAGCCGAGCTCTGGCACTGCCCAGGTGTACCCAGTGAGGCTTTTTAATAAATCCCTGCTTTATCCTTTTGCTCTGGTTGGGCTCTGCTCCAGACCAGCCTCCAGCAGGGATCATTACCTCTGCACACAGGGCCAGGTAATTGTAGACAGTCAGGGGGATCTTGGTCTGCTCGCCCCGGATGACGTGGTAGGGCAGCGTGAAGTCGATGAAGAAAGGTTTGAACGTTTTCAGCTCTGTCTGGCTGGCAATGCCCAGCCCCTTCTCCTCAGACACAGCCACGGCCTCTGTGATCCACGTGGTGATGGAGTCGGGCACCTCCACGTGCAGCTGGGCTTCCCCTGAGCTGTTACTGCCAAGGGAACACAGGACAACATGGGTTGGCCTCATTAATTAAATGATTTTTAATGAAGTCCCCAAACATTTTGGGGAATTCCCCCCAGATCCAGATTTATAAGACAGCATCTTCTGCTTTGAGCTTTACAAAAGGCTCTGTATTTTCTATCAGTTTTGAGACCTGCAAATACTTATAAGCAGCAGAAAAGCAAATAATTACTTCTGCAAAACACAAATTCTTCCTAGATTACAAACTTAATTTGCAGTCTCATGCCCAAGTCACTTTTCTTAGAGGCAAATGTCTGTACTAAGTTAAAAAAAAATCTAAACAAAACTCTGAAACAAACCCCAAAAACTAAAAAGACAAGAAATAAGCCCAGGCTGAAATCCTGAATAAAAACAGTTCAGCAATAATTGATGTAACAGCTAGTGAAATAACAGTGTTTTTTGTTGGAACTCATTGTCCCCTGTGTCCACTGCCACACTGCAGACTCTGCTTGAACACAAGGACAAATGAAAAACTTTCTAAACATCCAGTTCATCAACTGCTGGTTGTGATTCAGAAACATTTTAGTTTGCTCGGTTTTGAAATGACTGACTTAGAAAATTTCCAAACCTATGATTTTCTTTCAATGAGGATTGAAATTAATTATTAGAAATCAAATCTATTTAGCTTTGCTGTGCATAGCACAACAGGATATCATAAACCTGGTATCCTCTTCCATGCTTTATCATAATAGAAATTCAGTTTTGTTTCCAGACTTCACTATTTCCCTCCTGCAAAGCAGTTTTGGCCCTGCCTGGAACAGAAAACATTTCCTTTAACACAAGAACAAAAGCTATTTCATGGCTCAGCTGGCAGGATGATTGGTGCAGTTGTGAGTACACCCTAAGGTTGTTTTCTCTCAAGTTCTTATTTATTCCCCAGAGCTTGACATACATGCTGCCAGCTCTGTAGGCTTTGGGGGACATGGAAAATGAGAATGGGAGGTCTTCAGAAGAAGCTCTGCAAGTGTCCAGCACAACACGCTGTCCTCAGCTGCAGAGATGCCTGATGCACACCCAGAACACACCCAAGAGCTGCGCCTCCACTGCTTTTCAGGTAAAGTTTATTCACACTTGAGGCACCAGTGAAGCACCTTTGCTTTGCTCCTCTAAATGAATTCTCAGTGAGCCTGAAGCTGTTGTTCCTGTCAGGAGCCAGGCAGCTCAGCAGGGCCTCATCTTTGTGTTTGCATTACAAAGAGAAAGGATTAAAACAATATAAAGTGGAGATCACTGTGCTTTTTATAACTCTAGTCAGATTCCAAGCACTGGTTGGTGAATGTGGTTCCCCCAGCTCAAACTCCAGAGGGAAAAGTCTTGGGAAATGCACTTTTATCATAGAAACATGGAATGGTTTGAGTGGGAAGGGACCTTACAGCCCATCTTGTTCCAAACCCCTGCCATGGGCAGGGACACCTCTCACTATCCCAGGTCACTCCAAGCCCCAATGTCCAACCTGGCCTTGGACACTGCCAGGGATCCAGGGGCAGCCACAGCTGTGCCAGGGCTTCAACCCCCTCAGGGAAGATTTCTTCCCAATATCCAATCTAAACCCACTTCAAGGATGAAGTTCTTTCAGCTCCTTTTAAGCAGCCTGGTTCCCTAACACTCAGATCCTCACCCCAACTGGAGTTTTGCAGCTGATACCTGCACTGATGTTCAGCCCTGGGGACCAGGCACAAGGGTGTCCTGGCTCCAGGACTGGCAACATTCCAGCCTGTTTAACCGGACAATTTGTTGCAGCTGATGTTCTTTCCACTGGGATTTCAGCCCATAACCAGCATTAACATTATTTTCACACATGAGGGCACTTACACTTCTGGGCATGGGGCCAAAGTACACACTCATTTCCCCCCATTAGACTCTCCAGCCAGGCTCTAGGAATTTTTAGAATTGATTTGGGAAGTTGACATGAGGCTTTTGTTTCTTTTTATTTTTTTTTTTTTTTTTAGGATTGTATATTATAATTATAAATGGTAGAAGAAAAAAAGTAAATTCTTCCTGTTCAAGAGAGTGGAAATTAAGGAATGCTCCAACTCAGTTGTTTGTAATGAAATGAAGTGGAGAAAATACAATCTGCAACTTTTTATTCCATACTCTCCCACTTATAATTAACTGCCCTAGCTTGCTGAGGCCCAAACAGGCACTTCTGGAATTCTTTGTGTATTTCTACAAAGCATATTTCATGCTCAATTGAACAGATTTGAATACACTTGCTCCAAGTTCCTGTCAAATTTAATTTACTATCATTTATTGAGAATGCAGTTTACTTGCAAACCTGGAGAAGCCTTTTAATAATTGCTTCAAATTATCTCATATGTGCTGTTGTGGGATGAATTAGTTATCTCTTTAGTAATTTTTTTTATTTTAGTTCCAACTGTACCCAGATGAAACCAGGATTTATGAGGCAGCAGACTGAGGTCTGGGGGAGATGTTCTTGCAGGAGATGACAGAGAAAGAAGGACTTTGTGAAATTGGAAAAGCAATCAATAGAGAACCAATATAGACACAACTGACAGGTTCAGCCTGAAGCAAGGGAACACACTTCAGGAAATGCTGCAAAAGATTGAAGTGGTAATGAAGAAAACCAACAAAAATAGGGAGAACAAAATTATTTAAAAACTTTTAAAAAGTCAGAAAATGCCAGTGTAACTCATTAGGTTTTAAAGAGCCTTGTTTTCTGTAGCTGAAGAGAATACAACCCTCTGGATATAATTAATGTCAATACCTGACATTGAGGCAGTGCCAAATCCACGTCTCAGGGAAGAAGGTTCTTTTCCTTTTCTCTGCTCTGCTAGAACAAGAAATAAATCCTTGTAAATTGATTCTTTTAATAAGATGTTTTCAGCAGACACTGATAAACCAGAGTTATCACCTGACTGTGGCTCACATGACCAAAACTCTGGCTGGTGCAGACTCATTAAAGAGTGAATGGGTGATCACTCATAACACAGATTATACAGCCTTTTGAAACAATCCCTTTGTGTGCACACACACTCTGCAGACAGAAACAAGAATCTAAAAAAATAGTACAAGTAAGATAACCTTTGAAGCTAGCAGAAATAACGTAATCTAAAATAAAATTGGCTTGTGATCCAAATTCTTTCACCAAATGGAATCAAGGGGAACAAATACAACGCAAGACTTTCAGCAGCAGATATTACAATCAGTATTTCATATCCTTCTCCATCCCTTCTCTTTGAACTGACTTGATTTCTAATACTTTAGTAATTTAAATCAGCTTTTCTATACCTGTTATGCTTCATTATCTATTTCTTAACCAACCCCAGAGCTTCTGCTAAGAGAGGCTTCCAGGAAGCTCAGGATGCAGAGGGAAGGTCCCTCCTCAGGTGCAGCATCACTTGTAGTACTTCACAACCTTTCCTTCATGCAGACCCTCATCCTATTGATTTTGACCACCAGCTGAATGGTCCAAACCATCAGCAATGAGTGACTCTGCAAAAACAGCCGTAGCTTGCAAATGTTCAAAGAAATTCACAGCAAATTGCAAAGAAAAATTCTTCAAAATGGTAACTTAGAATAACATTGCATATGTCATTTTTCCAGAATTAAATTAAATTAACAAAGCAGTGTCAGTTAAAATATTTTTACATCTACCAAACTGTGGGAAGCATTTCCCCATCACTGCCTTGTCTAAACCTGGGGGCATGGAGGTAGAAAACAGCTGAGAATAGAGAGAAAAATCAGCCAGGAGCATCACAGACAATGGATATTAAACCCCAAACATTACCTTGGTGCTATTTTGGAATGCATGGTGGCCACCAAGGTGCCAGTGTGAGGCTGGAAGGCTGGGACAGCCTCGTCTGTGTACATCCCTCCATTCTGCCTGTGGTTCAGGCTGACTATGTCAGTCATCACCACCAAGCCAGTTTCCTAGACAATGAAAAATCAGCACCACAAAACAAAAACCAACAAGGAAAAAAAGAAGGAAAGAAAAAAGAATTAAACAAAAATAATTAAATATGCACTGATTTTTTTGTTTTTTAAAACAGAATCCCTCAATCCTATTCCAACATGTACAGGGGAAATCTCAATTGAATCTTGAGGATTTTTTTTTAAGATCTGTGTAAAAATTACTGTTAATGTGAAGGTGCATAGTCAGAGGCTTTATGAGGAAGCTTTTGTCTGCTTGGAAAATGCATTTGTATCAGTATCAAACATCACTGGGCAAGCGTGACAGGTAAAAAATCATTACACATATTTTTCCCCTAGAACACAACATTTACAGCTTTTTACCCTCCCTAAAGGTTTCCAGTGTGCTCTGCTGCAGGCAGCTCTCTCATCAGGCATCCCCAGGTCTGCCCTGCCAGGGATGCCAAGCAAAATGAGAAGTGTCCACACAGGGAAAGCACAGAGCTCCTGAGGGAGCTGCCAGCTCTGTGCCCAAAATGCTTTTATTCATCAGAGACAGCAGCTCCCAGCACCACTGGAGAATGAGCTTTGTTCTCTGCACACACCCCCAGTTCTTGCACACCAGGTGTGCAGCCCCTGCATTCATACCAGCTCCCCAAAAATGAACCTTTTCCCAAGAGTTTGCAGCTCTCAGTAAGGACAAAAAAAGCTGCATCAGAGAAAAAACCCCCTCAGACCCCACGGGGAGAGGCAGCAGTGGCAAAAATGAGGATTTAGAGTTTGTAATTAAGAGATCGAGGCATTGGGGGAATGTGTAAAAGCCTCTGGGGTTTAAGGCAACATAATAAAACAATTCAGCTCAAATCAGAGGAAAGACAAAGAATGAAGAGATGGGAGATCTGGAGGAAACAAGGCTCATCATTATCAGCAGTTATGTGGATTAAAAAGGGAAAGAATATCAAAGATCAGAGCTGTGACACTGGTTCTCCAGGCCAGTTTGCATTTCAGAGGAGCAGTAGGAGAATATCAAACATTTCCAGCTCAGCCTTTCACATGGCATCTCCTTGTCTCAGGGAGCAGAGGTTACACCCTGCACTGGTGTGGAAAGCAAAAAAGGGATGTGAGCAGAGCCTAAAAGGGGGCATGGACTCTACTGGACAACTGTAGGAAGAAAGAAAGAGGCAAACAAGCAGAACTTCTCAAATAGATGAGGGAACACCCATTTTCAGCAAAAGCAAAGCAAAAAGCTCATGGAAATAGCATGTTTTAAGAGCTACAAATGACTGTTTTTCAGCTTAAAATGCTGCACTGTTAGCAGTGAAGAAATTAATTAGTGCATGAGTACATTTAAAAAAACCCAACTTGTTTTAAATGCTCAACTTGCAACTTGATTCAAATGCACGGCACAGATCAAAGGAAATTAGATTTTTAAAATCCAGCCATGTTTAGCTATGGAAACACACCAAGTTACTATGAATATATAGCATTAAAGTAGTAACCTGATCAAGGATATAAAGGTCCTGCATGCAGATGGAATCAGAAGCTGGGAGAACTAGGGCAGGAAAGAAACTGAAATGATTTCCAGAGGACAGTCCAAAAGACTACAAGGAGAGTCACATTCCACCTTCCTGCCCTGTTGGAGCAGCTGCAGAAGAGATCTGCAAGCTCACCCATGTCTGGAGGAGCCTTGTGGTCCCTGTCTGATTCTCCAGAGCCTCAGCAGGAATTCCTTCACCCAGCAGGATACCTGTCCCTCCCGAGACTGGCCAAAACCAAACCATGTTTCACCAAAACATCTTTGCTAGGACAGTCTCCTCTGTTCTCAAAAATTACTTTTCATCCTACCCACCCTGGAGAAACAGCTCTGATGTGGGGAAAACCCCTGGCCTATGGAGCTGAAAGTCCCCCTGCAAACATGAAAGCACAAGAGAGACACTGCAGGGAGGAGGGAGGCTGGTTCTTCCTACTGTAAAGGCGAAGCGAGCGTCCTTGGTGATGTCCCAGTGCCAGGGGAAGACAGAAGATCTGCGGCGCCTTCGTGAGGACATGCCTGGCCACCAGAAGTGCCCTTCTTCCTTTGGAGCTCCAAAAGCATCTGACACATCATACTCTGCAAGCTCCTGGAACACCTGAGGGGAGAGGGCACAGGCTGCTGTCCTTGGCTGCTTCCTCAAGGCGGGTGAGGATCACAGTGGTGAGAAAAGGACATCAGTGCTTGAAGCTTCCTCTACCTGGCTGGCTGTCAGCTGGAAGCCTGTCTTGAGCAGGTAGACACTCTTGTCCACTGTGGCAATGCAGACACAGCTTCCTTTTGCAGCTCTCACCTTGATGCTCACAACGTCACCAGGCCGGGTCTCGTTGGCCGAGAGTGCCACGGCAACCTGGGAAGGGAAATCCTGTTAAATCCTATTGATGCCTTAAGTTCTAGCTTCCACATTTTCCAGCACTGCATTAGTGTGTAACTCTGAACTCCAGACAAAGCGTCAGCAAGCTCTCCTCACAGCTCAGTCAGACAGAACAATCCTTTGCCAGCCCCAGAACCAAGGACACGGCTGCAGTTTCGGGCCCAAAAAGTGCAAACAGCAGAGAACTGAGGAGAGCAATCTGAGAGGGTGGGACTGCAGAACCTGGAGCTGGGATTGGACAATGAACCCCAACATGGAAATGGACCAAATTTATGAAAGAGTGAGAACTTATGACCCACGTCCACCTTGGGTGTAGCCCTGGCTGTGCTCTTGCACTGCCCAAGGTGTAACCTTTGAAGGCCTTTTAATAAATCCCTGCTTTATTCCTTTAACTCTGTCTAGCCTCTGTTCCAGGGAGCCTCTCAGGGCATCACCATGATTATCGCAAAAATCAAAGAGTAACAAGACCTCAGCTGTGGCAGTTCTTCCACTCCCATGTCTCTCCCCTGACAGGGGAGGCCTTTTCCCAAGTCCTTGTTAAGAGAAAAGACAAACTGGACTCTTGGTTGTTCTCCCTCTCCAGATCGTTTATTATTTTCTGATCAGCAATTTCTGCACATCAGGCTTTACACCAGCTTAGCATGAGGGAGAAAAGGCACCAAAAAGCCTCCAACACACAGAATCAAGGTTCTCTTAAAGATAATTCACCCAATTATCACCAAGAACAGACATTATTTCTATTTTCCTACCAATAACCAACTAAATCTCTATTCACAAGACACTGTGGCAAATTGTGCCCAATGTTCCTGTGTCCCCAACACTGCAGAATGTGGAGGAGATGAAGAAGGAGGAAGAAGCCTGAAACCCACAAGGATCCTCCAGCTTGTCTCCATCTACTTACCATTCTAACAACCCCCAACAATCTCAATTTCTCCCCCTGTGATAAATTCCATATTATGCTACTATCTAATCCACATTCTTGAAAGTTCTGCTACATCCCAGAGCCTGGGAAGCCTTTTCCATGGACAAAGGTTAACAGTAGTAGGATTTGTTAGAGGGTTTAGATCCTTCCAAACATGCAGAGGAATATTCTCTGCATTCTGGGTTCCAGCACCCAGCCCTTCCTCTCCACTACCTGGTTCTCAAAGGAGGAGCTGACAGGGAACTGCAGGCTGTCTGTCACCCCCTCTCCGTTCTCCCGGACGTAGAACACGAGGAGCCGACCCAGGGGAGCCATGGAGTGAACGACACGGAACCTCAGGAAGGTCACACACACCTCAACCTCTGCTGCTGGTGTGCTGGGAGGTGCTGAAACAGGAATTGTGGAGAAAAATAGCTTTATTTATCCCAGCTACTCCCTTCCTGGCCCCTCCTAATGCTGACAGGCACAGAACTCTCCATCCAGGACTTGCATTCGTCCGTGTTCCTGTTGCACACCTTCTTGAGTTCAGAACCTTTTCCCTTTTCCTCCTCTCTGTTAAAGGTAATTAGCACTCCTAATTTAATGAGCAGTATGGAGAAGGTGGGTAGGAAGGACTGCTCAGTGTTTTTCCAGTCATGAAATCAAGGAAAAACACAGTTAAGTTATTAAGCCATTGAAAATAACCAGAAAAAATGTTATCTGTTGCTGGAGGATGCTGATGGGAGAAAAGGAATAAATTTGAAAAAGGATTATGCAGTTTACAGAGCAGAGAATCACTGGAACTGTTAAATAGAATCACAGAATGGTTTAGGTTGAAGGAACCTTTAAAGATTCTCTACCTCCAGGTCCCTTCTGTGGACAAGGATGTCTTTCACCAGACCAGAGTGCCCAAAGTCCCAAACCTGGTCTAGAACTCTTCCAATGACAGAGCAACCACAAAGCCTCTGAGCAAACTATAAATGCAACAGCTCAGAACAAACCTTCAGCAAAGGAAATCATCACAAATCCTAAATTACTGTTTGCCAGAAGCTTGGTGGGTACATGGAAGGAGGTTCCTGTTATTTTTTCCCCAACTCCCAAAGTGGTTACCAGAACAGACAGACTCTTCCTTTGGCAGCTGTGATATCCATCTTTCCAATCCCACTGTTTTTTACCCCGCTGCACCTGATTTGTGTCTTTGTTACTTCTTGCACAAACCAGGAGTCCACATTTCATTTCCCTCCTCCTGTGGGCTGATCTCCTTTACCAGTCCATTTAATTTTCTCTTTCCATCTAACATCTTCTTCTCAGTTTAAGCTCAACCAAGTGCCCCAGTCTTGCCCTACACTTCCCTGCCACTCCACTCCAAGCAAACATTGGAGTTTTCTCAACTGAGAAAGACCAAAGAAAACTTTCCACGAGTTACCCCTCTTGGATAATTTTTTACGTGACTGAGGGCAATGGAGTTCACTATTTTTCTTGCACAAAATTATCTAGATCCTTTAAGGAGCATCTTATTAACAAAAAGATTGTGGAAAGGTTGTTTTCCACTGAAAACAGGGGCGAGTTGCATTTCTGGTGCTGGGTACCTGTTCCTGGGAAGTGTGTGAGGTCAATGTTCTTCTCAAAAGGTGTGGTGGCTCTTTTGCTCCTCTGCTGGGTGACATTGCTGGGCTGCAGCCCTGACAGGACAATGTTCCCTCGTGATGCCACTTCATAATGCAGAGTGAAGTTGCAAGGACACGTGGACTTCACTGCAATCCAGGCCTCCTCTCCCACCTGCAGGCAGGGACAAAAAAAGCCAAAGATCTGCTCTGTTACGAGCTTTTGGGTGAGAAAGCACGGAAACCTGCTTGGGTTCCAGGCCATGGGAGGTGTGAGCCCTCTCCTAACAAGTAGATGCATTGAAAAGTGTATTACTACATTAGCACTGCTCTCAGGGACTTTCTCCACAATAAAAAGGGGCCTGTGTTCAGCTCTCCACTCGCTGCAAATCTACAGGAGAATGAGCTGGGGGTTGTATGTATTAATGAAACAATAAAGGAATCTCTGGAATCCTGAAAGTTAAGCCTTTGGGCACAGAGCAGCTGTCAGAATTGGTTGAATTTTAGACACCCCTTCAGCAGCCCAGCACAAAATAGGTAAGAGTTGGGTTTGGGGTGGGAAGAGACGTGTGTTTGATCGTCTTGGCAGTTTAATTGTGGTTACATTCATGTGGCAAATACCAATTCAAACATAAACATGAAAATGACTGGGAAGAGATCAGAGGGAAAATGCTATCAAATTACACAAAGTCTTAATAACATTGTAAGCTGGGCACTCAGGGAGGTATCAAACACACAAATAAACGAGAAGAAAGCTTCTTTTTTTGCCTGGATAACTCATCTGATGCCTGCAATAGGTTCCAGAGCAGCACACCTGGGCACAGGAACTCTGCACCCAGAGGGGCTCACTGAGTACTAAACACCCCCAAGATAAAATCCCCCAAATCCCAACAGAAGAGAATCAGTCATGGGATTAGCACTGGTCATGTCTGGCTGAGTAATAATCACTCTGTGGAGCAGCAGACTGTCCTAGGAACACAAACTCCTGGGATCTGAGGAGTGACTGACCCTTGTGTTCAGTAGGATTCCTTCAGCACCTTCCCCTCCTCACCCTCCTGCCATTTAAAGCAGAGCAGTTCCCAAATAAAACCATTCAGGCTTGACAGAAGATCCCAAAGAAATGTTTTGAAAAAAAATCTTTTTTTCAGCTCCAAGTGCTCTCCCTGCAGAATGCACACACCGTACAAACCAAAAGGGCAGAACTGGAACACAAAGAGCTGCTGATGGTTAAATACAGTGAAAATGCCGCAGAGTCCAAGAGGTGCCTCGTGACATCGAATATTTGAAGTATTAAGAATTCCCCAGTGCAAATGATGAAACAATTCATTAAAAAACTAATGTAGCTAATTGGAACACCCAGTAAGAGCTGGCAATGCATGGAAATAGTTCCCACATCAGCTGGTCATCCAGCTCCAAGCTTTCCCACAGAAGAATTAGTTCTAATCAGGTTATAATAAGAACAATGTGTTCAGATTAGCAGTGTATAATCCCCTTTCCATACCTCAGGAAACTTGTAAAAGATTAATTAGCCATTAAACTTCCATGAAATGCAATGATAAAAAAATGCTCTTATTTGGATACAAAGAATCTGTAACCAACCTGACAGACCTGCTGATAACAAATCTCAGTGTGTTTATTGCCAAAACCCTTTTTCATTTCCACTGAGCCATATGTTGACCTTCAGAACATTTTCTTGGGTAAGACGAAACCCTGAACAACTCTCAGAAAACATTATGCAAAAGGAATCATGGTTAAATCAGATCTTTTCTCTAGGAGAGAAATCACAACAACTTTTATAGGGCAGAATTACATTTTTAGAGAAGCTCCTACAAAACCTACCAAAGAAAACAAGGCAATGATGATCATAGTTCAATAACTGGAATATTGAACAGATCCAGCTGAGATTTAAACTGAAAATTCCAGTGAGACTACACAGCCTTAATTTTAGTCTTCAGCAATTCAGCCACTCCCAATGACATCACTTCCAATCATTTTCAGCAAACAATCCATGAGGGGCTGACAATTTTGTGTCTCTGAAACTCCAGAGCTGAAGGCCTGTCAAGATTCTTTCTTTCCTAGGGAAATCTTCTCACCTTCCCAAAGAAAAATTGTGCAAACATATTCTCCAAACAATATTCTTTCTCAAAACAACAGGTGGTGTTTTTCATCCTTGTTTTCCATAACATAGAAAATATTGTTTCTCTTACTTAACCAATAGTAATAGAAAAAGTGCTGTTCCCATTCACCAATCACTTTTTACTTAGCAAAGTACCTTATATAAGATACTCCATTTTGTTAATAAAGATTTCTCTTTTCAACCTTCTAATGAACTTATTTAAAATCTGTGTGTTTCTGTTCATAAAGAACAGTGACAAATCCGTGTCTGAGCGTCACTGGAGGTGCACAGAACACACATTCAAATGTGAAAAACTGAGTTGTTTCCCATGCCTACACCCAAACCCCCTCTCTGAACAGAAAGGGTTGGAAACGAGGTGATGCACAGAGCACCAAGGGAGTTTTGCTTGGCGCCCTGTGTAACCACACTCAACAATTATTTAGTGGCTCAAGTGCAGCTCCTTCATCCTTTGTGGTAGAAACAGTGACAGTTCAGGATCCCAGAATCAGGAAATGTCCAGAAATATTTAATTGGAACAAAGTACTTTAAGTCAGGCAATGCAGTGGTTTCCATGATGGAAAGTGAAGCCAACATACCTGGAAAGGTTTATCTGGTGCCTGGAGCTGGATGTGACACTTGCTGGGTGAGTACCAGCTGCTGATGGACAAGTAGTTGGGCAGATATTGATCCCCAGAGGGTTTCCCATCAATTGCTATCACTTTGGTCTAAAAAAAAAAAAGAAAAAAAAAAAAAGTTACCTTATGTATAGAAAGCTCATTTTGTTCTTTCTTAATCACTACTCTCTTCTCACACTTTATGCCTCTTGACATCTTTACTCCTCAAATATTGGATCCCTACTCATGTTCAGCTGTATTTGGAGAAGCATCTTTTCATGGTGGTTATCAACATCAGTTCTCTTGGCAGCAAGAAACAAGGCAGTGTTTGCTGTGTTGAAATCCAGAAGCTGAAGCTAAAAGGCACTGATTTCCTGTTTGTAGCACTGATTTATAAAGTGCAGGTTTGACAAGATTAGTTACATTAAAGCCTGCTAATCCTATAAGGAGCTTTTACCCACCTCCAGCCAGACATATTGGGCAGCTGTGGGGATGGAGGGGATTTCAAACTCCACCAGGCCATTCCTTGAGACCAGTTCACTCGTATAAACGTTGTCCTTTGGTGTGAGCTCAGCTTTAATTCGGATGGTGACTCTGTCAGCTGGACTTCCATCAGGGTAAGTGACTTCTACCTGCACAGTGGAGCATTTATAGAACAATTTGCTTTAAATTATCAGCAATTCCAGTCAATGACAGGTGGAGAAAAAAAATCACTGGGATCAAATCAATACAACTTTAGAGCCATGGACGTGTGGCTGATTTACTTTTAATCTCACCTTGCCTTTGTAAGGCAGCCCGGGTTTGAACTGTTTTCTGGTGTCCTTGGAGTACTTGATATCAATCAGCTGTTTCTGGACAGGTGTGGAGTCATCAAAGGTCACCTGCTTGCTGCCATCAGAGCTGATCACTGTGGCCCAGATGTTGACTGTGCCTCGGAAGTGCTCTGGGACATCAGCTGGCATCATGTCCTTGACACACACATCGAACACGGCAGAGCCATCGATCTGGGGAACAGAGAGACAAGAGGCATTTCACACCCAGACAGGGCCCAGAAGCCAAACCTAAAGCACAGGGACCTGATGGGAGTTTGCAGCAGTGTTTGGGAAGGATGGGAATGGTGGGACGGGTGGGAAGGGTGGATCATTTTCCTCCCTCACCCATGGTCTGGACTAACACTGTCACCTCAGTCTCCTGCTCTCCTCAGCCCCACATGCTCTTAGGACAGATTAAAACTGTCAACAAATTCTCATCCCACCAAATCCCAGAATATCCTGAGCTGGAAGAGATCCCCCAAGGATCAAATCCAGCCCCTGGCCCTGCACAGACCCCCAACAATCCCACTCTGTGCATCCCTGGAGTGGTGTCCAAAGACTCCTGGAGTTCTGGCAGCCTCAGGGCTGTGCCCATTCCCTGGGGAGCCTGGGCAGTGCCCAACACCCTCCAGGAAAAGAGCCTCTTCCTAATATCTAAAATCATAAACATACCATGTAAAAATAAGCAGTATTTTTATTATACTGGCCCCAGTTATAATATGTACTCCTTCATTTTCTGATCTGCCATCAGCTACAAAACAGAACTGTGGGATAGATGTTAAAGAAGACAGATTAGGCATTTTATCACAGGTGAGTCCATGGTCTCCCTCACCTGGGTGGTCTTGAGAACAGGGTGTCCCACTTCATGTCTGTAGTACCCAACACCATTTATAGTCATATTGACAATTAACTTCCCTGTCACTGGTTTTCCAAACGTGTATCTGAAATGCAAAGAAGAGGATTAATAACTTCCAGCTGGTTTCTGTTCTTCTGGTTATATAAAGACAGTTACCACATTACCTGCACATCTAGAAAACAGTACCACAGGCAGCTTTCCAGCCTGTTATTTTTACAATGTTTTTGAAGGCTCTTACATCAGAAAGCTTCTGATGATGATTAGAAGTCATCTGAAAAGTCTGCAGCAGGTGGGATCCAAGCTCCAGTGACTGCAGTACAACCACAGCAATGAAATTTGGTTTGGGACCTGCTCCTACCTGGCATGGACAGTTCCTTTTTCACACAGTGAAAGGTCACGAATGTAGCGAGGGGGGTCGATCAGCAACTCAAACTTTGGTAGCACTACAATGAAAAGAAATAGAGCAGATTTTTTTCAATCAGATCTCATTGCCCAGGTTATAGTAAGTCCCCACAGCTCTGACAGGACCCTGGTTCTGATTTATCAGGGTAGCACCCATAGAGGTGCAGCAAACCAAAACCACCTTGGCAAGGTGACCTTAGCAAAGCTCCCAGTTAGCAGTATCTGCATCCCTGAAATACATGGCTCTAAAGAATTTTTCCTCATGGCATTTTAAATGCACTATTTCAGGTGTTTCATCTCAAGTGAAAGCATTTCACAGTGTTCTGTTCTTCCAAATGCACCTGGGTTAGGATCAACTCACCATATTTCTGCACCTCAAAGGATTTGTTGTAAGTGTGCCCCTGCATCTCAGCAAAGATGAGCCACTCCCCAAACACTGGCTGATCAGACAGAGGAAAAGTCATATTGACAATGCCTGCAACAGGAAACAACACTCTGTGAACTCTGTCACTCTCTAGCCCTCTCCAAGCCTTACTGAACACAACTCAGTGGAAGCAGACGCAAAGGCAAATTACAGCACACAGAGGAAAAAATTAAAAATCTGGAACTTACCACAACAAAATGGCTTCAAGTTATTCCATTCTATCATCCGAGACCCCCGAGGATCCTGTAGGGTGGTTTAGGGATGAGAAACAGCGAAAATGAAGATCACTCACATATTTAACTCAGTTTGTAGCAAAGAACTTCCTTTTGTAATATACACTCCTCACTAACAGCTCAAATGTAACCAACACCTGTCAAAAATGTCCCAAAAATACCTTACCAGGGATATTTGGTTTCTGGAATTATTTAAGAGCTCTGCTCCTATAAGCAGTGCTCACAAGTAAATCCTGTCAAGCAGCAGATCTTTGCCCTGTCTTAAGACATCAGTCCTGGGTGGGATGAGCTGACCTCTGAAGACACTTTATTCCTAAGGGGAACTGTACAACCAGTAGGACAAATTTTAGATGACAAACTCAGATGAAATGAATCCTGCTGGTTTTGACAGCAACAAATCTTCAACAAGAGTGAATCCTTCTGCTTTCACAGAAGGAACCTCTCATTCACCTCATAAGGAAGAAGACAAGAGAGCCCTTTCCTTTCTGTGAATTTCCACTGTCCACTATCTCTGTTTGGTGCAGAGATGAGGGTGGCCCTGCCCTGTCAGCCCAGCACATGAAGGACAGGAGTGGGTGAGCATTGAGAAGAGAGAGGGAGTGGGGATGTTACAGTTACAAATCCCAGTGAAACAAGCCAGTTCTTCTCTGGCTGAAAAATGGGAATGGATTTCTGAAACTGAAGTAGAAAACAAGGATATTTGCTGGTGATAGCAATAAAACCAAGGCACAGCGATCAGATAAAGACACAGGGATAGAGAACTGCATAGGTTAGGGGTGGAAATGGCCATAATAGATAGGAAAAGCACAATTTTTTTCCTTTAAAGGCTATACAAACCTTGTACCTCTACAGGACACATACTTAGATGGGCACATACTCACCACCACATAAGCTTCAATCTGAAAGAAAAAAGAAAAATAAAAGGCTTTGTGGAAAACTTTTTTGCTTTTTGTGATGAAGTGTTGAGTAAACATAAGCAAAGTGTGAGACTCAAAGTGACAGAGTTTGAACATCCCTTTTTTGCTAAGAGTAGCCTGAGAAACACACATTTAATTCAGATATCTAACTGGAAAAGTGATAATTTTCATATCTATGCACTACCTAAATAAGGTGTAAGTCTCTGAAAAATTCTTGTCTCTGCTCTGGCAGAGCTGCCTCCTAATTGCCAGCACTCCAAAGGTTTGTATTCTCCTCCAATAGGAATATGACCAAGTGAAAAAAGCTAAATTACAAATAAAACAATCTGTTACAAGCTATGCCTGGTTAAAAATCCAGTTCTGTTTCTGCATAAATGTACATTTGAATAAAATGCAGGCTACCAAGTTCTCCATCATATTGCACAGTGTGAAAGAAAACAGTTTTCTTTACCCTGTCGTTGACCGGCCTCAGGTCAGAAGTCACCATAAAGAGGTTTATCAACACTGAAAAAGGAAAAGAGGGAATTTCAGTCACCAGAGCTGAGACTGAACAGCAGAGCTCATCTTAAAGCTTACCCTCGAAAGCAGCCCTGGCACCTGGCAAATTGTCCAAGGTGACTTTACCTTTCTGCTTGGGTTTGTAGACAGGTTTGTCAGTCTGGATGAACACTGAGGAGCCCTTGCTGTCGATGGTGACCGTGGTGTAGTTGTGGAAAATGTACCCTTCCTCTGCCAGGTGCCTGTTGCCCCAAACTTTCAGGTGTGCTTGTCCACGAAGCCCTGAAGGCACCTGAAAAACACACCAGGAGGTGAGGAACAGACAAGCCTTTGAGCTTTGGGGGAATGTAATTGACACTGAAGTGAGCAAGAGGAGCCACCTGCTGCATTTTGGTGTAAATCTGTGCTAGTAGTGAAAAGAAAATAAGGACATACTAGATTTTCTACAATATATAAACTTCAAAGGAGGCAAATTCATGCTGAAAACATGCAGGAAATTCTCTTCTGCCCTTTATCACTAAAGCAAAATGATGGTTGACCCATGATCTACATATGCAGCTTCCAGTATATAAGGTGTGTTTGTTACATGGGGAAATCAACTCACAGCTCTGCCAACAGAGGGAAAAACCCCAAGGACCAACACAAAAAGGTCCCCAAAACAAAAAGTGCATGCATGTACATGTTCAAACAGTTGCTCAGAGAAATAAGGACTTTAAAATTACTTCAGATTAAAAGCAACAAAGTGAAAAATCTGATACCATTTCAGACGCAGATTACAATTGAATGTTTTGTTCCACCACCCCCCTTTAACATCCCAAAGATGACAAGCCCAAATTAAGTCCTAAGTTAAGAAACACAATGCTTTTAAGAGCTTGTTCTTCTACTCCAGTTCCATTTTGCCAATATTTGAAGTCATAACCCCCAAATAGAATTCTGTACTGTCATTCTTATAAAATAACTCCAACACAGAAATTTATGTGGAGCCACTGATTTTCTTCAGTGATGTAAAGCCTGGCAGGTGAGTTGTGATGGCTTGATTTTTCTTTTCACTCTCCACTTTTCCTCTGGTGAAAGCTGTGTCCTCCTCAGTGTGTGTCCCAGAACGTGACATTAATTTGTGCCAGAGAGCAAACCTTGATGTGGCTGAGGGAAAATCCCTTATATGTTTACAGAAAACATCTTAAAATAATTGACACTCACCTTCAGCTTAATTGTTCCTTTATCTAAAATGTGAGAGAGAGAGAGAGAGCAAGAGTTATTCTCAAGGTAAGGCACTAAGATTTTAGATATTTGCAGTTGAGTGAAAGAAGATTCCACAGCTGCTCCCTGCAGTATCCCTTTGTTATGATTTCACCTGAAGTAATTTTCCTGCAGTCTGCAGGGAAAGTCAGACCTAGACCAGAGTAGAGTTCTCCAAAATAAAGCTGGTCCACATTTATTTACAACTTTTGCCCAATGTAAACTGCAAAGTGTTCTGTGGTTGGAGAACACCCCCAAGGCTGAGGTTCCTGTGCCTACAGAAATGTTTTGCTGTAAAAAGGACCTGGCCTATTCTGGGACTTAATTCTCAAAACAAACACTCATGGGATCTGTTTGGATTCCTGAATACAGCCATACCTAGGAGTTCTCTTGAGCATTTACTGTCCACATGTGTCAGCATCATTCACTTTGAATTGCTTTGCAATTGTCAGCCACTTTCAAAGACTTCAAGGAGAGGACACAAGCAGAGACAATCCATTCCAAGAAATGGAATGGCTTTCATAAAACTCCCAGTTTTAATATACAGAAGGGTTAAAGAGCCTGATTGCCTTGGCTACACTACAGCTTCCACCACTAATGACTGGTACAACAGGGCTACTGGACTTCACTTTCACCAGGGTAAATTCATTCAGTGTTAAGTTGGATATTATCAATCACATTGCTTTTACTCACAGGACAGAGGTATCTGGCTTGGATTTTAAAGACTTCTCCAACTACACAAACATTACCACCTCTCTCAACAACACCTAGTCCTGAAGACAGGGGGATTGTGATCCCAGCACTCATTTTGGAGAGAACAAACTGATGATGATGATGATGTAGATTTTTTATTTTTCTTCAAAATAAGCTCATCTTATTCCTTATATAGCCCCCCCCCCAACTGATAAATATTCAGGCATCAAAAGGAAGTATAATCACTATAAAACTCTAGAGTATCAGTTATATTGGGTCTCTGTATGTCTTGGTATCCCAAAGTTATCAGCCTTAGGTGTTTGAGATCACACACATCAGAACCACATTAGCACAGTCAGCTGAGGAGGTGCAGCAGCAGCAAATCAATTTGTTTGATTCCATCATCACCCAAAGCAATTCTTTAGGAGACATCAATGTGCTCCCACAGCACCTCAACTCATATCTGAGCTCTCAAGCTGAGAGCTGCAGGAGCTCACCCAGGACTGTCCCATGGCTCCGTGACACCGTCTCTCCTTTGACCACCAGCTGGATCTGCACTGTGGTCTCCTTGGCAGAGTTGAAGATGGTCACACTTATGGCTTCCTCCACCCCAGAGCGGAAAACAGAAGGTGCTGCAATCAAATAACCCCTGAGGAGCACAATTGGAAGTGGTCAGTCAGGACACGGCCACAAGAGTTACCTTCATCTGTGAGAAACTTTTTGTGTAGCAAAAGGAAAAGAACCAAAACCCTGTGATGGATTTGACCCTGTTGGGGGCATTTTTTACCATCAGCAGTCAAAGCCTGTATCTAACATATATAAATGAATGGCTTACAAATCCTTAGGATTTAAATAAAACCAGTAATATATTGTTGCATCTATAATAATAAATATGTTCATTTATCTATTATATGCAAGAAACTAAACATACAACCAGCTAACAATAAAAGAGGTAAAGTTCATGAAGGATTAAGGATGTACCTGAATCTCTCACAGAGCTTTGTAGCCAATACTTTCTTTGAAGCAACTTAGATATTTTTGACTCAATCATATGGCTCCATTTTCATAGTTCAGCTTCATATAGGAGAAGTGAAGGGACTCCGAGCTGATTTTTTTGAGCTTTCTAAATGTCAGACTCAACACATGTAACCCACCTGAACTTGCAGTTTACACAGAAGCAGCCCAGAAAATGCAGCTACAAATCTGGGCTCGAATTCCCAGCTCTACTACCACATTCTTGTTCAAACAATTAGATCCTGCAAGTTTACAAAAGGCATTATTTTAGGAGGCACACAGAGAGCTCTAAAGCCACCCAAAACGACCTCCCAGAGATGCTGCAATGTGAGTTTCTGAATGGAATCTGCACCACTCCTCTGTGAGTGGCACCGTGCCATGAACTTGTCAGCTAAAAGCATTGCAGGCTCTGAGCTCTTTGATGCACTGGGCTGGAAGCAACACATTTATATTCTCTTCATGACACACCTTTCTGGGGTTTTTTCCCTACCCAAAAGGATTTTTTTTTTTTTTTTTTTTAAACACGAGGCAATTCCTCAGATGCCTTTTCAAGCCAAATTTTTCAGCCCATGCCTTTCTACAGTCCCATGAGCCAGGTTGCTTTAGCTCATGATTAATTATCACTTTGGGATGAGGATGATGGTGTTTTACAGCCCCTGAGTAATCTTTTATCAAATTCCAAGCCCATGTTCCTCTCTCAGCAGGCCTCATTGCCATGGAGATCCCATTACCCCCAAAGGAAGTTCAGAACTCTGTGGCATTTGAGTTAAATTGCACGGGGTACTTGCAGATTCAAAACCTTATGGCTGCCAAGGTTGAAATTTCATCGGAATGGTAATAAATAACAATAAAAAGATACTACAAATAACTTTTTGATTTGCAGAGCCTGCAAATCCTTGGTAAGAGAGATAGCTGATTTAACCACAGAGGAGAAAGAGTACCAGCTGCATTCAGGATGAAATGATCAGATTTAAACTGTCATAAGCCCAGCACTGCAGTGCCATATGTGAAGCACATGGACTCACATTGTTCTGAATTGCTGAAAATCTTTCTGAAGTATCAGTCCCTTGATACAACGATTTAAATCACTTAATAAGTGGCATTTGAAAATGAAGTATTTAACTTGGCAATCAAAGAGTTAACTTGTCAGGGACTGGACAGATCCTTTAAGCACATTTAACTAACAGCTCTGTCAGGTTACACTAAAACTTGGCAGGACGTGAAATATTTTCTAGTAAGCAAGTGAGAATAAGTTCTCCATGGCACTCAGTTAATGCAGCTATTCACGATGCTGACGAGCTATAACAAGCCAGGGATAAAGAACAAAGCAAACCTTAATCAAAATTAACCAAAACATGCTGCGAAAGAGTTGCGGATTCAATTTCTAAAAGTCAGAGAACTTTCCCCGCACTTTCTCCCCGGCTGATCTTCTCCGCAAAAAAAATTTTAAAAATCTTCACACGCTGCTCAGGAGCGCCCAACGCCACCTCCGAGCACCCCCAGCAGCCGGATTCCTTGAATAACTGCTCGCAGATAAAGCTGTGCGGCCGCTCCGGGAGCAGCTGCGGGCAGGTATCGCCCAGGAGCTTTCTGTGCCCGTCCCCCTTTCACAGCCCCCTCCGCGGGCTTTGTTCGGCCGCCGCTGAACCCCCCCGGAGCCGTGGCCGAGCAGAGCCGGTTCTTCCCCCGCCGCCCTGCCCAGGGATGCTGCCGCGGGTCCCCGGGCTGGCCCCGGTACTTACTGGCGCTGGCGGGGCTGGGCAGCGCTCAGGCTGCAGAGGGCGAACAGCAGCAGCAGTGCCCGGGTGCAGCGGGGCTCGCAGCCGGCCATGGTGCCGGGGAGCCCGGGCCACGGCTCTGCGCGGGCAGCAGGAGCCTTTTGTTCCCGGCGAGCGCAGCCCGAGGCTCCGCCGCCCCGCGCCCGGGCTCGGCTCCCCGGTGCCTCTGGCCGCCGCCCCCGCCGCGTCCCCGCCCCCGGGCCGCCCCCTCCTGGCCCCGGTGCCCGCTCGGCTCCGGCCCCGGCTCTTTGTCTGCGGCTCCCCGCCCGCTCCTGACAGCGCGCACCGGGGAGGGGACGAGGGGAGGGGGCCGCGCCCCGCCCGCCGCCCCGCCCGGCCCCAGGTGCGCGGAGCCCGGCCCCGGCCGCTCCTCACCTCCAACCGCCTCTGCTCGCCTTCCCCACAGCCCCAGGAACGCTGCTTGAGCTCCTCGCCTTCCTCCCGAGCTCCCCAGATGGGAGAGCTGCGAAAGCCAAGGTCCCATGGAACAGGAGCGGGGCACGGCATCCCCGGCACGGTCCAGTCCGGTACCTGAGCCTCTGTGCGCTCAGGGACTCCTCAGAGCGCTGCCCGGGAGCCGCTTTCCAACCCAAAATTCAGTGCCAGCTCTGCTGCTCCTGCATCCTCCTCGCTCCCTAGGCCCTAATCGGTCCCTCTCCATCCCTCTGTCCCGCGGCTCCAGGGGCTCGGTGACAGGAGAGGGAGCTCTCACTGCACCAGCCTGAGGAAGAGCTGCAGCCCAAGAGCAGAGCTCACACAAACCGGGAAAAGCAAACCCAAGGCAACAGCAGAGAGCCGAGGTGACAGAACAAATGCCCTCTCCCACTGCACAGAAATATCAAGGAATGATTCCTCTGGTCCCTGCTGAAGAAAACACCAGGATCCCAATTGTGCTTCAGAGGGGAATTCTTACCCCAGCAATAAATGAAAACCCTCAGTGTAGGTAGTTTGAATATTTTTCCCCAACACACCTGGCTTACACACAAATAGTGCTTAGATTTTTATCTTGTGTGAAACTGACACTCATTTTGACGTCTGCTCTTAAAAATGAAGTCATTAACTCAGTAGCTATTTTATAAATTCAGATTATCTTTAATAATGGGTAACACTGTGAGGTATGGCTACATTTTCCTACTGAAATCTATCCTAAACCAGCATCGTCTCGTTTTTGTGGAGAGGCAGAACAAACCTAGAAAAAGAACAAACACTTTTCAACAAATTAGACAAGTGGAGACTCTAGAAGGAGACTCTAGATGGTCACTTGCCAAGGAAATGATGAGCTAGAAACTATGAGAAGGAACTTATTAGAAAGTACATTAAAGTGGAATGGTTTAAGGTTTATTTGTTTGTTTGCTTGTTTGGGTATTTTTTTTTTCAGACTAACTGAACCAGGCAAAGAAAAAATCTGGTAACTCTAAATTGTTTTCCAGTTTCTTCCTATTCTCAGCTACAAACACAAAACCCTGCTGCCCCAGCATTCCCTGCCTGCAGAGCAGCTGTACTGATCCAGCCTCTCCTCAGGGTGGCACTTCAGGGGATGTTGGGATCCTTTGATTTAGGATTAAAGGAGGCAAAATGAAAATGAAGCACCTTTGCTGTTCCCATGGCATGGCAGGGATCAGGTGTATTTGGGCTAAAACAGCATCATGCTTTCAAAAATATTAATTACTTCTACACTCAATCCATAGCCTTCTAGGGCAAACCACAAATGGCTCATTACAGACTTGTACCTGAGATCTGTGGGGAATTGTACCCAAAACCCCACAAAATACCACTAAACACCCATCCTGTCAACCACAGCAAAGAGCCTTGGAAAAGCTCTGGGTAAGGGCTTCGAACAAGCAACAGGATTCAGCAATGGATTGATGAATGCAGCAAAGTGCAGTTGTAAAATGGAGCTCCATCATCTTCAGAGTAAGACAAAAATATGTCTATCTACATTTCAAAAATCTACATCTGAAGTGTATTTCTGCATCTCAAAAAGCATAGATAGAAATCATCCTTATGTGGAGTACAGCCCTTTTGAATTGCTCACTCTTTTAAAGGAGAGATTTCTCCTAAATTGAAGATTTTCCATTTGATATTTACTGACTGCAAGAAATCTGAGGCAATTACAGCCTCTGAAGACTGCAAACCATCTTCTAATTATGAAGGTATGTGCAATCCTGTAAATAAGGCTGGAATCAACTTGGTCTGAAAAAAAAAAAAAAAGAGGCTTTAGATATAATTTCAAACTATTTACTTACTGAAATGGAATTTTCTGTGCTTGCCAAAATGAATCCCATTCAGTGTGATGCAACAGGTGTTGGAATTCCAGCAGCTGCCTGCAACCCACATCTGGTAATGGTTAGGAGTTAAAAGGAAGTTCTGTAAGAACTGCTCATGTATAAAAACTATTCATCAGTCAGATCTATGGGCCATATTCACCCACCCGCTTGCACTATGCATAGTTCAGATTTTTATTTCGTTTACAAAAAACGTAATTCTGCTCCTCATAAAGTCTCAGGAATCTCAGGCACTTGAGAGCATGTGGGGGATTGGTGTTGGCCATGCCGGTGGCAGAAAGGTAAGGGAGGGACAGGGGTTTAGAGAACAAGGTGTGAATACATCCTTATTGGTTCTGACCAGATCTAATTCACACCCTGATTACTTGTACAGCCTCATCATCACTCTGCAGGAGAAGGGATCCTCCCCCACGTCCCAAATACCTCATAAAAACCCTCTGCAATGTGAAAATTATCAAACAGGGATTTGTCAAGCAAGAAATAATAATGCTCAAGTACTGCCACTCTCAGCTGGAAATCCTTCTGCTTTTTCCACCCCACCTTAATTGCCAGATTGAAATCAGTAAGACAACTCACAGGAAACAAGTGGTAGGACCACGCCATCAATAATTGATGCTAATACAATACAATACAATACAATACAATATAATATAATATAATATAATAATTAGCCCTTACTAACTGACTCAGCATGAGTGGTGTCACTAACCTGTCACTCAGATGATCAGATCCAAAGGTATAAAAGGTAATTCTAACTTGTTTAAAGATCTTAATACATGTAAATCGTGCACATAAAAGGTACTGTACTAAACCCAAGGCTATTAATCATTGAGTTTTGTGTTAACTCCTGTACACACTAGATTTCAGTAGGTGGGTGAAAAATAAAAAAGTCATCAATTTCCAGAATAATTTCTCCCCTGTTCCCAATGGAAAAACATTCATCTCAGTCATTACACACCACCAGACAAGAACAAGGACTTAGTTAATTTTTACAGCATTATATTCATGGTAAAAAAGCCACACCTATTCTTTAACTCTGAGTTTTGTTCTCCCTTTGTGTTCCTGTGACAGCCAAACAGAGATAGCAAAAGCAGAAACTGATAACTGCAAATAAGTGTCCCAGGCTTTGCCACACTCCTGCACCTCACTGAGGAAAATGGTTTAACAGAAACTGCATCAGTCCAGACAGAGTGGCAGAAACCAGACTGATTCTGCCCCCCAGGAATACAAACATCTCTAGAAGAAATTATAAGGAAAGGATAATTAAAGAGCACTTTTCAACTAAGACTGTAATCTAAGTAGCATATAACAGGATAATGATATTGAGAGCCTAATTATTAAATAGTTCTGTCAAAAATTATTATTATTCATCTGTAGACCAGGAGGGTCTGATCTTTCACAATAATATAGCATTTTAATTCCTGAGAAAGTGACTGAAATAGTACTAGGAAAGCATTCAAATGGAGGATTTTGAATGATTTAAAAGGAAGACCACTGTGCTTATCAGAAGGGGCTGTCATTCAGACGTTTAGTTAGAAATAATTTCCCAATTCTCTTCTCAGCTCCTACATGACTGGTGTAATTACAATTTGTGCATAGTCTGAACAGTAGAGCCACCTCACATATGCAAGAGATATTAAAGGAATTAAGTTTTTATATCTTACAGGCAATCTCCAAACATACATTGCCTATATAAATTAAAAAATTAATTATATCTGAAGGGGCAAGCATAACATAGAAAACTTAAGATCTTGAATTAGCAGGAAACTCAGTTTTTGCATCTACATTATCAGAGAAATATTTTAAAAGAAACTGATCAGAGGCATTTGAGCCCACTCTGCAAACCTCGTACTTGCTGGACAGACCACACACAAATGCAGCGGAAGAAACAACCTAAAATAATTTCTGTGAGTTGAACAGGAATGCTCGCATAATCACTGGAAATGCTCTTAATTGGTGTGGCTCAGTGGTGCATTTCAGAGCTGTTAGATCTTCTGCCGCTCTGGAACTCTTTTCATGTCCTGGCAATCCCAGCCCAGCCAGCAGTTTGTTTATCATATTCAGTATGAATTTCCGGATCTCCAACAAAGTGGTATTTACTCCGAGGCAGGGAAGACTACAGTAATCCAATAAGTTCTCATTAGCCTAAAATGCAGAAACATCTGCTGGGGTCATGAGCTGCTTTGCTGGCTGTTGATGAGCACAGGCTCAGCTCCGTTTGCAGCTCTTGTGAACAAAGAGTCGGGGGTTTGGGGTGTGGGCAGGGGACAAACGAACCTCGGTGATTTCCAGAGCTGCAGCTCCACCCCAGAGCACCCCGGGCAGGAGGGATCCTGCCTTACCTTGACCCCGGAGCCCCAGTTGCAGGGAGCACAGGAATTACAGCAAAAAATGCCTTGACTCAGCCCTGCCGAGCTGGTGGTCAGGGTCTGGCACTGAGGAAAATGTGGCCACAGCTCCCCCTGCCACTCCAGCACCCAGGCAGGGTAAGCTGCAGGGCAAACCCAGCCTGAAAGCTTTGCCAATCTCTTCTTAAACACCCAAGAGTTTTGCAAGGGACAAATAGTTCCATTTCTGGGCTCCCCCTTCCTCCCAGGCTCTCACCCACCTGGCTCATTTCACAATTGCTTTCAGTTTTTGGAGGAAAAAAAAAAAAAAAGGCCCTTCCCCCAAAAAAGCACCTTAACACACAGGAATGTTAACAACTGGTCAAGAAGAACTTCTGGCCTAAAAGATGAATAAATAGGTAATAAGCACTGCACAAGTTCAGGCAAAACAAAACTAAATCTACATTGATACAAGTTACAGCAGGGAGAACATAATTAATTCAACAAGGGAAAAAAAGACACATAACCTGAATAAAAAGAGCCCTTAATTTGTTTAGGATTCCAACCGATTTAGAGCATGTGACATTGTCAGAAAATAAGTGGAAAATACAAAATAAGTGGTGTCACATCTGTTTAGCTCCTGCTCCAGTGATTCCGCAGTTCTTTGTTGTTGTTTGTACAGTGTTAAATGACAGCAGCCAATTCTGTCGCTATTTCAAGGTGGAGGAGCCTAAAACACTTCTGCAAAGAGCCAAAACAGGTCCACTTAGAAAGAACACTCGTGAAAATCAAGAAGAAAAAGTCTCAGTTCAAACTAGTTTAAAACCCTTTCCTGGAGAGGCTGAGCTGCTTTAGCTAACACTTGTTGTACCATTAGTACAAAGAATTACACAAGTGTTCAGTTTAAAGAATGGCCAGAATGCTGAAATGAATGCCTCTAACTCTTCTGAAACAATGAGTGCACATCCCCGGGCACAGAATTGTTCTGGAGCAGAAGTTTGGCTTCAGCCCCGGGACTCCCCTTCGCCTCGTGGGAGGATAACGAGTGCAGCGAGTGCCGCCTGCAGCAGCGAGGCTGAACTACTGCCCCCGCAAGATTTACAGCCTTTAATTGTGCTCACAGCAAGCACCTCCCCGGGGGGAGAACCAACAGCATTCCACTGCTTTTCAGAGGGAAAATCTGCATTGCTGGCTGCTGCTTAAGTTACGTTTGGGTGTAGGTGTACACATCCAAGAGTAGCTCAAGGGTAGAAAATCACTCGAGTGCAAAGGATAGGGGTCATTTAAAAAAATTTCTTAAAAAGAAAAATACTTTTTCAGACCATCAGTGAGGTGTAGCATTAAGGAATCCTAGGAAAGACATTCTGATATGCCTGTGCAGAGACATTACAACACTGATTTCTATCTCATTCTTCCCCTCTTGTATTTGGATGATCCTTCCCACCCTTCAGTCTCAGAATTGACACACTGATCATGAAGAGGTTAAAGGTGTGAGGACACACAGTTCAGCAGTAATTCAAACCAGTTTCATCATATTGGAGCCTTTCTATCCACATCTCCATCCACCAAAACGAACCAGCCCACACATTTACAGCCAGGCTGACTTTGCTGGGTAAAGTTCCCCATCCAGTGGCCAAATCCATGGATGCAGCTCATTATCCAGCCCCAGAGCTTGATCCAGCTGCATCCAGCACCTATTGCTGATGAGCTGGATTGCAGCCACACAGGTGAACTACCAGGTGCAAATCATGAGAGGAAAAAATAACAGATGGATGAGGAACTATGATGGAACTTACAGATGGATGTCCTGAAATAACATTGGTTCACAGAGAAGCTGCTGCTAAAAAAATGACAATGATATTGTATGCAAGGAGTGTGGCACATCTACTGACCCAGTTACTTATTTTACTCCTAATTTTTAATAAAAGGAGACAAGAATCTAGTTAGACCTTTAGTAGTGCCAGGAAGAAAAAGCCTGAACAGCATCTGAAGGAGTGCAAGGATAATATTCCAAGTATCTTAAGAGTAGGCCAAAAAGCCTTATAGATACACCTTAAGCTAGAAATGTGAAAAACCATCACAGAATGAGGTTAAAAAATACAGGTTACAGCATGTCTTCCAGAGAAAAATGCATTCCATGTAAGAAAAGGAAAGGATGTTGCAGAAACATGGAGATGTGGTTTGTATGTTCCCAGCAGAGTGCACTCAGTAATTTTGTGGTTTCTTTCCCCATTTCCAATCCTTTGGCCTCAGCACTTGGGGTGCTCATGGCTGACCACTTGATGTGTACAAGTGAATCACTGGACTGTGCAGTATTAGCCCTAAGTGAGGCCAGATGGAAACAAAAGCTGCTGTATGAGATCAGTGAACACATTCAAACTTGAAGGCTACTGATAGAGCAGTGGAAAATAGTCTTTTTTATTAAAACGAATAAGATCCTTAAAAAGGAGTCAAGTTTACACAAAAAAGCATTTGTGATTTCAATAATTTATTTACAAGACTATTAGGCAACCAGTTACCAAAACTTCTCACTTGTTAAAAGTGACCAGGCTCCTTCCAAACAAGTGCTTTGTATCCATCCAGCACATCCAGAAACATGGGACAAATCAGAGCTCCTGCAGAAGCTGTTCAGTGAGCAACCAACACTCAGGCAGGAGGTTACCACAAAGGTCAGATTTGCCAGGAATAGCACTTTTTAATCATTCAGCTTTCAGTACTGTCAAGGCAGAAAGGGATGGAAAACCTGGCCCAGAAATCCCCATTAAAAGCAAGCGGCAGTGTCTCCCCGTGGGACAGCCTGCAGAACAACTCTCCAATTTCTGTATCAGCGAGCACCCTGCTGCTGGCTTCACTGAAAAACTGGGCAAGTTGTATGTCCACACAAGAAGTAAAAGGATAAAAAGTCTGCTGGCTTTGAGTTAGTACCTACCCAGTAGTAAAACAATACAGAAACTCAGTTGAAATACCAGCGTTTCACAACATCTACTCCATGATTCTCTTCACACACAAACTGGTTATGCAGACAAACTTCTTTACTGGCTTCAAACGACAGGTTCTGCACATCTGTGAAACTCCTGCAACACACAAAGCTAAATCAGTGACTCAGAATAACTGCTTTAGCACAAAGACTACATGCCAGGACATCTGCATCTTTCTCCTACTATGGCCCCACCAGAAGAAAACAAATGTAAAATGTGAATTTTCTTCTCAAAAGCAAGAATTGGGAGGAGAGGAGAGGCAGCTTCCAGGAGATGAGTGGCTTATTGGTCTATTAATAACCAAAGGTTTTAACTCTATCTGGGGCAATGAAGGAAAGGAAGGACATTAGTTACACTTTAACTCTTCCTCATCCTCCCAGTGATGCTTTGTACTTGTTGTCACAATAGTTGAGGAGAAAACCCTTCTCTGTGCTCCCTGTGCCTTCTCAAAGATTACACATTTGCAGGGTTGTTATTTAAGGCACTTTGCAGCTCACTATTCTGTCTCCTGGGTTTCTCCACTCCTCCATCCCTAAACTTACCAAATCTATTCTTGCTCAGTGAAATTCTCAGCTGAAGTGTCAGAGAATGGCACATTGAAGTGGCTCACTTGGAGTATAAACTCAACCCCAAACATCCTACTGTGACTGCAGTCAGGGCAGGGACAAAACACAGACTGCTACAAACAGAATTACACTTTAGTGCTACCAAACCCTCAGTTAATCCTCCTTCAGTCTGAGCTCTGGATATCTTCTGGAAAGGACTTTAGATTTTCCTCTGAATATTAGACAACAAGTCTTTCCTACCCAATTGTTGTGATTACCTTTGAAGCCCTTTACTCAGCTGCTGAGACACTTCTTTAAGCTCTTTGAGTGCACCAAGTGCTTTTGCACTATCCTCTGAATGGTTTGGCATAACTTCTGTCAGAAGCTCCTGTGTGATCTTTAATTGCTTTCCCAGCTCATCTGGAAGATGAGAAGTTAAAGGTTTTATTAAAAATGAGACTGGCACCAGTTAATATTAGATATTAACAGCTGGAGTAACCCAGAGACAGGTGAACTAGATGACAAAAAAAAAATATTGTTCAGCTTTCATAAAACCACCATGAAACCATTAAAGCCAAAACATTTTTCACTGTTGTGACTAGCACCAGGCTATTGAAATTGCTCATCAAACTCTCATTTAGACTATATCAAAGATTTTTGAGAGAAAAAACAAATTTTAGACACCCAAAATTCCCTGGCTAGTTTCACGTATTGCTGTTGGCATGTACCCTCTCCGTGAAATTTATTCAGTCATTTTCTTCAACATTCACAAATGAAAAATTGGACCTATTCCTTTCTAGTCTTCTTACAAGAATTCTAAGTTCTTCAATAAACATTTTGCATTTCACTAAAAGTGAAAGATTACTGTTAATGATTTAAGAATCTTGTGTTTTGCAGACCAGCAGTTTAAAAATGTAACTTTTTGTCCAGACTTCAATACAAAAGGCATGTACTGATTTATTAAATATTCTCTGATTCAAGACAGCACACAATAATATTTAAGCTCCAGCTCTGCAAGAAACACGAGCAGGTGTTTGCCCTGGTGACTCTGTCCCCTCAAACACAGAAATAAGAAAGATCACAGCATTCCTACGACTTGTTTACACAGCAGGAAAAAGAAAGGGGGAGGAATGCCATGAACACAGTTAAAATATATAGAAACCTGCTAAAGAAGGTGTATATGAAGACTCAGCTAACTTAAAAAGTTAATTTCTTCTCTGCTGCAAGATAAAAACTGTGTAGTTAAGTGGGTAAACAGAGATAAGAATTACACACAGCACAACATGTGATTATTGCTGCAGCCCAGTGTTCACACAGGCTCTAAGAGCACACAAAGTTCTCCACTGGCCATAGATAGATGTAGCAATAACAATGTGAGAAGCTTTTTTAGCATAAACCCACTGTAACTGAAACCAAATTTGATAAATTTAAATTTTCATACCAAGGTAGGTTTGCTTATCGCCTTCTATGTGAATGTTCTTTATGGGTAATTCGTGTCTCGTAGCATCCAGGGAAGCTGCAAAGCTTTTGTATTGCTCTTTAAACTGTTCACAGACAGCAACGAGGGGAGACAGCACTTCTATCTGAAAGAGACACACACTGAACAACACTCCTCCAAAAGCACAAGTTCTGTAATCACACATCTGGCTCACTACAAAAAAATACTTTATGATAAAACCAAATACCACTCTGAAATGCTTATTGACAGAGGAATTCAAGAAGTCTGTGCTGCAATAATCCTATAAAACTGTTTATTATGTTTTCCTCGATGTTCTCAGTACCAGTTTCCTTGTTTCTGTAGCCCAGAGACAGCAACACAGCCAGCAAAGGGTTTTATATCAGATCCTTTGACTGGAATCAACAAGTGTGTCCTCCAAAAGTTGTTAACGTTTTGCAACACATATTTGTTAAAAAGCAAAAAGATTCAGTTTTGAAAGTTCACTACTCAAACATTAATTATTCAAACTTTAACTAGTCATTAGAAACCTGTCTTCTTACCGTTAGGCCAGAAGTACTTGTGGCTAACATGCAAACAAGAAAATAAAAAACAGAAGATGTTCACTTCTCTCTAAGGGAATTCTCTCCAAGGCATCTCTAACCATAGCTGGAGTTGTCTGAGTGCAGGATGTTCACCTGCTTTTGGGTTTTTTCACCTTCTGGGCATCACCCAGGTCCTGCCCTGGCAGCCACTGCAATCCCTGCCCTGGCCCAAGAGCTGCAGCTTCTCCTTCCTGCCTGTCCACAGAGGCAACTCAACAGTGACAAAGGCATCTGGCTCAGATGTTCAGGCCTCAACAGGAAGGAGATATTTGTTTTCTTTAAGATGCATAAAATTGTACCCCTGCAGGCCACAGGAGCAGAGAAATCTCTCCTGGATAAAGGACTACTTTGTAAATGAGTTTGTGTAACTATCAGAGAAGCATTAATCCTTAAACTTACCTGTTTGTCTAATGTCTCATTAAGCTTCTGCTCTCTTTCCTTGAGCAGAATTTCACGTTTCAGTTCCCAGAGCTTCTTCTGATACCTCTGCTTTTCTTCACACAACATTATCAAGTTCTTTTCTGCTTTTTCCTCCATCTCAGCAACGGTTTTTTCTGCCTATTACATCCCAAAAATATTCACAATTAAAGCAATGCTACATCTGAGCAATTCACATATTCTGAATAAAGAAATGCAAGTCTCAGACCCAACCAAAGAGTTTCAATTAATGAACGGGAGAGCTCACACAGCAAGCACAGAAAATCAGAGTTAGACCCTCTCCAGACTCCTGCCCCACCCTCACTCCTTTTTGTAAAGGAAAATACACACATACAGCACTGAAGGAACAAAGTCACTGCCACAAGCTTCAACTCCAGACAGACTCACTGTTTTGGTTCCCCAAAACTTCTGCATGCTCCTAATTCCTAAGAACCAGCACTATCTTAATAACCTGGCACTGAATCCACTCTAAGAGTTTTCACAGCAAGTCTTATGGTTTTACAAATGATAAACATATACAGATACAAAAATCTAACTTATACAGATCAGGGAGTATTTAAGAAATTAAACAGTTCATCAAGATCAAGCTCTATCTGAAACACCAAACACTTGACCAAGTCTCACCTTTAGTCTTAGGAAAGTTAAAAGTAGTGTCTCAGATTCCAGCTCTGCCATCAGATCAGGAGAATCAGTTTCCTTCAGAAAAGAAAAGAATATTCTACATCAAGTTTGGTATTTAAACAAATGTTTTTTCAGTAGTCAAATTATTTACCAAATTAATTAGCAATAGTTCAATTGGTGCCTGAAATCATCACTGCCAACAGGCAGCTCACTGAGAGAAGCTTGCTTTTTAAACACCCCTGTTAATTAAATACATCTTTTTGTTCCACTACCTTTTATAATATTTCCAGCAGATTATCATAATTCTGGTAGAGAATTTGAAGTACCAGTGCTACACTGAATGAAATCCCTGAATAAGGCACCTTATATTAGATGGAATCACTGTTAGTTCTCAGAATAAAGATGCCATGAAATACTTCAAGATAATGTGATATAATTAAAGAGTATGGGCAGGAATGCCAGAAGAATCCATCTGAGGAGTGGCAATAATTGGAATAGATTGGAAGAAGAAATGGAAGGAAAGCTTTGGTCAGTGTCCAGATATCTGATCAACACACCAAACATTGCCAGCAGTAGAATTAACTTCTGCAAAAAGGCTTTATATCTTCCCAGGACCTCAGCTGTAATTCAGATTAAAGATAAACAGAGAATCTTAATTTCAAAATAAATATTCTTACCAATGTAAGCAGTGAGACTTACCTCATCAATCGTTCTGCTTATTTTATTTGTCTCTGCATCTCCTTCTGTAGCAGATTCTGAATAAGCACTTCTCTTAGGGTCACTTTTATCTGTATCACAACAACAAAGTTAGTGTGCTCTTCTGTCGAGGTCTAAAGGGTGGGTCAATTGACCACCACATTCTTTAAAGGTAGAGATAATTTCAAAATTATTGTGTGTACCATTAAAAAGCTCTGTGCTCTGACTCCAATATACTCATGAGCAGGTATGGATCATCGAGCATTTATTTTTAAGTGATAAACAAATGTGATGCTCTTTGCAGAAGGGCTGACACCCACTTGTTCTAGGAACAAACACTCTAAAGCACTTTATTTATTTTTTATTTTTTTACTTTATTCTTTACTTTTGGACTTAAAACAAAAACAGAGCACCCAAACGATACTACAAATCGAGAGATTAATTTAAACTCCAAAGGTCTTAGTACCTCTGCTTAAAATCCTTTTGTGAATATTCAAGAATACAACCATTTCTTATCCCTAAGTTTCAGCACTTAAAGAATAAAGAAAAAAAACCAAAAAATAACCAGAAATTGTGTATGAATGGAAATTTACCATTGATAGCAGAAATATCAAGGTCTGGTAGCTTCATTTTTTCTTCATCTAATAAAGTGGACTGCAAGTCACCCTTCTCAAAACGACTCTGATTAAATGAGCTGTGCTCAACCCCTGTAGAAAAAAAAAACTGTTATTAGACTAAAAGAGTCAGAACTAGAAGAATTAGGTTCAGCACAAGTTCACAATTCCAAGCTGTAGAGGCCCAGGGAAGCTGGTCTGGACACATCCCTCCCCTCACACCCCACTATGACCTGAGAAATTCTCCTTAGGCCTTGACCTTGATGAACTGCACCTGGACAAAGCTCCTCTTGAGCTCATTACAAACATCTCTCTCCCCAGGAATGTCTCATGAGCACCTGTTTTCTAATGAACAGCCTTAAAAACTTATTTTTCTTGAACCTCCAAGGAAAGTTACCAACTGGAATTGCGGCCAGAATGGAAAATTATTATGACTAAAGCCCACTCTCTGATGACCCCATAACGACCCTTTGAGGCCCCAATTCACAAAAGCAAGGGAAAAATTTGTCTAAAAAACTGGATATCTGTGGAGACAAACAAGGACTGTCAGTAATACCAGATAGGAATCATTAGTAATAACAAAAGAAATAAAACCAGACAGTTTTGCAGAGATTTTCTGTCACTCACATTTGGTTTAATAAAAAGATGAAATAAAAAAAGCAGAGTAATGGTAAGGGCACAGGAAAAGAACTGTTCAAAACCTTGTGCAAAAGGCAGGAAAGACCAAATCATTCAATTCCAGAGCCAGGACCTGGTCTGTCTTAGTCCCACATCGAGTTTTTTAATTTCCTCTGCATACAAATAACAACTGCCAGGGATACAAGTAAAATAAAATATCACTATCTTAGAGTTGTTAAGAGTTTCATAGGCTGGAAATACAAAAGAATAGCTTTTAAACACTGATAAAACCTACCAGCAGAAGTTCCGTGTTTCTGAGAGAGTACTGATCTTGCTTTAGGTCTAGAAGACAACACAGAAGTATTTGATGAAGAGGAACTTGAGGAAGCATCCTGAAAATAAATGAACAGCAGTATGTTACCTTCAACCTAAATGCTGACAATGGACAACCAAATCCCCAGGCACCTTGGTGCTTTCCAAGTTCCACCGAGGAACAAATCGCACCTCCCTCATCACCCCAGCAGAGGCGGTTTTCCCCTCACGTCCAAGCCGCCCCTCACACCTTTTATACCTTTCTCTGAGCGACGCTTGAGCTCGGCAGTTTCGGCACCTTCTTGCTGTCATTCTTACCGAACTGCAGGTAGCGAGACTGCACGATTCTTCCCCCTGAAAGAGGGGCAAAGACAGCTCAGCCGGGCTCAACTTCCCGCCTCAGGTCGGATCCCCCACCTCTTGGCCGGGCCGGGCGGCCGCCTCAGCCAGCGCGGCTCCGCCCTCACCCCACGCTACCTTTCCGCTTAGCTTTAGGCGTTTGTCCGCCCGCCGCCGTGTCACCGCTCTCCGAGGACATGGTGCCGAGGCAGCGGCGGCCGGGCGAGGGGCCGGGCGAGGGTCGCTCCCCCTCAACCCCGAGCCGCCCCAGCCGCCATCGCGTTTGAATCACCGCGCATGCGCGCGCCGAGCTGCGGGGCGGTAGGCGGTGGCAGCGCGCCCCCTGGCGGCGCGGAGGAATGAAAGGAGCCCGGGTCCGGGGGCTCGACCCATTGCGCTGCCTTTAAATAAAGCGATAAAGGAGGGTCTGGCAACTCCGGCAGCACGGCTGGCCCTAAAAGTGCTCCTTGCCTCAGGCCTTTGGTGGGAGCTGGCTTCTGCTGGTGAAGTCTGTTCTGGGCTTCTCAGTTTATGGAAGACAAGGAGCTACTGGAAAGATCTAGCGGAGACCAAAAAGATGCTGATGAGTCTGGAGCGTCTCTCTGATGAGGAGAGACTGTGGGAGCTGGGCCTGGTTAGTCCAGAGAAGAGAAGGCTGAGAGGGGATCCCATCAATCCATACAAATATCTCCAAGGGGTGTCCAGAGAATAGTGCCACTGCTCAGTGGTGCCCAGCGACAGGACGAGGAGTAACGGGCACAAACATAAGACAAACCCGTCTTTATGTTGAGAGTGGCCGAGTATTGGAGGAGCTGCCCAGGGAGGGTGTGGAGTCTCCCTCCTTGGAGACATTCCAAACACACCTGGACACTTTCCTGCTCCAGGTGACCCTGCCTTGGCAGGGCGGTTGGACTGGGTGATCTCTAGAGATCCTTTCCAACCCAAACAATTCTATGACTCTGTGAACCACAGTGCCCCAGTGCTCTTACAGACCGAGCACCAGACATCCCACCACCGCCGCAGCGGCGGGCGGGGACGCTCCCAGCCCAGCACGGCCCAGCACCGGGGTTATTCAGTTTTGACAAGAATCCACCCCCGCTGCCACAGCCAGCCAGCCAGCCAGCACCTGGCTGCCGCCGCCCAGCCGCAGCGGGGGCGTGCAGCGGGCTCGGGATTCGAACTCGCGTCCCCCCGACCCCGCCCGCCGCATCCCCTCCGCTCCCCGCGCTCCGTGAACGCCGCTCCGTGCCCCCGGCCCGGCCCCGCGCATGCGCGGGGCGAGTGCGGCGCTGAATGGGCTCGCCCCGGCCCCCCCCACCACCCGGAAGTGGCGCGCGCGGGCCTGTGGCGGCGGCGGGGGCCGGGCGGCCGCGCTTCGACACCGGCGCAGGTAACGAGCCCCGCGCAGGTAACGAGCCCCGCGCTGCTCTTCCCTCCTGCTCCACATCCATCCTGCCCCCTCGCTATAGGCTACCCAGCGCCGTGGTGGTGGTGCCGCCTTGCAGGGACCGAGTCTCGCACCGAGCGCTGTGCGGTGGCCGGGGCAGCTCTGAGGGGACGTGTGGGGATCGGCTCTGAGGGGATCTGTGAAGGCCGGTGCCTTGGGGCAGATGTGAGGGAGCGTGGGAGGGTCGGCTCTGAGGGGGTGTCTGAGGGTCAGTTCCAGGCCCGGGCAGCCGCGGGGCTCCGCTGCCGCCCGGAGGAGCTCGGGGCCGGAGCGGTTCCCCGGGACACCCGGAGGAGCTCGGGGCCGGAGCGGTTCCCGGGACATCCCGAGGAGCTCGGGGCCGGAGCCGTTCCCCGGGACATCCCGAGGAGCTCGGGGCCGGAGCGGTTCCCCGGGACATCCCGAGGAGCTCGGGGCCGGAGCGGTTCCCCGGGACACCCGGGGGAGCTCGGGGCCGGAGCCGTTCCCCGGGACACCCGGAGATGCTCGGGGCCGGAGCCGTTCCCCGGGACATCCCGAGGAGTTCGGGTACGCTCAGGACCAGGGCCCGTGCCCTGCTGCGGGGCTGTGCCGGGCGCGGGGCAGATGCGGTGCTGACTTTGTGTCAGCTGTGCCCGAGGAGCTGGCGGTGCCCAGGGGAAGGGATGTGTCTGATGCCCGGCTGTGCCTCCCGTCTCTGGGGCAGAGCCTGCCCGCTGAGCTGGGCACGGCGTTGCTTCCAGCTCCTGTGTTTTTCCGTCTCCTGCTTGTGATTTTTCGGTCACACAGTGTTCTGCTTTTTCGTGTGGTGTTTCTGACTCTCGGTATGAACAGCCTGTAACCTTTCAGACAAATATCTCATGATCTTTCAAAAAATTCGTTAGCACTCTCAGGGTTCTTTTGTTTCTTTGTGTTATTTTTGGGCAGCTCTTGACAGTTGGTGCTGTTACTGCTGTGCTGAGGTCTTGATTTTTCGTGATGACTATCATTGCCCAATTGAATCGTGCTGCTTGCTCTGTGGATGTCGATAGTGCTCTGTCTTTTTGGCAGGCTTGGTTTTGCAATCTCTGGGAAGTTAAACTTTTGCAAGCTAGGAACATCCTTTGTTACATGTTTCTAGACTAAAAGTATCGGACTAGGATCCTGACTCATGACAATTCTAGCCATAGGTCTGATACAGGTATGTGTGAGTCTAGTGGATGATGAATTCCCAGTATCATTTTAGCTTTGTTTTCTATTACTCTATAAGTATTTTGGCAAAATTCTTGCCCAGCTTTATTTGCAATTCGTGTTTGTGAAAAGCGAGAAGCACTTTGGATGCAAATGAGCTCAGCATTCTTTGATTTCACCTTCTGGAAATGGGTGGCAGTGGAGCAAAGGGCTGGAGATGATCTCAAGCTCCTGGCAGATACAATTAGCCTTTCAAAGATGTCATCAGCATCCTCCCACGGTGCTCCTAGAGGTGGATGGGTATCGGTTCGTCTGCCAAGCTGTTTGCAAATAAGTTTGTCATGGGTAATTAGGAGCTCTTTGATTTCAGGCCTGTTAGCTGGAATCCAGGGCTGAAGGACTTGCCCTACAGTAACAGCGTGGGGTAACCTTGCATTCCGGTTTAGGATGGTGTCACACCCAGCAGGTTTTAGTGAGCCCTGGGTGTCTTTAACTCAGAATCTCGTCAGGAACAAATCCATTTAATGTAAGGGAAGCAGCTTGGGGAACATTTAATACATATTCATATAGGTCCAAGATTCATTGTGGCCTTTTTAAGAAAAGAGTTCATCTTAGGGGTTTTTTTGTCTATGCACTGCTATGGGGTTTTCTGTCTGCCCTACATCTGAAGTCCAGTAACATCGAGCTTTTCAGGATGATGCATCCAAGGCACTTTCTCAATCTTTAATCCCTCATTATTCACATAAAACTCAGGAGTTACTGCAGTAATGCAAAGTGTTTTGTAGAACTGTACAGTTTGGGGTGCTTTTTCTTTCTTTTCTCTTTTTTTTTTTTTTTTTCCTTTTTTCTTTGTTGCTGTGCTTGAACGTTTGTCTCAACAAAAAGCTTTTTCACAAGTTGAATGTTGCAGCTCCTGCAATGACAGCTGCCTGCACAAACTGTCCATTCCCAGGGGGAAGACTCCCAGGTCTGGGCTTTTCTGCTTTTCTGTGGAACCCAAAACGCCCATGGAACTGAATAATTTAGGAAGAGTAAAGGCAACCGATGAAAGATTTAAATGAGGTTCACCTAGAAAGGAATACTCTGTGCAGACACTTTTCTGACCCATAGTGATTCAAACATTAGACCTCTTGAATAATCCTGTGCATGAATAACATGTTTGACTCACATGCACACTGAGGCTAAATATGGCCTTTCCTCAGCTAGAAGGTCAAAGGGCAGGATTTGCATATTCTAGACATTTAAAAAGGAAGAATTCCTAAAAAATGCAACAGTATTGGCTATCTCAACAGTCAAGGAAAAGAGTGAAAGACTCTGATTCAACAAAATGTTTTGGCTCGGGCTTTGCGTTTTTTGCGAATTTGAAGGCTGAAGGTGTTTATCACATTTCTAAAAAACAAGGCCTGTTTATGCTAATATCAAGGAGAAGTAAAGCCTGAGATGCTGATAAGGGTTTATTTTTCTAATAGGAAGGATTAGGAATGTCTTTATTTCACAAAATGAAAATTCAGAAGTTTTGTCTGTAGAATATTGTGTTTTCTTGGTGTATCAAGTGACTGAAGCATAGCTTGTGGAGTTCTTTTATCAAGGCTTTATTGTCTTGTGTGTCTCTGATTACCAAACGAAACTCAATGCAGATTCCAGAAAAATCTGCCCTTTCTATAAAGACCATTGATATTAAACAATAAAAGTGTTTTCAAATCTATTTTTGACATGTGTACATTCTGTTCACACGAAAGTTCAGCCTAAGGCTTCTTTTGAAAATTTCTCATCAGTGTAAATGCAACATTAGAGCAGTGAAACTTTTATTTCCTTTGTTGGCAGCTGTAGTGCTGTTAAGGAAAAAATGAAGAAAACTACAAAAGATGGTAGAATGGCCCCCAAGGTTCTTTTGGCTTGCATTCTTTACCTCTGACCCTTTCAGTTGCTTTGCTTTGAGTCCTCTACTGGGCCTCATTTTCTGAATCATGTTCTCATGTGCATCTGTGACTCTGTGACGTCACAATTCGTGAGGTAATAACATCTACCATCACTGTAAAGTCTGATAAGGTATCTGTTTTGAGGTGAGATTGTGCATTTGAGTCATTCCAAGGAAGTGGAGGCTGCATCAGGGATGGTTTAGGGTGGGGATTGGGATCAGGGTCCCAGGAGCAGGTAACTGAGAAGGAACTGCCTGTAACAAAAGTGATTTCTTTGACTTTTTCCTGTGTTACACTACATTGCAGCTCAGCTTCTCCTTTGTCAGGCACTCTGGGGCAGTAACTTCCCTGCAGGGTTGATTGCAAAGAGTAGTAACAAATGTGTTGTAACTTTTGCGTGGTCCATTCGGAACTCCTCCTTTTGGAGCAGAAAATCCAAGAGCTTTTAGTTAAAGAAAACCAAGGATCTAAAGTTGTTTCGTCCAGCTGATTTTTTTATAACCAAGGGAAACACTGAAGTGCAACTAGAAGTCAACTGAAGTGATTTTCAGGTAATCTACAAATGCCTGGAATACTGAAAAAAACCTAAAATCAATTATGCTCAATTAACAGCACCTGTCCTTACAACATGAGGTAGGACAAGGAAATTTGCCTTACCAGTTAATTGTGGAAACTTTAAGATGTCTCTGTAGCCTAATTTGCTGGAAATTCCTTGCTTTGGAAATCAAGGTCAGTAATAGCTGAATATTTTTGAAATTGCTAAATATTTTCAATTTGATCAGACAGATTGGTCTCTCTTGTGGATGGTCACTGGTAGTTCTGCTTTTTAAGAATATTGGAGGTCAAGTACTGGTGGTACATTTGCACTTTTGTGTTGAGAATTGCTTGCTGAGCAGCGGGAGAAGCTGGAATCTCTCCCTTTGAGGAATGCAGCAGTGGAAATGCACATGAAAATGTGAGGAACTGGTATATTATACAGTTCATCCTCAACAATTTTGCTGTAATGCTAGCTTTCCCTTTTTAGTTTCACCATGATTCATTGACTAAATATGTGGCTTCAAATTATGACCTTATTTAAACTAAAGAGATACCCTGCACTGATTGGGGCAAAGCTCTCTGCTGGAGTTCCACTCTGTTACCAAGTGGACACTGTTGGCTTTAATGCCTATTAAAAAATTAATTGGCTTAATGAAGTCTAGAAAACCCTTACAAAATTACCATCTAGAATTGGAATTTTTTGGTTTTGTTACTAAAATTGCCTGAGCAAAATGTAAAGTTATAAATTTCTTTTTCCTCTTCCATATATTGAAAAGGGATTTCTTATAAGAGCTTGAAGTAACTTCAAGAACTTGAGGTATCTGCAAAATTTCCACCTCCAGACAGAATCCAGCAGTGGTGGTCGGGCTGCAGGGTTTGCATGCTGACCTGTATGGTTTCAGGATTATTTTCTTCTATTTCTTCTTTTACTTCCAGCCTGAATTCAGGCTTTTGCTTCCTTGATGAGCCAAATCACAATAAATATCTCAATTGCTTAAAAGTTGTCCAAATAATTGGAAATCATAAAATGAGGAGAAATCATTGCAATCATCTCTTCAGTCTGCTCTTGACATAAACAAGAGGGTGGTACCTAATTAACTCTTCTAATTATGAGGCATCTTGGTTACTGGGGGCTGGCTGATTTTCTGAAAAGAGGTTTGGCAAGCAGGCCTCCTTGGTGTCAGTGGAGTTTAACCTTCTGGTGATGTTTATGTCTTATGTTTGTCTAGCTGTGAATTCCAGCCTGTGCCTTGTGTTGTGGCTTTGTCCTCCAGCCTGGTGATTGTACCCAACTGCAGGTCCTGTGCAAGGCCTGCCTCTGATAACAGTGGCCTCTGTGTGCTCCTCCAGACAAAGCTTGCAGAGTGTTTGGCTGTAAGGAGATATTTTCTAAAGCATTTGGGTTTGTTCTTGTTGTTGCTGCCCTTAGTTCCTTAATTGGAATTTGGATTTATTCTAGATGCTGTGTTGGTCACGTATCTTCTGAGCACAAGGGTAATATGGCTGCTTAACAAAATATTAATTTATATTTATATCTGGAGATTGCAATTCACTGTCGTGCTTGCGGTGCTATGGTAGAATACCATGTTCAAATAATTCCTTGCTATGCTTTCAAACCTATTTCAGGATAGCTCCCCTTCCATCCCTCTGATACAGATTGGTTCTTAGATAAAGTTGAGGTTTTATGTATCTGTAAACTCAGCTGAAATTTGTTTAGCAGTTGTTTTCTTGCTCCTGTATTACTGAACTATATAATTGATTTAACTTCTTGCTCACTTGCTGCCTTCTCAATCTCTCTATGATATGGTCTTTATCAGTAACTCTTCTTTCTTTTAGAACCATCATGAAAATGTTTACTTTGATGCCAGGAATCCAACTTCACTAGGAACTCACTCTCCAATTGCTTGAAGACACTTGTCCTTAGTTGAATACTGGGACTCATTAGGTAACCAATTTATAATCCATCCAGTGAATGCTCTTTTGCTTTTATGTTTTAATTTGTGGCTTGAAAAATGGTTTAGTGGGAAGTCTGCCTCTTTCAGAGCAATATTGTCATCAAATAAATTTAATATCCTTTCTAGGAAATTAACAAGTAGTAGGAGACCATGAGGTTTTCCTAAAACCTGTGCAGTATCTGGATGTTCTCAGATGGAAAAATTGAGTTTTCTAGTTGTACACACCTGAGCAGACCCTGTTAGCTCTAATGGCCTTGAGTTTGTCACTCGAGGAGGCATCTGCACTCTGATTTCCCCTTTGCAAAGTGTGAGCTGGGATCTTGAGCAATGTCCCAAATTTTGGTGGCTGACATGAGACAAGGTTAGGAAATGTGTGTTAGTAAAGGCACAGGTCAGTGCTGAGGTCCAGCTCTTCTGTGTTGGCAAAAAGCTGGTGCAACGTTTTTTAGAGAGCTGTTTTGGCCAAAATGCTTACTGAGGGGACTTTCTCCAACTCAGCAGACTGTGTGTCTGAAACTAATTGCTGGGGGTGAAAAAAGGAAGTCTGCAAAAGGCTGTGTCCCTTGAACTGGCTGAGTAGCTGGAGAGGAAGATGGTCACTGTTCTATTTTTCTGCTTGTGCTCAGATGGATCTTCCCCATGAGCAGCTGTACATTTAACTTTGTGTCAAGGTTTAAACTTCTGTATATTAGGAGTGCTTAACAGTTGCTTAATTACTTCAAAAGTGCTTCAGACTTCTTTACTGGTCAATGATAATTAGAGGAAATGGAGAGGGCACTTGGAGCTCACTGTTCCAGCCTTTTGTATGGCCAGGTTCTTGGAACCAGCCCTCCTTAATGAACAGAGAATGACATTTAATGGGAAAAACATTCTTGGGTGGATCATACAGTTTGATCAGAGATGTACTGTGGTTTGTCGTGCCATCTGTGGCTTATTCAGCCTTCCTTTTGATGAGTAGCCACTACAAATGATCCAGCTTGTGTGGCAGTGTCTGCTGTAAGCTGTCTGTGCACAGCTCCCTCCTCGGAGGCTGTTCATGAGCCACAGCTATGTCGTATGTTTTGTGAAGTGATTCATTACTTGCACTGGAAATGGCAGCTAAAAGCCTCCAACTCCACTGATTTTAATTTGAAATGATTACTCTCTGTGGCCTTGTGCAAGTTCCTGTGCAGTTGTTTAGTGGCAAAAAGTAACTTCTTTGGCATTTCTAAGCCTCTTCCCTCTCTTTTTTTAAATGTATTTGGCATTTCAGTGTATAATTAGAACACTTTGTTCTTGAAACAAAAATTGAACTGCTATTCTCAGTATGAAGTTTTAGAGACTGCTGAAACAAAGGGGTACTTCATTATCCTTCTCCTTTTAGTAGCACTTGATAAGCAAAGGAACTGTGGAGCTAAAGCAGCATGGGCAAACTTAGTCCTGGTGACACCAAACTGCAGATGAGAGGAAAAGCACAGGCACAGATGGTAAGAGAGTCTAGAGACTTTTAACTTGGCAGTGAGGAAGAGGTTGGCTTCTGAGGTTGTTGATAGTCTGGAGTTATGTGTCTGGCCTGCACCAAGGCTGAAGGGAGGAAAAAGCAATCGCAGTGAATGATTTTTGGAGATGTGTGAATGAGGTTCCTGAGCCCAGTGAGGAAGGAGTTGGTGTAGTGGGTATAAAGGCTTGTGAATGAAGTGGGTTATTCAGGATCTTGTTTACTGCTGAAAAGTAGCTGCAATGAGACTTTACTTTGTTGCCTAGGATGGAAGATAAAAGTCATGTTCAAACCCTCTGTAGCAAGGATGTGGTTCACTCAGGTGGAATGAGCAGTCTCTTGACTCTGTAAATAATCTGTGTTGAAGAGATCCCTGTGGTGTGTTAGCTGACAGCAGTGTCTGCTCCAGGCAGCTGGGGGCTTTCCTTCCTGAAAGCTCCGTGGGGTAGATGCTGTACCTGTCTTCTGCCTCTCATGGGAAGAGCTCAGTTAGGGAAAATAAGGGGAAACAAAAGTGGGTCTCAGTGCCAGAACCATTTTCCTCCTTGTGTCTATGTGCTGTCCCTCTGCCATAGCTCACGGCTGCTCTAAACCATCACTGCTGAATTAAGAAGTGACCAAACCCTGTTTCTGCCCCAAGCTGCTGGTGCAGCTTTAGGGAGGAGTTTCTGTGGAAGGAAATGTTCATGTGGACCAGGTCAAGGAAAGCATCTGAGCTAAAACTAACCTGTGGCAACAAGGAAGTTTTAAATTGGACATTGATCCTGATTTGTTTTGCTTTGGCTGTATGAATTCTTGTGTGCCGTGACAGGGAGGAAGGGTGGCATGGGAATAGAAGGAAAAGTGAAAGGAGGCTGGGTGCTGTGGCAGCTCTCCACTCCATAGAATATCCCAGATAGGCTGTTAGAAATAATATCACTGATATTATTTCTTTAGTATTGTGAAATACTAAAGAACAAATGCGTTATGTAATAACTGTATGCTCATCATGCAGAAAATAACACATACCTGTTGTACACACTTTTTAACACCTGATTTTCTTTCATTTTTCTTTTTTTTTTGCAGACAATGGGCACGGCATATTAAGCAGGGGTGGAAGACTGAAGCCCACCTGGGGACAGAATGAGTTTAAAAGATGCTGACAGTGCAATTTGCCAGGCAAAGGCAGCCTATAATCTTCATATTTACCCCCAACTCTCAACAGAAAGTGCTCCCTGCTGCAAAGTGACAGCAACCAAGGACAGCACATCATCAGATGTCATCAAGGATGTGATTAATATCTTAAACTTGGATGTCTCCAAACATTATGTGCTCGTGGAGGTGAAAGAATCAGGTGGAGAAGAATGGGTACTTGACATAAACGATTCTCCTGTGCACAGGGTTTTGCTTTGGCCTCGCCGCGCTCAGGACGAGCACCCACAGAAGGATGGGTACTACTTCCTCCTGCAGGAAAGGAACACTGATGGCACCATCAAGTACGTGCAGATGCAGCTCCTCTCCAAGGAGACAGATGCTCGGCGCTTGGTGGAGAGGGGTTTTCTGCCCTGGCACCAGGAGGACTTTGATGATCTTTGCAATCTGCCCAACCTGACGGAGACAACGCTCCTGGAGAATCTCAAGTGCCGCTTCCTAAAGCACAGAATCTACACTTATGCAGGAAGCATCCTGATTGCAATTAACCCCTTCAAGTTCCTGCCCATTTATAACCCCAAGTATGTCAAGATGTATGAGAACCATCAGCTTGGGAAGTTGCAGCCTCATATTTTTGCCATTGCTGATGTGGCCTATCACACAATGCTTAAAAAACATGTTAATCAGTGCATCGTTATATCAGGTGAAAGTGGGTCTGGGAAAACCCAAAGCACAAACTTCTTAATTCACTGTCTCACAGCACTGAGCCAGAAAGGGTACGCCAGTGGTGTGGAGAGAACCATCCTGGGAGCTGGACCAGTTCTGGAGGTAAATTCATGCTCGAGTTGCCTTCTATACAAATTGGTTTTTAAAAACTTCAAATTACTGCTGTTGAATGCTATTTTTGAGTCACCTACTTGGTTTGTGCTTAAAATGTCACTGGTTTAGGCTCATCACTTGGTGTAGGTTTAAATGTCACTGGGCTGCAGTGCATTACCTGACTGCTTCTAATTGGTTTTCCTTATTATGTTCACTTGACTTCCTGTTGCTTGCAATTTGCATATGACTTAACTTTGCACCACTAAACACCAATAATCTGGGGCAGATGTTACTTGTGTTTTCTGTCGGAAAGTTTTGATGGCATTTGAATCAAATCATAAGCAAATTTTTCATAAATAATGTTTCACTGCAACATCAACTGCTTGGTGTGATCCTGTCTTTGTGTGTGAGCATTTTACTGAACACACTTTTTGAGGGAGTTATTTCCACAGCTGTTTGTGAAAGAGAGCAACGTTTTTAGTTGGGGAGAAAGTGGGAGTCTGTTTTGGCTTTTAATTATTGCAGCATTTCCAACAGAAAGCAAAACTAAACATGTGAGAAGGAGGGGGTCTAGCTGGCCTTGTATTGGGTAATGTCAGGACAAACTTAAGCCGATCTGTTAGGTCATTTTACTCTCTTAAAAGAAAAACTCTGGAAGTGTGGATGGATGTAATGCTCACCCATAACAAAATCTTCAACAGCAAAGAGCTTGAACACCACCACTGTAATTTTGTTTCAAATGTAGTAGCACCTTCATAAAAAAAAGTTCAAGCTTTTTTAAAAGCTCTTCTGTAAAAAATGAGGAATATATGCAAGTTCTTTTTTGTGTTGCTCTCAGTTGCTTGAAAGAAGAAGTAAAATTGAGGCTTGTTGGTTGCTGGAGTTGAAGTCTGTAGTTCTAAACAGAAAAGAGGAAGGGGTCAGAGTGGAAAGCCCTGTTTGATCAGCTGATCTCTCTGCCTTTGATAAATTTAAGTGTTTCATATCCTTGTCTACATACCTGGTACAGCTGTGTCAAACCAGGCAGAAATTTAACCTCTTGTGAGTCTGTTTGTCTGCTGAGTGACAAATGAACCTCTTCCTGGGCTCAGGACTAAAATTCATAACTTTGCTGGAGTCACAGGCTGTTGTGGAAATCTGGGCATCTCCATAAAGAGATATTTGTGTTTTTCCATGCTAAGACTGGTTGTCTTAAGTACCACAATTTCTTCAGACATCCTCTGAGCATTTAGTAATACTTCTCATGAGAAAACAGTCTTTCAGAATTGAATGGATGTTCATGTAAATTCAGTGTGCATCAAAAAGGTAGGGTAAAAACACAAAGCAGTTATCCTGCTTTGATGCATCAGAGTTGATTCAGCTGATAGTGAAGCTTCCACTTTTCCCAATTTCAGTCACTAAGCATAATTTAAAAAAAAAAGAGTCAACTCGTGGTCCTGGGGAGGGATGCACAGAAAGCTTAGATTGCTTTGTGGAAGTTAAACTGACTGCAGGCTCCTCTTAGAGCTGGTCACTTCTAAATCCATCTGTGGTGAGTCATTCTGGGTTTTTTCTGAAGGGAACTAAAGTGCTACAAGGGAATTTTTCTTAAATGGATGTTTCTAGGGATTTTTTGCACTTATGGTTTTACAGTGTGCCCAGACTATTTGTGCATGTTCTGATTAACTTTGAAGTTTTATTCTGAATCTTCATCAAAGTTGAAAATGTATTCTTGACTAAAAACTTCCATGATGTAGAAACGGGTTGCATTCTGGGTCAGAACTTCCTCATTTTAGTGATCTCTTATTTTTCTGCTACCTAAGTAAAATGGGGCTGTTTGTAGGCTGACCTTCTGTAGAAGTTCAAGGGGTTAAAGCAGCTGTTTCTAGCACAGAGGGGTGAGCACAATCAGGGTGTTATGGAGGCAGATTTGATTTTATCTTTTCATGCTTAGAGAATTGGAAACATTTCTTACTGAATCCTTTTTCTGAGTTGGCTGATTTATCTGAGTTCAAATCTCTAAACAGTTTACAGCTAAACTATCTTTAATATTTTTGCTCCTTGATTACAATTTCTAGACTGAAGAATGGAGTTACAGCTGGACCATGAAAGATACGATTTTAAGTGTTGCTTGGTGTTGCCTTGTCAAACGTGTGAGAGATGAAAGCCCTGATGCTGAGACAGTGTAGTTAAAAATTAACTGTGGTATCAGCCCAGCTGCTGTCACATGGGCTGGGAGAGGAGAGTGGTCATGGGGCAGCTCTGAGCCTCAGATGCTTCCTGCTCCATCCCAGCACCCACTTGAGCTGTTGAAAAGGTTCCTTGTAGGGCAGCTCATGAGCAGAGATCAATTGCAATAATTCTGATTGTGTTTGGCACTGCTTGCAGCTTTCCAGAGAAGAGGGACCAGGAAGGAAGGCTGCTTCCATGGACTGTGGTGCCTAAAGCTGAGCTTTGTGCTGGTCTTTAACAGTTCATGGGCATTCAGTTGCCTTTCCTATACAGGAATTGCTCTCAGATTATGGTTTTGTTGTTTTCTTTTTTGTTTAATTGTATCTCCAGGCTAAGGGAGATCATCTCTAGTGAGGAGCAGTTTCTTTAAAACTGGTAGGAAGATAAATATAAGCTCTGTTTTAAGATACTCCTGACTTTTTCAACCTTTTCTAAATTTAGTAATTAAAATATAGCTCCCTGACTTGAAGCTTTGCCTTCTTGTATTGGCGAAGTTCAAGTTACTTATGATTGAAATCTGAAGGAATTTACACTTGGGAACTATTTGTGTCAAATTTGGAAGAGTGAATCAAACCTTAGAGAACTATTATTCAGGTCAAATTGGGAATAATGAATCAAACCTTTGTTGTTGACTATTTTATAGTCTCAAACAAGACAATGAAACCTTTCCATACACACTGAAGGAGTTTCCAATAATTTTTTTTTTTTTCCTTTCATCAGGGAAAAATGGCTTAACTTCATATTTCAGCTATAAAATACACAGTGTGCTATCTAAGACTCTGAATTTATTTTGGAAACTTAAAATTAGCTTATTCTTCAGGCCAGTTAATTTAGTAAAGTGGCAGAAAATTGAGTTGGGGATGGGAGCATGTGGTGAGAGAACAGAGGGAAGGGAAGCTTTGTTTTCTGGCAGCAAAGCTCCCCTTGGCTTTCTGTCTGTTGTTAAATTGTAACCCTCAGTGTCCCCTGTTTATTACAGAATTTCAGTTACTTTTTGAGCTTGCTGAAAATTCTTTTCCCTCTGAAATGGGAGCTGAGGAGAGTTGGGACAGATGAAAATATTTGGGGTGTCATAATTCTTCATGTATTATTTTGAAAATCATTTCTTATTCCCATTTGGATGCGTTCTCGATTTCTCAATGATGCTGAACCAATCTTTGCAAAGAATTAAAGCCAAATGAAATGGAAATTCCAACAGGACACTTTTATTAATTGGTCTTCTAAAGAAGAATTATTATTGACAGCACAGTCAGGTGGGGAAGGGAGGGAGATCAGATTTTCTAGAACTCGCCATATTTAAAAACTGAAAATTTAATCATAGCAAGTTTTATGCTTTACAATTCAGTGGAGAAGAGCAGAGCAATTTGCTGTTTCTCTCGTGACAGGCCTGCTGTGCTCGTGGCTTTGGGTGAGATGGGCTGGAGCTCAGTGGAGCTTCTGCTCTGGTTTTTATTTCTATTTGCCATCAAAGCCTGCACCTGCACCTGGTGGGTGTAGCCTGCTCTGTTCCAGGGAAAGTGCTTGTTTTGGTTATCTGCATGGGTTTGCTTCAAGAATCGTAATCAAAGGAGGAATGGAACTTCCCTTTTCCATTTGCTTGCATGGCTTTGGTTTTTCTGGTAGAAATGTGATGTCGCCTGCTTTTTCCTTGCTGCACACAACTCTTGGGGAAAAATCACCTTGTTCTTCATTCAGTCCTGCCACCGGGATTGCTTGGAGTTCCCAGGACATCCTCCAGCAGGAGGAGTTGCAGAATTACCCTGAACACTGCAATTTCCTGTTGGTGAGTGGCTATTTCACAGCATGGTTATAAGGAGCGCTGTTGAACCAAGCTGGGCTCTGATGGAATCATTTCCTGTGCCAGGGTGTGGAATTTGAGTCTCCCCTGTCCTTTGGGACACTGGGAACTGGCTCTGTGTGCAGAGTTGGTTCTGCCATGGAGCTGAGTGCTTTACATGAAACTCCCAAGAGCTTTTTCAGATGTTGGCAATTCTTATGAAACAATTAAATGGTGTTTTTGTTGTGTTCCTGAGGTACGTGCTTGGAGCACGCGTGTGAGAGTTGGGGTTTTTTTAACAAATAAGAGGAGAATTTGGTGATTTTCTGCATACTTTTATATCTCTCCCTGTTGTAAGAGTTTTGAGTGTCAGGTTCCAGTTTCTGCCTCTTGAATTCCAAGGTAAGAGGATGGGTTGAATGACTTCCTGCCTCCCAGAATAGGTTATCCCAGCTTTGATTCCTGCTGCCATTGCTCTGCTATTTTTGACTCAGCCTGTTTTATACAGCTGTGCATCAGAGTGATTTAGTTTTAAATTTTTGGTTCTATTTGTCTTCTCATGGACTCACAAGGGAAAACAATGAATGGGTTTGCTTATATAAAGGATTAATTATCTGTAGCTGAAATTTTCTTGTCCCCTCAGATCTTCTGAATTTATTTTGTACTCTTCTATGTATTTTGAACAACAAGGTAACAGTCATTTAACTTAAATTTTAAAAAAAAAAAAATACCCACCCAAAATGTTAGCTGACTTGGGATGTTCTTTAAAACCTTGTAGATGTTAAAGGCTCTTCTGAGGAAGCCGGTACATGAAAACTTTCCTAAAAACTGTTAATATTAGATCAGCTTTTAAGAATTTGCTGTATGCTTTGACTAAATACCAGACACATGAGATCATAAGAGCCTTTAGTTTTAAACTGTATTCATTGCTTACATGAGTAATCAGTAAGAAAAGTTTTTCAGGAAGCTTGAGTTATGGGATTTCTTAACTCTATAATGCCAAAAATACTTATTAATAGAAAATAATGTTGTGAATGTGGCTGTACTGTGGTTTGGCTTCTTGGACATAACTGGTGAACTGATAGCTCACTGGTGGCTGAAGTTGGAAAACTTTATAAAAATGTTTTCTGGGATCATTTTGCAAGTCCGTTACTCTGTAGCCTGGCAAAGTTCACTGAAGCAGATTTCCCAAAGCCCAGAATGGGAAGTTGGATGGTGTTTTGCAGCGAGCAGGAGCTGAGCCACTGTCCTGGAGAGGAAGAGGGGTTTGGGTTTGATTTACTGACAATTCACTGTGCTGATGACACAGGACTTTCACTGCTGGTTTGGCAACTGCTAGGGGCTGACCTGGACTTCATGCATCTATTAATGTGCATGTGCATGAAAAATGGGCTCTAAAAAAAGGAAATCTGGGTGATACATTGGTGGATAAATGCTGCAAAGAGATACTGGTGGCTGGGCAATGCTTGCTTTGAAAAAATCAGAGTGGGGATGCTGTTGGCACTGTAACACGTGTGGTGTGGTTGTGGAAAATCCAAAGCTGGAGCTCAGCCTCAGCCATCTGTGAACACTTCTGGATCCAAATCCTTTCCCTTCAGCCATCTGTAAGCACTTCTGGATACAAATCCTCTCCCTGCTGAAGCCTGTTGATTTTTCTGGAATTGCAGCAGTTACTCTACACAGGAAAAGCTCCTTGAGCTTATTCCTTTAAGTCAGAAATAAGTTGCCTGAAGAATTATGGAAATTCTCCCAGTTTATAGGAAGGTTTTCAGATCCTCTGAATGCAGATAGTTGTGGAAATCTGCTTGTGGGCGTGTTTGGAGAACCTAGTCTGGAATTAGTGGCCCAAAAGTTCCACTGTAGCACTGCTGAAACCCTTAAGGTACTTTGAAACAAAACCAAAACCAAAACCGGAAGAGAAGGGAAGTCTTTCAACATACAGATAATTGTAAGGAGAGTGTTTTCCATGGAATAAATAAAAATACCCCTGGCTGGATGTGCACAGTGTGGCTGGGTGCACACACAGCTCTGTGCTGTGTGCAGTGCATTCACACATCCCTCGTGCTCCGGATGTGGGATTGAGTGTGTCTGTGTGTGTGGAGGAAGAGATTACACAGCTCTGTGCAGTCATTTCACAAATCATTTCACAAGGGCTCTGTATGAGGGATCTCCTAATGGAAACTTCATTGCTAGGAGATTTAAGAGGAAATATCTGTGGCAGGAGATGCTGGGATAGCCTGCCCTGAGCAGGGTGTTTTTGCAAGTAATTGTGTTTTGCTGAGGTTTCTATCTTTAGGTGCTGTGTGGTAGAAGGGTGACAAGTTTCCCGTGCCCTTGGAACACATAGTTAAGAGTTGATAAAGTTAAAGACATTCCCAGTAACTAATGGTACTGCAATAAGTTTCCTTTTTAAGTTCTCATGCAGAGGATTTTGTGTTATGTGTGTGTCAGCAGCTGTCAGGGGACTCATGATCTGACAGAAGAATTAGAGATGCACAGTTAGGGTTTGTGCCATATGTATTTTTTCTTTCATAGCACCTCATCATAAAACTCCACTTTTCAGTGTTGTGTAGCAGAGTAGCTGTCCAATGAACTGTTCTGTAAACCAAAATTTTTGTTTGTCCTTTTCCTGTTTTTTTGAATATGCAACTTTGAAAATTCCTGGGCTAACATTATAAATGAAATATTAATGTCTGTCTCTCTGGAAGAAAAGTTGTGTCTAATATGATTTTTTTTCAGTGGTAGCAGTACATGGGGGAATAAGATGTGGCTTGTGACTTTTGTATGGATTTCATGGTGGTTGTGCTGTCTTCACCCTGCTGAATGTCTTCTCTGGGGTCCTAATTGTTATTGATTGAAGCTGATTTTCACTCTCTACTTGTGGTTACCTGTCCTGTACTCCTGACAATATCTAAAAGTGTTCCTTCCCTCAGTCCCACAAATGTTACTGCATGGGTGAAATAATAAACACATATAGTTCTGTGAGGAACATGGTGGCTTCCTGGGCTGCCTTTTTGGTGTTTGTGTGCTTCAATTCCCTCAGTATTCTGATTTATTCTGGAAGCCAACAGGAATCTGAACAGAGAACAGAGTGGCTTGGGGAGCTGCGCATTGATGTATTTAGTTTGATTGCAAATTAACTCATTTTGTTTTATTGCAGGCATTTGGAAATGCAAAAACAGCACATAACAATAACTCCAGTCGTTTTGGGAAGTTCATTCAAGTCAACTATTTAGAGAATGGTATTGTCCGGGGGTAAGTACAGGCTGAGCTGATTCTGGGGGTGATCTCTGTGCTTTTAGGAACTGGGAAGCCTCTGTTGTACATAAAATGCTGCCTTGTTGAAACTTTGCTCATATGTGAATAGCTTAGTGCTGTGGAGTTGAAAATTCTGTAAACTGAGCTTTGTGGAATTGTCAGGTGATGCACAATACTCTGACTTTGCTGTACAGCTGGCTCAGGTTAAGGATCTGCTGCTGGATCTTTACCTTCAGGCTAAATGTAATGTTTTGAGTAACACCCCCTTCCCTCTCCATTTTGCATTTAAAAACAGATCTGAGTTTTTAAGAGGAGTGGAGAGAAGTGAGATAGATTTGAGGAAATCATTTTAAAGAAACAGTTTAAACATCAGTTAGAGAGATGAAGAAAGCTATGAAATTACTTAATCAAATGTGTGTGCTTATATCTGAAGGTCTTAAAACATGAGATATTTAATGCCTACATGTGCTGGCTCTGAGGGACTCTGGAGTGTCATGAGCAATCCCTGACCTTTATGTTCCACTATTTCTTTTCTTTGGATCATATTCTCATTTACAATAACATGAATGGCTGGGAACCCTGTGCCACATGTGCCTTGAGTGTTATTCTGAACAAATTTACCATGTTTTCAGAGCCAACCACACTAGCTCAGGTGATTGGTACAATTTGAACACACTTGTTTTGTTTTCAGCCTGAGGAAAAGGTGCTCGAACTTTGTCCTCAATCAATTTACCCTTTGTCAAGGACTTGGAATTGTTGTTTAGGTTACTTTGTCACCCTCTAGTGGGTTTGCTGGCTAACTGGCTTCCATTCTGGGCTGACATTTTCACTGACATAAAAGTCCAGTAGATTTGTTGGGATAAGAATCTGGGAAATTTCTGGGGTCTTGCCTTGGCATGCCTTGTCAGATAAAGTGTTAATCTTCCAGGATAACACATTGTTACCACTCAGTGGGTCTTGTTTCTTGGTGGCAGTTTTCATCAGCATTTTCCTTGCTTGGTCAGCTTGTTTTAAGTTATCTGCACAAACTCAAGCATTGCAGAGAGGTGTTCCTTGGGTATTTCTTTGCTCCAGTCACAATATAAGGCCTACTGAATTTCTTGGTTTAGATTTAAGGTGGTGTCTAAGCTCTTCTCTTGCACATTTCAGTGCAGATCTCGTTATTTGAAGTCTCTTGGTGGTTGCTGTCTGTTTTCTGAGGTCTTTTCTTTTTACCCTCATGCTTATTTCATTTTCTTTGGCTCCTTAGGGCTGTGGTTGAAAAATACCTGCTTGAAAAATCTCGTCTGGTTTCTCAAGAAAAAGATGAAAGGTAAGAGAGAAATAAAGTTTTCCAAGAGAGTTAAAATCAATGCAGCAGTATAAGACCATCTGAATTATACAGAATAAAAGGAAATCCACTATATTTTCATGAGAGAAATGTGTTGACTTTGCAGGAACTACCATGTCTTTTATTATTTGCTACTGGGAGTCAATGAGGAAGAGTGTAAAGAATTTCACCTCAAGCAACCTGAAGATTATTTCTACCTCAACCAGGTAATCTGTGATTTACCAATGCATTGAGAAGGGTTGTCTGTGTGCTGTGTCAAAGGTGAAAGGAAGGAGAATAGATTATACTGGGCTTTTTCTGATATTTGGGTTTTGCTCTTTGCCTTTTTTTGGATTTCTCTTTGCAGCATAACTTGAAAATTGAAGACGGGGAAGATCTCCGACATGAATTCGAGAGATTAAAACAAGCCATGGAGATGGTTGGCTTCCTTTCAGCAACAAAGAAACAGTAAGTGGAATTCTGTAAGCTTTTGTTACTGGCAGTTATTGTTCAAGGGTTGCAATGAGCAGTTGGGATCACACGTAGTCCTGTAGGGAGCAAGGAGAGCTGAGCTTTGAGAGCTTACAGACTGATTCTGGAGACAGAACTAGGTCTGCTAATCTGTTATAATGAAGTCTCTTAAGAAAAATTCTGACATAATTCAATTTTTCTTCCTTAGGATCTTTTCAATACTTTCAGCTATTCTGTATTTGGGCAATGTCACATACAAGAAGAAAGCCACAGGTCGGGATGAAGGGTTGGATGTGGGACCTCCTGAAGTGTTGGACATTCTTTCCCAGCTGTTGAAAGTAGAGTATTTGTCTTTAGCATTAATTTGTGATACCCCTGTTTGTCATGTTCTGCCTCAGCATTTCACTCAGATATCCCAGTTGCTGTATCTAAATCTCCTTTGTGATACTTCCACAAAATTTATCTCGTGGAAGGGGAAATATGAAATTAGTGAGATTATTTGAGTTAGAGATGGAATATAACTTATAGCATGGAAATAGAATATTTTGACTCACCAATCACACAGGTGAGCAAGAATAGATTCAGTGTAGGTGTGTTCTTTGCCACCACAGGGAAACAGAATGAATGTAAACAGGAAAATTTAAACAAGTTGTAGGACTTGTAAAGCTACTGATGGATGATAAATGTGGCTGTTGGCAAAGAGCTGCTCTGAAGAAGTTGTGTGTCCACTGCTACAGTCAAATAACTCATTGAGGAGCTTGATGGTGCCAGCAACTCTTGTTCTCTCTTGTTTTGAAGGTTAAACGGGAAATCCTGGTAGAAGTGCTAACAAAAAGAAAAACTGTGACTGCTAATGATAAGCTTATTTTACCATATAGTCTCAATGAGGTGAGTAAAAGAGCACTTGTAGAGAGACTTGAAATAACTGAAACTTGCTTTTTGGGATTAAAAAAGCTATCATGGTACACTTTCACATTTTGTATGGGATGGTTGGAAACTTAGAAGTTTGAATTAAAGGCAAATTGTGGTTTTATTTATCTCTGCTGGGGTTGTAACCTGTGAGTGACACTGGTTTGAAACAGAAATTATTATTTTTTTGAACCAAGTTCTGAAAATTGTTTGATCTGCAGGCAATAACAGCTCGTGATTCCATGGCAAAGTCCTTGTACAGTGCTCTGTTTGATTGGATTGTTCTGCGAATCAATCATGCACTCCTTAACAAGAAGGACATGGAGGAATCTGTTACAGTAAGTCTCTGACAAAACCAAATCTTGGCAGGTAGTTGTGTGTTTGGCCTAACAGTCAGTGCTAGAGGTGATGTGTTGTGATATCTGGGATAAATCTTGATACTTCTCAAGCCCATGGTAAATCTCCTGGTAATATTTAATCATCTCTTGTTTTCACAGTAGACAGAACTATTAAATATTTAAAATCTTTCAGCACAGACTGCAGTGCTTGCTGAACTGTTTATCTGTTGGGGGTTAAGGAACTCTATGGCAGATTGGTAACTAGATTTTCACATCTTCTTTCAGTGTCTGTCCATTGGTGTACTTGATATTTTTGGATTTGAAGATTTTGAAACCAACAGTTTTGAGCAGTTCTGTATAAATTATGCAAATGAGCAACTTCAGTATTATTTCAATCAGCACATTTTCAAATTGGAGCAGGTAAGAAATGAGAGTGGCTGAAGTGAAACCTGTTTTTATCAAGTGTTTTATGTATTATGCAAACTTAGATTTTACTCTGCAAAACCCCATGGCATAATTGCTTGAATATTTCTGAAAGTCTTTACTTTTAAAATTTCTTCTTTCACTATTACTTGTTCTTATACTAATGGGGTTTTTCTTCAGAGGGCTGGCACTAAGTTTCTGCTTGACTGCAAAAACTAAGATAATGTTCAGACAGAAGTCAGCTAAAACTGTGAACTTTGGTATTGGAAGGCTGTAGGTGAGGGCTTGGATTCAGGTGTTTTTGTTTTAATGGTTTGGAAACAACTTCTTTTATTTTTATCAGTCTGTAGGTATTTAATAACCAGCCTTTGCTGCTTCTCCCACCCGACTGCATTTAGGGGATACAGCTGTGCTCTGATCCTGGCAGTGGTTCTGAAATCCTGGTATTGCTGGCATGTGTTGATTGATTTGTTTGCAGATTGTATCATCTCTCAGAGCTCTCTGAGTGCTGCAGGAGCCAACAGATCCTGTTCCTGGACTGGGATTTGGAGAGGGGTTTGCTCCAGACTTGGGTTTTTTCTGCGTTGTGCAGAAGTGTGGTTCTCAGGTCACTCTGTTGAAAGGAGTCATTCTCTACTATGTGGTACTTTGTCAACAAATTTAGGCAAGCATTTTAAAGAAAATAAAATTACCAAACATCCAAACTTTGTGTGTAAATATAATGTTGAGGTCCCTGGTTTGTAACTTAGGACAGAATTTGCTATCCAGGCTGGCCAGAGTAAATACTTACATTGTCTTCTTTTTTTTTTTTTTTTTTTTCCCTAATGCCATTTTTCCAAATAAGCTTAATCCTTGAATGACCCATTTCCTGTATCTCTTGCAGCCTGAGGGCCCTCAGGGGGATCTCTATATCTTTTTAAAGAAAGGCTTTTTTGTCTGTGGAAAACAGCATTTCAGTTCTCTAACACGGTGTGCACTGTGTTGAGCAGACTGAATTCCACCTACTTAAAAATAATGCATTTATCATCACCATCAAGAATATGAGAGGTGCTCTTTATCCTTTGTTAAACATAAAACTTATTTAATTTTCTGTGTGATTCTTTTTTACTTTATCATTTTTTTACTTTATTACCTTATCATTCGCTTTTTCCTCTGGGTATTTACAGCTTTAAGAAAATCTGGTATTTTGGTTTTGTATCTTAGTGGGAAGCTTGTCTTGTTAAGCATTTGAGGGATTGTCACTTGAGCAGAAGAGCTTCGTGTTCTCTTGTTAGGGAGCTCCAAATGTTCTGAGCCTAAGCAATATTCATTGCTTCCTTAGGGAAGTTCTGGTGCTGATGTTGTGTAGGCCCTGTTTGGAAACTTCTGTTGTTTCCTCTGACAATGCAATATGAAAATGCTGGAACTTGATATTTAAGTATTCTCATTTCCCATAATACAAAAATTATGGAAGAAAAACCAGTCCTGAACTCCTCTATGTCTGCCCAGTTTTACTGGAGTGCTGTGGGTGTAATGTCTGACTCCAGGGTCGCGGGCTGCTGATTACTGGGAAGGCAGAGCACAGCAGAACATTCCTTTCACAACTTTGGTTTTGAAATAGTTTTACCCCAAACAGACCCTGCTGAGTGACGTGCCTGAGGACCTTTGATCTGTGCCGCTATGCCTGTTCTTCTGTTCTTATTTATAAATTCTCCTTATTTTTGTCTCTCCTGCCTGAACTAACAAACTCCACTTGCTGTAGCTGTCCAAGGCTGTGTTTTAAGCATTTAGACCACATGACTAAGGGAATCACTTACTGATAAGGGAATTTTCTTGAGCTACACAGGAGGAATATAAGAGTGAAGGGATCACTTGGCACAATATTGACTATACTGATAATGTGGCCTGCATTCACTTAATCAGCAAGAAGCCCACTGGCCTCTTCTATCTTCTGGATGAAGAAAGCAAGTAAGCAACAAACATCTTCTGAAAAAACATGTGTGTCAGGGGGAGGGAAAGGCTGTGAAAGGGAACAGAAATACAGCCCTTGAAAAAGAAGAGGAATGTTGTGGAAAGCAAAGGGTTATTTATGACTGATTTACACTGGAGTTTGCTTCTAATGACTCCAGTATGGTGGTAAAATACATGGATGCTAAAACTGAACTTTGGCTTATGCAAACTTAGGAACTTCCATGTTTGTGGCTTACCATGGAATTAAAGTAAAATGCATGTCTGTAAGTCTTTGGAGCATTAATTAGTAAGTGTGGTACATAGTTAATGTGTTGCTAACTAAATTTGGCTGGTGAAGTGGGAGGAAACATTGATGTACACTTGAAACCTCAGAATATTCTGCTGTGTGTGGAGCTGCTTGGTTTGGGCCCAGAAATCGAGCCCACCTTTAAAATTCAAAGCAGGTGTAGAGATCTTGGACAATTAATACTTTCCACAAGGATCAGTAAGCGTTCATTCTGTCACCCTAATAAACAAACCTGTATTTGAGACATAGCTGACCTCTTGTCTTGTATTCCCAGTTTTCCACATGCCACCAACCAAACTCTACTGGCAAAATTCAAACAGCAGCATGAGGAGAACAAGTTTTTTGTCGGAACCCCAGTGATGGAGCCTGCTTTTATCATTCGCCACTTTGCTGGCAAAGTGAAATACCAGATCAAAGTACGTGGTAGATCTGATGGGCACCAAAAAAATGCCTTGCTTTTCTGGGAGTTTATTGTCAGGATGTAGAAAACTTGCTGGGAGTGGGCTGGATCAGAAGGGTTCTCAGAGGTCCTTTGGGTTTGTTTTTTTGGGTGGTGGTGTAGACTGGAAGGTAACCCCCACTATTATTCTGAATAAATGAAACGGGGAGCTTTTGCGAGATATTGTGGTTCCATGTGCCTGTTTTGCAGGATTTCAGGGAGAAGAACATGGATTACATGAGACCTGACATCGTGGCTCTGCTGCGCAGCAGCGACAGCGCCTTCGTGCGGGAGCTGATCGGGATGGACCCGGTGGCCGTGTTCCGCTGGGCTGTGCTGCGTGCCGCCATCCGCGCCATGGCTGTGTTCGCCCAGGCCGGCCGGGAGAGGGCACAGAAAACGGCAGGTGGGGCTGGGGAGGGGCAGGGATGGAGAGGGGAGGGGCAGGTGGGGCTGGGGAGGGGCAGGGATGGAGCAGGGAATGGTAGGTGGGGCTGGGGAGGGGCAGGGATGGAGCAGGGAATGGCAGGTGGGGCTGGGGAGGGGCAGGGGTGGAGTGGGGAAGGGCAGGGATGGAGCAGGGAATGGTAGGTGGGGCTGGGGAAGGGCAGGGATGGAGCAGGGAATGGTAGGTGGGGCTGGGGAAGGGCAGGTAAGGCTCAAAAAGTGCAGGTAAGTCATGGGGTAGTGCAGGTATGGCACAGGAAATGGCAAGTATGGCATAGAAAACTGCTGGTAGGGCATGGGAAACTGCAGAGATGGCACAGAAACTGCTCTGAAAATGCTCTGCTGGCAGAATTGAGTTTGTGGCAAAATCTCATCAACCAGGCACCATCTTTGGTGCTAAAGGCAAACTGAGTGTGGAAATGGTTTAATATTCACACGTGGAGGAGATTGTCACTGTTCTTACCTGAGGTCATTCAGCTTTCCTCCTCCAGTCAGTGCAGCATTTCCAGCAAGCTGGGACAGACTTGAAGGCCTATTTGTGAAAATTGGAAGTGATAGTTCTGGTATTCTCATCACTAATTTTGATCTTCTTAGACCCCTCTGAAGTATCAAATGAGAATTCAGGAGTAACTACTAAATTTGAGCAGCTGCAACTGCCTTTGTAGTAGAAGGGAATTTTAGCAGCAAAGTACTGTAGCTTGATAAAGGACTGGATAAAAACTCCATGCCCTTAGTAGATGCTTTGCTTGCTAAAGTTGGTGGTTTGTTTGGGTTTTTTGTCTGCTCATATCTATATGAAAATGCAGTTTTTTGGTGATTTCCTAACAGGAGTGATACGTCAAGGACCCAGAGTTCCCCTTGGAGAACTCCAGAGATCGAATACGCCGGTAGAAAAAGTTTATCGGTGAGAAACACATCCTTAACCCCTGCAGGGAAAAGCTGAATTGCTGAGTTGGATTTTCATATATCAAATCTCAACCAGATCTTTCCACAAGGAAAGCGAGCTGTATTTCTCTGTCTTGTTTTCTTTGGCCTTTTTAATACTATCAAAACAACACTCTAGCTTATTTTATGTAAGGCCCAATGCCACCACATGTTGGGGACAACCTCAGTTCCATTTACCACTGGGTTTTTGAGTTTTCTGTGGTTGGTGTGTGCAGCTTTTAGCATTGTGTGCTCCTCTGCAGCCAGTCAAGGTCACTGAAGGGTGTAGAGGCAGGGCCAGTCTTACAGAACTGTATCTCTGTAGGGAGGCTTGCCTTTCCGTGGATATTTAGGCTTTGTACGTGTTCCTTTTGCAGCCGCTCAGTGCTCGATTTCTCATTTGATTGTTCTGAGGATTTCGATATAAATGCTTTTCAAGACATCATTTCTTTTTGTGAGAACAAGAAGTAAGTAGCAAAAGGCCTGAACTCCCAGGCCAGGGAGGCACATTTCCAGGACACAGTGACTTTCTCAGTGTGCTCTGGGTGACAGTGAAGCTATGGAGCACTTAAAGCAGTGACTTCATGCTGCTGCCTAATTACTGCATCCTGGACTGCCTCAGTCACTTGGGGAAACGAAGAACTAAATATCCAGTTTGGATGAAAGGATTTGTCACAGCTTACCAGATCTGTTTCCTTGGGGTAGCTTAAATCTTAATAATCAAAAAAGTTCAGAGGTACCCAGAGAAGCAACAACCCTGTCTAATAATGTTGCTCTGTGAGTAGCTCAGAATGGGGAGAGCATCTAAGAGTCAGAAGTGATTCTTACACTTCTATTATTTTTGGTTTGTGCCTCTCTGGAGAGTAAAGAAGGTAAGCTCTATGCCAGGACACAGCACTTCACAAGCACAATGCATGCTTGAAGAATGGAACATGCCACAAATTAAGGACCATCCCAGGCTTACTTTGTAAAGCTAAATGTGAATAAGTTTGAAATGGAATGAACCCCAAAATTTCTTCAAATATCCCTCTAAGAGATAGTTTAAGACTTACTTTTCTGATGTAAGTCTAAGTAGCTTCATTTTAGTGGTCAAATCTCTCTATAAAAATATTCACTGTTGGTTATAAAGAAGCTTATATCTACCTGAAAAAGTTCCTTGGCTTAACCAGAAGTGTTCCCTGCCCATTAAGTGCATTTGCTTAATTTCCCTTCATGTTCTGAATTGATGGCTCAAGAATTTACATTAAAAGGTAGAATCAGAGAGTAAGTTGAGTATGAGACCCTGGCAATTTTATTTTAGAGCACTGATGGAGCAGAAAGTGCTGACTTCTCATCAAAATCATTCCTGTTTAGGAAAAAGTAGCCTGGGATTGACCTGCTACATTTTGGAGCACACTTGGTGATGGAACCTTTTGGGGTTTTAACTCCTTTTTTTCCCCCTCTCTCACTGCTGTGTATCTCTGTTTGCCACCTGTGTTTTGCTGTGGATCATTTTAGAGACATGCATGAACAAATCATCGCCAGTATTAAAGGACTGCCCTGGCAGGGTGATGATCCCTGTGAGCTGCTTCGGTCCCTCAGTCAGCTTCAACACCGCTCCCACCTCCTGTGAGTGCTCTGGGTATTGCTTTGAAAGTGCAACAAGAACCAAGCAGTTACTCCAGTCCCTAAAAATGATGCTTGTCCCAGATTTGTCTTTTGAAAAACACTATACAAGACAATTAAAAATAAAACATCCCTTCTGCAAATGGGTTGTAGAGAACACCTTGTTGTTTCATTGCATTAGCTGAAAGTTAAATTTATTTCTCATATGAACTGGCTTGAAAAAATCCAAGTATGTAGTATGAGCTTGTTGCAGAATATTCAATAGTGAGATCTCCCACAAGGTGTGACAAATGTTACCTGAAATTCAGAGTGCTGGTGCTGGATGTATTCCTGGGTTTGGAGTCTTTACATCTGCAGTTCTGTGCATGTGTAAGAAAATGAATCTGTGCTCTGTTGTGGAGTAAGTAAACGTAAACTGGGTGGCTCAGAGCAGAAACCTGCCCTATATCACAGAGTTAATATGCTTAGAACCAGCAGGATGTGAACTGCAGCCTTCTTTCTGAGAACTTCCACTTCTTCACCTTCTATGTGTGGATGAGAGCTGTGCCTGAGGTGTGTCCTGCTCACACATTCCAGAGTTCCTGCTGCTGGGACATGCATTGTCCTCCTGGGAGCAGTTGGGTGCTTTCACAGAGGTTCTGGTGCCAGCAGCTGTAACTTGTGAACTGGGTATTTTTATTTGATAGTGCCTTTGTGTGATAATGAGTTTAATGACCATACAGTTGCTAAAGAGAATAAGTCACATTACAGTAGCCTCTACAACTGTGCAGTTTTGAGTAGCTTTAACTTCAGAGGTAATGTTTCACTTTTGAAAGCTTCCAATACCTACAGAGTTTATTTAAGAAAAAAATAATTGTTCTTGTTGCAGAGCAGTTTGCATTTCTTGCATTGATCACCTGTGAGACATGCATGAACACACCCTGGTGCTGTTGTGCTCATTTTCTTCTCTTTCACCTTGCCTCAAAAGTTGCACCAACTTACAGCCTACTGAAGTAATCAAAAATCATGTGTACTTTTTTTTCTTAAATGATCTTTAATATTTTAACAGGAAAAGTAGAGGTGTCAAGCAAAAGCAGATCATTCCCAAGGTAATCAGAGAATTTAGTTTTTTCTGGGGTTTGGGCTTTTTTGCACTGTGAATTTCATTTTGATTGATGGTACTCACTTCAGAACTGTTTTATAGTGTAGGAAAGTTGTGTTATTTATCCTGACAAGCTAAAAAATAGGTGACTGTTCACTTTAATAAGAATTGTTTAATTAGACAGATATGGAGTAATAAATGCATAAAGTCAGGGAAGACAAATACAGTGATTATGTGATTCCCCTTGTTCATCTTACACTCTTGGGATGGGGAAGTGAAACAACTTCACTTTTAAGAAATGTTTTGACCCAAAATAGAAAGAATCATGGAGTGTAACATGTCATTGAATGTGGAATTCTGGATAGCTGGTTTCATTCTGACTCATTTCAGACAAATATTTCCCTTTTAGTTGAAAGATTTGCGCTTTGTTGATTATGAAAACTTTCTTGTAGAACTTGCTGGATTCCAAATCTCTGAAGCTCATCATGAGCATGACCCTGCACGATCGGACCACAAAGTCCCTTTTGCACTTGCACAAGAAGAAGAAACCCCCCAGCATAAGTGCCCAGTTCCAGGTAGGTGACACACCTCAGGACACAGGCCCTCTTGGGCTGACCTAGGCTGGTCTTGCTTGGAAAACAAAATGTTTTATTCTTGAGGTTTATTTGAAGTGGGGCTTATTGCTTGATTAAAGTCAGAGTACACTTTGAGATGCCATTTATGCTATGAAATATGTCAGTTCTCTGTCCTGATCATCCTTGTATATAGATCTAGTGCTACTGTGAAAGCATGTTCAAACCCTGCTTTAAATTCTCTTGAGAAAAGCTGAAAGCAAATACCAAATATAGGGATGTGCTGAGCAATATGGGAGAATCTGTTTGGATTTTGTTTGACAGATGTCTGCTGTCAAACACCACTCAAAATGCTGATACCTGAAGAACAACTTTTGTGACTGTTTCATTTCAGACTTCACTTAACAAGTTGCTGGAGACACTGGGCAGAGCTGAGCCATTCTTCATCCGCTGCATCCGCTCCAATGCAGAGAAGGTGAGGCTGCCTCAGAGCTGCTGAGATCCAGGGCTCGAGCCTTGCAATCTCTTTATTTCAACTTATTCTCTGTCACTCTGTGTGCAGGTGAAAGGTAACCAAGGTGTGGAAAGGAATGTGCTGTCCCTACAACAGCAGCTTGGGTCCCCAGGCTCTCACTGGCTGTTTTCTGCTGGTCTTTTACAGAAGGAGATGCTCTTTGATGAGAGCTTGGTGCTGCAGCAGTTACGGTACACGGGCATGCTGGAAACTGTGCGGATCAGGAGGTCTGGCTACAGTGCTAAATACACATTCCAGGTACGGTGGGAACTGCAAGTGGATGGTGCTTTCAGGAATATCTGCTCTCTTCAGAAAACACATCTTGTGTGTCTCTTCATGTGAGGCTCATGACCACTTGGAATGAGCTGTAAAAATGCACTGTAGTTTTGAGAGAGCCTGCATGGAAAAAGGTCGTCACTCACTCTTGTGAGTTATCTGCCAGTAAATTCTTCCTGGTTGCAAGAAGGAAAACATTCTGAGTGCAGTCAGTCAGTTCTGCACAGTGCTGTCTCCATATGGGAATTAGTTTTCTATGCTTAGAGATCACATCCAGGTGATCTTTGCCTTTAACATGAGGCTGACTGTAACTTGCATTTAACATTGAAAAATAGCTCAGTTTGGAGTGAGAGGGTAAATATTTTCAGATCCCTGTAGCTTAAGTGTCTTAAATGGATTTCTGGTTTAGAGCTAAAACTCTAAATTTGGGAGTTGCCTTCTAATTTTGGTTTCTTGCTGTCTCTGCTTTTTACAGGAATTCATTGACCAGTTTCAGGTGTTACTACCCAAAAATGTCAAAGCCTCCAAAGAAGATATTTGTGCTTATTTGAATAAACTAAAACTGAATGAAAACTACTATCAAATAGGGAAGACCAAGGTCTGTGAAACTTTCTGTAAAGTAGTAAGCAACACTGCTGTACACTGCAAAATTCAGTGCAGTTCATTTCCAGGTGTTACTCTTTTCTGCTTTATGTACCTAAATTGCCTATTTTAACTCTTGCAAGTGGTCACACAGAGGTTATACTTGACTCCTTGGTTTTGATGCCAGCCTGGTTTCTTGACTACAGGACAAATCCATGTTATGTAGATACTGTTTGGGAAATCCTTGCTATCAGATCTGTGTTTGCATTTTAGAAGGGTTCTGTGATTTGAAGGCTGTAAGAACAGGTGTAAGTTTTAGAAATCGAACTCTGAAATTTAAAAGGACTTTTATGTTTCGGGCAAGCTGTCAGCGAGTAAGGTTTGGTGCAGTGGTACCAAACCATTACCTTATCAGTAATCTCATTATAGCTCCAGTGGGGGCTGAAAGGCTCCTGTTAATTGCTTCTTGGTGAACTTTTCTTTAACTGAACAGGTTTTTATGAAAGAGGCAGAACGGCAGATACTACAGGATACACTACACAAAGAAGTGATCAGGAAAATCATCCTCCTTCAGAGCTGGCTCAGGATGGTTTTGGAAAGGAGACGCTTTCTCAAGATGCGGCAGGCAGCTGTTGTTCTACAGGTATCTGAGAATTGCCAACCTTATTTTCCTAATAACAAACAAACAAACAAACTCTGTCATGTATTGCTCCCCACCTTGAGGCAGCCCTCCCTGACTTCAGAGACCTCCCTTTGCAGGTGTGCTGGCGCTCCCGCTGTGTCAGGCTGGCTCTGCAGAGGAACAATGCTGCCATGGAGATCCAGGCGGCCTGGAGGCGGCACCGGCAGCGGAAACGCTTCCTGCAGCTCAGGAGGAGAGTTTGTCTCCTGCAGGCCCTGGTCAGGGGGCACCTGCAGCGTAAGAGGTAAAGGGGAAGGAGCAACGTGGCATGAAAACATTCATTTAATCACCTGGCTTCACCTGCCAAGCTCAGTTTGTGTGTTGGGGTGATTTAGTAAACAACTTGGAAAATCGTTTCCCAAGGAAGCTGTGGCTGCCCCTGGACCCCTGGAAGTGTCCAAGGCCAGGTTGGGTGGAGTTTGGAACACCCTGGGATAGTGGAAAGTGTCGTGTTCCCATAGCAGGGGGATGGGACTGAGATGATCTTTAAGGTCCCTCCTAACCCAAATCATTCCGGGATTGTATGAACTTCAAGGTAGTTACTGCCATGTGATATTTCACTCAGTATCAAATGGGCAGTGGAGTGTACACACTGGGTAAGAGCTCAGGACTTGAGCTTTATTCAGCTGAGCTGCACTTGTGCTGCCAGTTCTGACAAGTGGACACCTCCCTGCAGTCTCACTGGGACTGTAGGTGTAAATCTGGGTCTGTATTTCCATTTGGGCTGCATTTAAACAGTTAGTGGGTTTTTTGACCCTTGGGCAGTAAGGATTTGCGTTTTCATATTAAAAATTCTTAACAGATACCAGAAAATGGTTCTAGAAAGGCAGGAAGCTGAAGAAAAGCAGAGAGAAATGCAGGAAGATGAAGACAAAGAGGATGATACGAGCAAGGATGAGCAGAGTGAGCCAGCAACAGATGAGCTGCCTGTAAAACACGAGTCAGAGCCAGATCAAGCTGTTGAGGAAGAAGATCAAGCTCAAAATGAACAGGCTGAAAACCTGAGCTCATGTGAGAAAGCCACGTTACCCCAGAAGCCCCAGATGGAGGGCTTGGAGAAAGTAACGAGCAGCCGGGAGAAGCGGGAATCCCGTCGGCAGAGGGGGCTGGAACACAATGACTTGCAGAACAAGCATGTGCTCCTGTCCTTTGAAGGACAATCTGCATTGTGCCACGAGGAGCAAACTAGTTCTGAAGAGACCCTGGAAGCTGCTCCAGAGCCAGAGAAATCCACAGCAGCAGAAGATAATGTCATTCAGAGAAGTAGTGAGGGAGAGAAAAGCCCAAGCGAAGAAAAAGCTCTTTCAGACATTCCACCATCAAGTGAGACAGAAGAAAGTGGTTCTGTTCCTGAGCAACCACGTGGATCAGATGCAGAGGACATGGAGGCTGATAGAACGAAAACACAAGGGAATCAAAATAACCAAATAAAAGGCAGCCAAAGCTTTACCTGTCCTGAAAGGCCAAGAGATCTTGCACTGAATGTTCATAACACACTGTCTGCTACTGGCAGCTTTCATGGCCCTGCTGACTGCTGGGCAGATAAAAACAGGCGGCAGAGGGCAACCAAAGACCTGGACAGCCCCACTTCTGCAATCCAGAGATACGTGGATGACCCAGAGAAGCTAAAGCACAAGAGAGAGAAGTGGAAAGGAAAGAGACAGTCTGATGCTGGCCAGAATGATGTGCTGAGTCAGTCTTTGGATGGAAGGATACGTGTGGATAAGTCTCCTCAGGATCAGCTAGAGTAAGGGCAACTTCCTTTTTTTTCACTTCACAGAAAACAGATATCTGTAATGTTTAAAAACTGATGGAGAACTCCTGAGAGCCTGTACATTTGGGCCTTGTTATGGGAGCAAATGGAGTTGGGAACAACTCCTGGCTCCCAGTCCTGTGGTGAATCTTTATGGGCAGAATGTTTTCAGAAGCTCTCAAAACATGCAAAGCCTGCCTGGCTGTATTAAAATGGAGAGTCAGGGCATTAGTTGAAATGGTGTCTGGAGTTTATTTTCATGTGTCTTTTGCCCATTGAAAACAAGGTTTTAGTGACCTGCAGCTTGCAAGCATCCATCCCTCTGATATGGCAGGAAATCTGACATTCCCATGCTTTTTCACTTCTCTGGTACATTTTGCATTTAAAAGCAAATTGTAAGGGCTGATCAGGGTTCTGACTCAGATATAGTGTGGATATGTGAAGAAGCCACAGACTTAAATATATAATTAAATTATATCTATTAAAATTATTAATATATATAAATTATGTATAATATATATAAAATTTAAATCAAAATATATATTCTGAAACTCATCTTACTACAGGAACAAGGGGAGTTCAGCTTCATTAAGTGACCTCTCAACACTGGCCCAGACTGTTGCCATGAATCAGGTAATGATGCTATTGTGCATATTTATACTTACTTGTCATTGATTATAAATATTAAAGATTTGTCAATAATTGTCTGTAGTGTGTTTCTGTGTTCCTTCAGGTTGATTTTCTTTTTGCTCGACACTCATGTAAAAACAATCATCAGGAACTATGATACAATAATTTGAAAACCTAACTTTTAATAAATGGATCCTTGATCAAAGCATTAAATATACTTGGCTCTTGTATTAGGAAGTTAATATATATTGGGTAAAGTGTTTTGTCTTGATGAAGTAAACTTGCCGTTCTAGCTTTTAAAGCCATTTAAAGAATCTATGTCACTCAAAATGCAGTTTTTGACTCCTTCTCTCTCCTGTAGCAATCACCAGATCCAATTGAAGAAGAAAAAGGCAACAAGAAATACCCAGTACAGAAGAAGCCCAGTGACCACCTCCCTACCTCAGACACAGCCATCCCCGTGCAGCCAGCGAGTCAGCAAGGGGATGCCAAGTATGGACTCTGTGTGTGACTGGCCTGTCTTAGAGAAAATGAAAAAAAAGATTTTCCATTGGTACTTGAGTTGGGCACCTTGAGATTGTGATTGTGGAGAGGCACAAGTTGGCATCAGCTACATGAGTGGCTGTGTTGCTGCTTCATGTTGCTCTGAGTGTGATATCTGACCCTGCTGAGGAACAGATTCTCTGCTTGCATAACACTTTCTGTGAACTGGTTCTTTTTAAAATAAGAACCAACTTAGAGCTGGGATTAAAGGTTCATGTAGTGTAATACAACACCAAGAGAAAAGCTGAAGAACCCAGCAAGCATGTAATGCTGCTTCCCTGGCCTGCTCCAGCCTCTGGCATTCTGCAGCCCAGGGACTTCCTGAGCCAGAAGTGATGTTTTGGATATGTAAGGTGTTGTCTGTGTGTGCTGAAGGTAGTGCTCTGATCTTGTAAATACCAGAAAATCTAGGAGGGCTTTCACATTGTCTTTTCCTTTTTCTATGCTGCTCAGTTTTTCTGCAGGTTGGGCCTTAAGTATTCCCCACAGTTGTGAATCCTGTTCTGGGTTATTGTTAAGAGCCTGTTCTTGTGGCAGGGCCAGCTTCCATTACTAGTAGGACAGACTTGTATCTGCTTTTGTATTCAGGTCTGCTTTCAAAAGCCCTTTACGTAGACTTTTGGGGAAAAAGCCAGACAAGAAAATTGTAAAGGAGAGTTCTGATGTGATTGAGGAAGGAGACAGCCTCTCCCTCGTGTCTTGTGTCCTCTTTACAGACACAGGAGGAGCCCAGAAAGTTTCAGAAGGTGAGTTTGGTGATTTAACCCTCAGCACAGTGCATCTTTTTTGCGAGGAGACAAATGCTGCAGAATTCCCTCACCCTGCTTGAATGTACAAATCCATTCTTTGGCAGGTTCTTCGGGGCAGCCAGGCCGTCCCCAGGCTGGGAAGGAGAGCAGCAAAGCAAAGAAGAACAGAACCATAAAGATCAGCAAGATCTCGAGCGTGTCCCAGAACTGGCGCGCGTCCATGGTCCGCGAGATTGCAAACGCCAATGAGCTGAAACACCTGGATGAGTTCCTCCTAAACAAGGTGAAAGGCTCCCAGCCATGATAAAATTCAAGTCTTTGTTCATGTTTGTATAGAATTTTAAAGCCTGTTGGTCTAGGTGCAAGTTTGTGTTATAATCTAAAGCAAAAGGGAATTGATTGGATGGTTTGACTGAGTTAGGTCTGCATTAGGGCCCTTCCTGTTCTTTTCTTCAAGTCGCTGAATTCATAATATTGCATTAAATACAATACAGGGCATACTAACAACTCATGTTAGTTCTTTGTTTACAAATGAGTGGGCAGGAAATCTTGTATTAAAAAAGGTGAGAGTTGTAAGCAAAGAGAGAGTTCTCTAAAGCCAAACTACCCGACTCTCCTGTTTTGTATCATCAGCACAGTGCATTAAAAAAATGTTGTTTTAAATAATTGGAATGGTCACAAATGACTAATCCCAACCACTGAAGCTTAACTCTGTTCAGATGTTCTTTTTTTAACAAAATCTGATGCAGATGAATTTTTTTCTAGATAAATGACTTACGCTCCCAGAAGTCTGGTGTTGAATGTTTGTTTTTTGAAGCCACAGAGAAGTTCAGAGGAAACATCAAGACCATGTACTCTGCTCCTGTAAGTAGTAAGTCTCAATAAAGGAAAGTTGGCAGGCAATAAATGGATTGAGCGTGCAGGTTAAAGGCTTGGCATGCAGCTCATCAACAAAGCAGTTCAGCAATTCTCAGCACAGAATTCAGAGCTGAATGTTAGACTCATTTTACAATTCTGCCTTAATCTCAAGCAGCCTGCTTTGTTTTCCTTTTCTCATTCACTCAGCCATAGATTTATTTTTAGAAATTGACAGATTTTGCTGTTTTCAGCCTCTTAATGCTGCTGTGTTTAACCATCAAAGAAAGGAGCCAACAGCTTTTCCAATATTCTTCTGACACTGCCTTGTGTAAGCCAAGAGCTGTTGGACAGTGCAGGAGGGAAATGTGTTAACTTGTTTCTGTCATGGGCTGTTATCTTTGACTTTGATCATGGCTGTGCTTTTTTCACCTCTGGACTTAAGTACACGAAAATATGAAACTGTCTCAACAGTATCAAAAAGGAATGTCTGACAAGTATTTTTCCTTCTTTAGAATGGACAAATCCATGTTGGCTATAAAGATCTGGTGGAAAATTACCAGCTCCTAGTTACAAACCTGGCCAAAAAAAGGGAAGAGAAAGAAGTCAAGCTGGTTTTGAATCTCTTTCTCTCCCTTCTGGATGAATTCATCAGAGGGTATACAAAGAAAGAGGAATGTGAGCAGCCCAAGGTATGAGAGTTACTCCATTACTGGTTTATGGGATGGTGAAACACTGTTGCTCTCTTAAGGGACCTGTGTTACCTGAGAAACCTTTTCGGTGGCATTCTTTATTATTTGGGAAATATTTGCCATGCACACATGTGCACATCGTGTGTGTAACAAATTCTGGTTGCTGATACACCTTTATGGAATTGTTAATTTTTTAACTTAGTATTTTCAGAATCTGAAAGTGTGCGTTTTCCTTGGCAAAAACGTAGGAGTTCTCTGAAGGTTTCAGAGATAGTTGCTTTGTCATCAGGCAGTGAGCTCAGTTGGTTTTAGGAAGTTGATAGTGTGAGCTCAGACAACCCTCAAACCAAGCTGAAGCTGCAGGATAGAGTCTCAAATGTCTGGAGGTGAAGTAAAGTCTGGGAAATTCAATAGGGAAAACAAAGAATGAAATGTCTGAATTTCAAAGACTAAAGCCTGATTTGTTTCCCACTGCAGCAAACCAAAGCTCAGAAGAAGAAACGGAAACAAGATCGTGCAGTAAGTGCTTTCTTTTTGCAATAATTCAAGTCCTCAGGTGCACTCAGAGAACACAAGCACCCTTTGAAGAGCTTGATTTTGTACTGACATTCTGGTTTGTTTTGCATGCTCATTCACTTCCCTCTTAAGAAGATGTGACAATATAAAACTTGTTTTCACGAAGCAGAGATCTTGCTCGTGCAGTGATAGGTGGTATCCAAGCATTTTCTTGTTTGTCCATAGCTTCTTTTAGAGTCTAAAGGCTTTCTCAAGCATGGGCTGTTCAAAAGAAAACAACTACTAAATATTAGTAACAAAACTATAGGTCTTGTATTGTACTGATGAACTTTAAGGCAACAAGTCAATTATGAAATATTCCAGCACACCTAACTGCCTTAAGAAACTTGCTTTCAGGGTGAAAGATTTCAGCTGCAATTGTGAAATAAAAGGTGAAAATCTGAGATCGGGTAGATGGTTTTATTAAAAATAATAATTTTTAAAAGGCAGAAAGACTTCACTGGTTCCTTGCTGTCTCTCACCAGATTGAAGAGCACAATGGCCACGTGTTCACAAACTACCAAGTGAGCATCCGGCAGTCGTGTGAGCACTGCTCCTCCTACATCTGGCCCATGGAGAAAGCCTGTCTGTGCAGTGGTGAGTGAACACAGCTCAGGTGTGCTGACTGCCTGTAGCTCTGGCTGCTACACACGGGCCTTGGTGAACAGGCCATATAGAAAGCGGGTAATTCAAGATGCAAAGTGTTTCAATTTGATTTAAATGCTTGTAACAATTGCTCCTTTCTCTAGTTTGCAAGCTGACTTGTCACAAGAAGTGCATGTTCAAAATCCAGAGCAGCTGTACCTCCTGTGGGAAAAAGGTAAGGCCCATGGATCTGGGATGGGATTCTGAGGTACCAGAAGTGGTGCATGCAAAATGGTGCCTTTATTTCTCAGTAAATGAACAGTGAATATCCAAGCACTGAATAAAAATTGCTTAAACAGTTCCCTCTCTCTGCATGTAGTCTGAGAGGGGCCCTGCACTTGCAGAAGCAGAGCATTCTCCTAGGAGATGATGTTTGAGCTAATTTAGGAACCTTCTCACAAAGTGTGAGTGCAGTGTTGGCCAAACTGATAAAGAAATCCTGCAGTGTGATCCATAAAGGCTCTTTATTGCTGCAGCTCAGGAAATCTGCCTTATGATCAAAAGCGTGTAGCAAGCCAGAATAAAACTTTAGCTTTAATTTCTGGAAACATAAGGTAGTTGTAGCAGGAAGCCATGGCATTTTCTAGCTTGGGAAGGGGAATTCACAGAGGGATCACACCTGTGTCAACCCCAGAGTGAGGATGCAGAGCGCCGGCACTTCGGGGTGTGCGTGAGTGCCCTGACCAGCGAGAGGAACTCGGTCCCCGTGGTCATGGAGAAGCTGCTGGAGTATGTGGAGATGCACGGGCTCTACACAGAAGGCATCTACAGGAAATCAGGATCAGCAAATCGGATGAAGGAGCTGAAGCAGTTGCTGCAGGAAGGTGAGGCAGTCTTGTCCACCCTTTGCACTTCATTGCATGATACCAGTTTTCCCTGCAACTCTATTCTATCTGAAAGTATCTGTCATTTCTTAGTGTTTAAAAACCAGCTTTTTGTTGACTGTGCAGGCTGTGTTATTTTTGTTGGCTGCCTAAAGCTGTTTAGTACCTTTAAATTACTATATTTTGCCTATTTTTAACTTCTGAATTGCCATTTGGATTCTGTGAACAGGAGTTTTGCATGTTTCTAATCTTATTTCTATGGAGTCTCATTGTGTGCGTCAAAGGATTCAACTGCTCTAAATAAAACATTTCTTTTCAGACCCAAACTCAGTGAAACTGGAGAATTACCCTATTCACACCATCACAGGGATCCTTAAGCAGTGGCTGAGGGAATTGCCAGACCCACTGATGACTTCAGCACAGTACAATGATTTTCTCAGAGCTGTAGGTAGGTTTTAAAACCATTCTTTAAAAATTTCTACTTTAACTCATTCTGTCCTTGGGAAAAGAAATTGGTAAGCTGCTCATGCTGACTAAACAGCTCCTTCCAGTGCACTTAAAACAATGATTTCAGACATTTTACATAAAACACTTTCCAGGGAATTTCTCCTCTAGCTTACTTGATCTCATTTCAAGATCCTTTTTTTATTTTTAATGTCTCACTTACAGCTGCGCTTTCTAAAAACTGAATAAGCATGTCAATAAGTTACCTTTCAGACAGGGTTTTTCTTCTTGTTATTCTGAACCAGATCTGGATATACAGGTACTTCAAATCCCTAGATTCTTTTACTTCAGTGAGATTAAGGCACCCTAGACAATGTTGGAGGTCTTAGTGTGTCACCTGATGATTGTTAACAGCAGCAGCATCTGCAAATGCAGGATAATTGCAGTGCCATGAGGGGTACTTCAACATTCATACTGTAACATGCTTAATAAAATGACAGTAAGTCTTACCAGAATTTAGGAACTTTAAGCTTTCCACTAGCTTTGCACAGCAATTAATATTTTCTCTTTTCTCCCTTTGTACAGAACTGCCAGAGAAACAGGAGCAACTCTGTGCCATTTACAGTGTCCTGGAACAGCTCCCACAAGCAAATCATAATACCTTGGAACGACTTATCTTCCATCTTGTCAAGTAATGCATTCAATTTCTTCATTTGTAGAGAAACTAATTCTGAATGCTTCTTGGAAGCTTTCTAAAGTATTAAACACCATCAGTGTCAGTGTGTGGGGATTGTGCTGCTGGTTTAGAAATGAAAGAATTGAAGCTGGTAGTTGCGCTCACAAACAGGTGTGTGGTTACTTTTTGGTAGCCAGGTAAGAAGCTCTTTGAAGACAAGGTAAATCTCAAAGCCTTGGTGAATCATCTGAGCACCAGGATTTAGACAGAGGGGCTTGTAGTGTACTGAGGATGAACATCTGTGAGTCCCAGGAGCGGGGATAAATGGTGCTGGTAAAGGGGCTGCTCTTACCCAAGGAACCTGAGGATTTTCCAAACAGCTCTCTGAACATGGGTAAAAAGTATTTTTGAAGAGAAGATGCTGAATCACCAGACATGCTTTTGAGAAGCAACCAGACTAGCTTAACCTGGGTGACTCCCTGATCCTTTGATACATGAAGTGTTGTCTACTTAGTAGGTATGAGATAATTGTAAAGCTTCTTTGGACTGCTGTACACACTGAGTGTCCAAGAGGCCTCCTTACATGTTATTTAGGAACTCTGGCAAGGTGTGAGCAGGGTTTTTGTATTCTAGCAAGGGCTGCTTAAAAATCTCTTTTCCTGGCTGTTGAATTTCAGAGTGGCTTTGATAGAAGATGTGAACCGCATGTCCCCCAACGCCTTGGCCATTGTGTTTGCTCCGTGCCTCCTGCGCTGTCCTGATACCTCTGACCCCTTGACCAGCATGAAGGATGTTTCAAAAACAACCATGTAAGTTTTGGCAGTCTGCTGAGAAGCAGTGTTTTGGAATGGGATGGAAGGTCAGTACCACTACCTGTTATTTGTTACAACTTTATTCATATCAAGCTGAGAAGCTGAGGTTCAAGAGTTGTTCAACTCTGCCAGTGCTGCCAATTCATATACCCCTCTCAGACCTTCCACCTGTTTCCATTTTACTAAGCATAAAGCAGAATGATCCATAAGTCTTAACTGGTCAGGTTTGTGTTTTACATCAAGATAATCTATTTTTGGGGAGGCTTGTACCCTAATCATCTATTTTGCTGAGATACAAGGCATAATAAACAATATGAAACAGAATTAAGCTGTTTCCTGCATACTTGGAACACTCTGATGATCTCTTCTGCATTGTTCTTTGAATTGAAGAAGGTTCTGTCCTTGACCCTCTCTGTTCTCGTCACCCTCCAGCAACTCTGGCTGTGAGAGCTCCTCACCATCCTCACTGCATGACTGGCCTTGCCTCTGCCTCCAATGAAAACAGAGTTTGAAAAATGACAGCTTTTGTAACTTCTTGCTGACCCCTGGGGCCGTAGAGGTGCAGAAGGGCAGTTGCAGGCTCATTGTGTCTCTGCCAGCACAGGGACAACAGGTAGAAGCAGCAGGAGCTGTTGGCAGCCGTGGTAATGTCTGTCTGCTCACCACTGTGTACAGCCAGCATGGGAGGCTTTGGTGATCCCAGGAGGAACATGTGCCATTATCTGTCACCATTAGCTGTCCTGTTGTGCCTGCTGTGTTGGACTCTTCACTGTGCAGTGCTGCTGTGAGGGATGGGCTGGGATGCTGTGGTCACACTCTAGCCACATGTGTGTGACAAACATCCCCTGGCCAGGAGCAGCATCCCATCCCACCATGGTTGTTTCAGAACCTTTATGGTATGAGGCAGCTCAATAAGCTATTGTCTTTCTCACAGGTGTGTAGAGATGCTCATAAAGGAGCAGATAAGGAAATACAAGATAAAAATGGAAGAAATCAATCAGCTGGAAGTAGCAGAGAGCTTTGCTTTCCGACGGCTCTCATTGCTTCGGCAGAACACGGTAAGTGTTGAAATAAAACAACAGCTTCTTGGAGAGGGAGTGCTACTTATCCTGTCCATCCATTCAATGAGTCAAAAATTAGTTGGGAAAAAACAACTGCCCAAAGCTGTAGAGGAGCTAAATGTACAGCTGCACTGAAGTTCTGATAAATGAAGGGTGCAGGGGTGGGAATCTGCTTTTGTACTGGTCAAAATCTATTCCCATGTGATTCTGTCAGTGGAACTAAGGTTGTCTGACATGGCAAAAGAGTTACTTAACTCCAGAGATGGCTGGTGTCAAAAATACGCTGCATTCTAGGAGGGAAAGTACACTTACTCTTTGTTTTTGTTGTACTGATTGATACAAACCAAACTGTGTCTCATCAGAGGCTGCATATAATGAATTTGATCTCCATCTCTCTCTAGCTCTGGCCTATAAAACTTGGGTTCTCTTCCCCTTACGAGGGGAAGCTGGTATGTACAACTGCCTGGTTCCAGTGCATGGGTTTTCCTTACGGTACTCTTGCATGACTAAAATACTTACACGGGTTGTAACTCAGTTTTAAGCACTCTTTTGAACAATCAGGACTGCATGTACTGGTGCAACTTCCTCCCCAGACTGCATGCAGGGCTGCTGGTCTGTTCTGTCATCACCTGGTGTTTTATAGACACTGTATGTAACTTATATTGGATGTAATAATATTACTCATTAAGTGACTACTAAAACTAAGATGAGCCTGACAGATCAAGTAAAGGTAACAAAATCATGGAAATCAGGCAAATAGGAAATTTTCTCTTACTTTTTGAAACATTTGTGTGGATAACTAACAGCTCTTCATCAATTCCATCAGCCTCTCCTTTGACCTACTCATTTGTCTTCCACTCTTGAAACTTGCAGATGGGTTTAGCTGCTTGTGACTGACAAGTGTTATGTGTGAATCTGTCTTGCAGAGTAAAAGCTCTCAGGTAAAAGGAAATGACAGTGGCACCTCAGAGCTGGACTCGGTGCACGAAGAGGAGGACGTTTCTGAAGCCAACAACCGGGAGAAGGAGATTCTCATCGATCGCATACAGTCAATAAAAGAAGAAAAGTAAGTCCCCCTTTATCTGGTCAGACCATGCTCTTTGCACTTGGAGGCAACACAGGCAGTAAATCAGATACCTTTTGTCACAAAAGTATCTAACTCTGTTCTGTAGGCCCTTGGGAGGGGGAAAAGGAAAATACAAAGCACTAGCTGAGAGAAAATACCATGAGCATTAATAGTTAATGACTACATGCTTTACTGCTGAACATGAGCTGCACAAAGGTGCTTGTGTCAGAGGTGCTGCAACCTGTGTTTGATGCAGGGAGGACATCACTTACCGTTTGCCTGAGCTCGACCAGCGAGGCTCTGATGAGGAAAACGTGGACTCGGAGACCTCTGCGAGCACAGAGAGCCTGCTGGAGGACAAACCAGGCCGGGTGGATACCGAAGGTCAGTATTAAGGTAGTAAGTGCTTTTTTTTATTCTACATCTTTCACTGCATACAGCCAGGTGACCAAACATCTGGTCACAGTGGCTTGTATTGAGTTACATTTTAGGCCTGCTATCAGTCTCTAAGTATCTTCTTTCTTTAAAGCAATTATTGGATTACACTGCCGTGCTCAGAGCTGCAGCGTGCCTGCCAAAGACATTTGCAAAGTGCCTTCTCTCCCGCAAACCTCTTCAAATTCTTACTCTGCATCCCTGGCTTCAAGACGCAGATACTCCTTAACACTGTCCAAGATGAAAGTGCCCCGTCGAACTCCAGTGATGCCAACAGCAAACATAAAACTTCCTCCTGGCATGTTCAAATGTACAGAATCCCAGGACAAGGTTTTTGGTAAGGAAGAGTCTCAGATGGTGCAGCGGAGGGAGCAGCCAGCGAGGCGGACTGACAGCATCCACTCGGTGTACATTGCACAAGGGTCTGCATTGGCCCACGCTCAGGAACTCGGGGATGAATATGAACCCACAGCAAAACTCAAACGCAGGTTCTCGGACCCTTACTCTCACATTCCCTTTGTGGAAAAGTGAAAATCTTCAGTTCTCTGGACTCTTCTTGAAGTTGACCACAGCTTTGGCTTTAACCCTTTGAAGCCTATGAACTCGTTCTTTTAAGCGGCTGCAGGGAAGGCAGCCTGGAAATGAACAGTACTGTAAGGGTTAAGCGAGGTTGTTTAAAGCAAATACTCTCCACTTTAAATTAAAACCTTGCAGAGAAAGTAAGACTTAATGTTGAATAAAATACATGGGTTGAGTGTGCAGGAAACAAGCCCCCCTATTCTGCTGCCGTGCCTTTTCTATTTGCCTTCAATGGGGTCATATGGAAGTAAAAATGAGTTTAGGTCAATGTGTCTTGCCTTAATGTTTTGTATGATTTTATGACAATTTTCCTTATCGTTTACAGAAACTGTTAATGTGGTAATAGCCCTAACTGATACCAATATATGTAAAAACGTTTATTAAAACACTGCACTTTTAAAAAATACATGTGGTAGTTTATTGATGTCTGTCTAACACGCAGTTTCTTCCAAAAGCAGCCTTTAATCGGGTTACTGTTTTTATGGAGTACTGATAAAGGGTGGGGAAAGGGGAAGCACTAACACGGCTGTAGTGTCACAGGGGAGGATTTTGGTGCTCCTGGAGCAGAGGGGGAGCTCCCATGCCGTGTGTGCTGTGCGGAGCCGCCTCAGCTCTGTGGGGGACACACCTGAAGGCGAGCTGCGCTCCCCCACCAGCGCCCTGAAGCCGCGGCCGTGCCCCGGCCCCTCACGGCGCTGCGCCATGTTGGAGTGAGCAAAGAGTTCAGCTCGGCCACAGCAGCTGCCCCAGCCGCCCCGAGCCGCAACTGCCTCCGTGCTTCCTGCGTGGGCATTGCGTTTGGGGGTGATTTGGGGGAGGTTTCGGGGTTTTTTAAATAAACCGGGACGGTTACGGCCCGCCCGGCTCTTCCCGCCCCTCCCTGCGCCCCGCCCCAAGATGGCGCGCGGCGCTGAGGGGAGTTCCGGTGCCACCATGGCCGCTACACGGCTGGAGCTGAACTTGATGCGGCTCCTGAGCCGGTGCGAGGCGCTGGCGGCGGAGAGGCGGGACCCCGAGGAGTGGCGGCTGGAGAAGGTGAGGCCGCCGTGCCTCTGCCGCCCCTCTGCCCTGCGGTACCGCGTCCGGCCCCTCAGTCACCGAGACAGGGAGCGCTGTGGTGTTAAACCCACAGCCTTTGCCAGACCGGGTATTTCTTCTTAATGCTGTCTCTTAAAGTGTTGTTTTTGCCCTCAGTATGTAGCTGCTCTGGAGGACATGCTCCGGGAGCTGAAGAAGCAGTCCAGGTGAGCGCAGTAGGCCCCTGGGTGCCCGTTGTGGGTTTGTGCTTCAGGGAAGATGCCTTCAGGTTATGCCAGGGGAGGTGTAGGTTGGATACCAGGAAAAATTCCTTCAGTGAAAGTGGTAAAACACTGGAACGGGCTGCCCAGGGAAGCGGTGGGTGACATCCCTGGAAGTGTTCAAAAAGAGAGCAGATGTGACACTTTTCAAGATGGTTTAGGTGGGAATGGGGGATTCAGTCGAAAGTTGGAGATCTTTTGCAACATTAATGACACTGTCGATAATTTCATACCTGTGAGTATAGCCCACAAACAACACAGCAGTGTGTGCTTCCCTGTGGAAATACCTGTGCTTTGAGCCCTCCCTTGGAAAAGATGATTTGCAGAGGGTTGCAAGTGTATTTCCAACCCGAGGCTATTTCTGCTTCTTCGAAGAACCATGCAGTTTTTTTTAAAAAATCTGTTTGAAAAGTAGAAAATGCTGGTAACTTTTGGCTGTCATCTTATTATCTTTCAATTTCAATAGCAAGCCAGCCCCAGAACTGATGAATGAATACTCTCGCAAAGTGGACTTCCTAAAGGGACTCCTAGAAGCTGAAAAACTGGTAAGATCTACTAGCTCAGCTTGAAAAGACTCCAGTATTCTGTGTTTATATTCACCTGTTGTCTGGTTCCTATGCTTACTTTTATCTTGCATCTCAAAATAACAGTTGTTAAAATCTTGTGAAAGCCTGAATAAACATATTGGATTCATATTTTGTTAAAAGGAGGTATTGTACAAAACTTCTTTTCAAAAGCAAAGTTATACGTTGCTTACACCCTTCCTACTCCTTTTCTGTGAGATGCAAGGGCAGGTGCTGTCCCCCAGGCCTGACACCTCTCTGGGATGGTCTCAGGTGTATCTAGAGAGCTGTGAAATGCCACTAAGCTGGCTTTTAGTCAGTGAGGTGCAGTCAGTGCTGCTGTTCAGGCTGACTTCACCGTTGGGAAGCAGCTGTGGGATTGCACCCCCATCCTTGTGGGGAACACCCCAGCTGCCGTACACTGCAGTGTCATATCCATGGCTATTCCCTGCTTCTCCCCACTCCCAGTCTTCATCGACAGAGAAGGCTCTGGCAAACCAGTTCCTGGCCCCTGGGCGCACCCCGACGACAGCCAAGGAGAGAACCCCGGCCACCAAAACCGTCCATCTGCAGACCAAGGCGCGCTGCACGGGCCAGATGAGGAGTGAGCTGCTTGGCACAGTATGTTCAGTGCTGCTTTGTTGCTGCTTTACAGATTGTTCTGGTTGTATTCAGCTGCCTTGGGTGGCTGTGTCTCAGAAGTGTCCCGGGCTGGGTGGGGAGTCAACTCTTTAAATCCTGGGCACAGACACTCTGCCAGCCCTGCAGAGCTGTCCTTTTTCTCTGACCCCTTGTAATCTGCAGTTTTGGTTCTCTTTCTCCTCACAGGATCCCCTGGCTACTGATGGTAAGTTTGATCTGTTGTTTCCTCTAACCGTAGTCAACCTGAGCCTTACAGGGAGGGGAAGAAGGAGGTCAGGTGTTCAAGATTTCCCAAAGTGTACTCTTAATTTAGTGCTTCACTTCTTTTTAAGACAGCAGTTTTTAAAAACAAACTAAACCTAAAATCCTGACAGATGAAAGCAGAAGTGTTGTTATCAATGGTGGCAGGGACTTGCAGGAAGCTCTTTTTGTAGCATTCATGCAGAAACAGACATTCTAATTACAGAATTAGCAGGGGCAATTTATTGTTGCTCCTGTTCCCTTCTGCTCTGAGCAAACCACATGATCCTGGGTGCTTTGAGTAGGTGTTGTTCAGTTCCTCTGGAATACACAGCCATGTTATTCACGTAGGGAACTGGGAGGAATTAATTTGAGTTTCCATGGCTACCGTTAGAGCTGCTGGAGCTGGGCCAATCTAATGTGTCCTGAAAGAACACTGAGACACACGGGCTGAAACCCTGCCCTCAGGGATGTGATTCAGCTGGGGTTTTTCCCCTGTTTTGATGTTGGGTGTCCTCTTTTCACTGTGGAAAGCAGGTAGGCATTTGACACCCATATTCCTTGGGGTAGAGGCTAAGTAGGATTTGGATATCCAAAAATGCCAAACAGGAGATTTGTTTTTCCAGCCTGTGATTGCATGGGAATTTATAACATGCTAAACACTTCTTTTATTTTTCCAGATTCTGAGGAGTTGAACATAAGGAAGCGAAAGTAAGTCAAAATTTCTCATTCCAGTGCTCAATGTTTTGGGAGCTGTTTTCCCAACGACCTTTAAATCCCAGATATGCTTTAAATTGGGTGAAGTTTCTGCTCATAGAAACTAAAATATAATGGCTTCAGCTGACTTCACGGGCCTTGTTGTCTTGCAGAGATGTAAAGCCTGAGGAAAACTTGTGAGATTGACCCACAAGGAGGTGCAAACCCTGTTTTTTCCCTTGTTCTCTTGCAGAGGCCTCCCATCAGATGAGAAGCAGTCGGCAGTGGAGCTGGATGCTGTGCTGCAGCACCACCAGGACATGCAGGAGAAGCTGGCTGAGGAAATGCTCAGCTTGGCTCGCAGCCTCAAAAACAACACTCTGGCTGCCCAGAACGTGATCAAACAGGACAACCAGGTAGTGCATGTTGAGCTGTGACCCCTCACTTTTGCAACCCACAAGGTTCAAGTGCTGATGTGTGAAATCCTGTGGCTTGATTCCTGGTGGGATTGGAGTGGGGAGACTGGGAGCAACACCTGCCTGCAGTTGAAACTTTTCTCTCTTGGAGGAAGCTGCCAGATGTGGCAGCTGTGAGGCTGACACTGTTTGCTCTCTTTGTTCCACAGACACTGTCACACTCCCTCAGGATGGCAGACCAGAACTTCGAGAAGCTCAAGGACGAGTCCGACCGCCTGGAACAACACGCCAAGAAATCTGTCAACTGGCTGCTGTGGATAATGCTAATTGTAGTTTGTTTTATATTCATCAGCATGATTCTCTTCATCAGGATTTTCCCTAAACTGAAATGATTCTGTTTCATTTTATTTAAAGCTGCCTGCAGTGCAGTGGGAAAGCTCAGCTGTTGTGAAACTGTCACAGTCAATGTCCCTAAAGAGGCTGTCCAAGGCCTACCTTGTATCTCCTCCCTGTGCAGGCAGTGGAGGGTTTCCTGAGGAAGGCTTTCCACACTTGGATACTTGTTTACTCGGTTACTGTTGTTGTCTCTTGAGGGGAGAGCTGAGGCAACAGTGAGAATTTAGACTGAGCTGCTAACAAGCTCTATAGTGGATAAATACAGTCATTTTTAATGCGGTTATGACAAATGTTATGATTCCTAAAAGGCATTTAGTCAATACAAATTTAAATAACAGTTGAAGTCTTACAACCTTTCTTGTCTTCACAGCTTTTCTGTACTGACCTAGGAGCTTGCTGCCAACAGGATATTTAATTTCAGTTCTGTACATACACAGCTGCTAGTGTAGGAAGAGAATTCTGCTGTTCAGGTGCTTGCTTGGCTCAGATTCAGAGTATCAGAAGGTAAAACTCTTCTCAGGCTCACCTTTTACCCAGATGGATATTTGGGACTTTGGACTTTACCATCTTAAGTTTAGACTTACCACAGGACTGGAGTTGCTTTCTGTGCAGTGTTTGCTTCCCTTTTGTGCGTGCAAATGTTCTCACTTCTCATTGTTGTGTTGATGCTGTTGGGTGAAGGAAACACCGTGACCCTGCCACCTTTGAACTGTACACACAGTGCTGCAGGTGGCACAGACCTCACCTGTGCAAACATGCTTGCACTGGAAGATGAGGGCAAAGGAAGGTGGTGTCTTCAAGATGGAAATAATAACTTTAAAAATATTCAGCCTTTCTTTTTGAGCAAATTATTCCTGTTAAGCGTTGTCTCAAGAGTTCACTAAAATAAAACAGAGAGAAAATAAACTCATATTTTTAAAACACTTTGTCTGCTAGAAAAAATGGGATTCTGCAGTAAAGCAGGGTTTGTGTGAGAGCCTGAGAGTCTCTGTAGGTGCTTGTGATAAGCTGAAGGAAAACCCTTCTGCATCCCTGCTGCTCAGTGTTGAGGTGTGTCCCATGGAGGAGGTGAGGAGCAGCAGGTGACCCTGGCTGTGCTTTGGTCTGGAACCAAACCATGGGGTGTTCCAGGCTGGCTGCTGATCCCAGCAGTTCCAGGACAGGGCATGGTGAGGGACAAGATGTCTGTCACAACTGAGTTCTTGGCAACATCCAGCTTTGCTCTAAACACATCCCAAAGCTCCAGGCTCTATGTCAGAGCTGTCTTCTGTACAAACCCATCCCTGGTAATGAAGACAGTTAGCATTTTTTACACAAAGTATTTCTGTTCATCTGACATGGTATTTGCAAATTAATATGCAACTCACGGATTATCAAATGAATAATTATATTATGAGGTACAGCTTTTAATTCCAGCTACTCAGATATCTGCAATATACCCCTGTTTTACTTACTTTGGATTTAGAAAAATTCATAGTTGGAGCAATCAATTTATGGATATTTCTACTTTTCCCACTTGTTTTCCTTCATCTGTATGTAATGTTTGACATTTCACTGTGCTTCATTAGTCAATGCTGTGTCACCAAATTATTTTTCAATTCTAATTATTCACTAATTTCCCTGCAGGCGTTTTAATGCCGAGCTCTTCTCTTGGAGGCTGAATGTGATACTGGAATTTGTTTTTGTATGTGAAATTTTGGGATGCAACATTAATGCTCCGTCGTCCATAACATTGTCCTTTTTATTACTTGAAAGAAATTTTTTTTTCCTAGCTTGCAAAAGATTTGGTGCGTCATTGCAGACAAGTTTAAAACTGAATTTTGCTATCAGCAAAATGGATTGCATGTAACTTTTTGGCACTTAAAAATTAGGAAATTTTTGATTGGAAAGACATGAAAGGGGGCTGCTAGTGATAGCTTGTCTCCAAGAAAACATGCAGCCCTCCAAGTCACAGATACTGATTTACAAAGAAGCCTGCATGAAGCGAGTTCAGAAACCACTTGACTTCTGACCATTGACATCTCATGGGTGTTTGTTATTTTGAATGAATGGCCAGAAGTGAACCCTGTAACACTTTTTGTTATCTCCAGCGGCCGTTGAGCACTTAGCCTCTCCTTCCTGGGGCTTCTCTCCCAGGTGGAATAATGTTCCCTTCTTCCCCCAACCTTACAGACTACTGCCTCAGCAACTCCTTCACACAAAGGCTGGGTTGTTGTCTTTGCTTTTCTCGAATTCATTTAGCAATTGGAGTCATTCAAACCACTTTGAAGATGGGAGCCGGTGCTATTTAGAATAAACAATGACTCAGAGCTTTGTGACAGTTCCCAGATGAATGACAGTTTTTATTTTTGACTGACCTGTGTGGGGTGGTGGATGCTCTGCTGCTCCAGCCCTCAGCTCCATTTTGTGGCACAGGGCTCTGTGCAGCTCTCCACAGAAGAGTATGTATAGAATATGTATAGAAATGGCCTGTGAGAGTTGCTTAACTTTCCCAAAGGCTTGGGAAATCCAGATGGGGAGATGATTATCAGGCACAGGACTGGGCATTGCTTGGCTTCTTGGCAGACTACCTGCTTTGAGACAGCAAGGAAAATTAAACCAAAACCCTTTTGGAGGCTTGGGTCATGTCAGGCCAGTGGATGCAGCAATTCAGAGTCTGGCAGCAGCAGCGACTCTGGGTCAGTCTAAGCTTTTCTGGCCAACACCCTTAGTGGCAGAGGCTCCGTGTGTTATAATGCTCAGTGTTTAGCAGTGTTCTCATCACAGCCAGATGGGACGTGCTGGCAGGATTGGTCACAGGCTGTTGGTGAGGGTGCAGGAATGGCAGGAGCAGAACGCTGGGTACAATGGCTCCTGTAGCTGGGCAGTCCCAGGTTTTGGGCATGGCTTCCCTTGGGCTCCCTTTCCCTTTGTGCATCAGACTTGAGAGGCTGTGAGCAGCTTCCCCAAACTGGCAGCTATTCTGCCAAAAGGGAATATGCTGTGAAGAGTGAAAGTGAGGGAGTGGGCAGAGCAGGGTTCTGCTCCCGACTCTTCCCTGTGTGACACAATTGTCACCTTCTTTCTCATTGTCTGCTGTAAACCTGCCATGAAACCTCAGAATTGAGTCTTACGATTTAGTTGTGATTTAGTTTCTTTTATGAAAGAAATCCTTCCCTGTGAGGGTGGGGAGGCCCTGGCACAGGATGCCTGGAGGAGCTGTGGCTGCCCCATTGCTGGAAGTGTTCCAGGCCAGGCTGAATGGGGCTTGAAGCCACCTGGGATGGTGGAAGGTGTCCCTGCCCATGGCAGGGGGTGGGATGGGCTTTTAAGGTTCCAACTCAAACTATTCTGTGATTCTGTGAATCCTAAAATCTGTAATGACAGGCTAGAGCAGCTCGGGGCAGATACTCAAATGTCGCGGTCTGCAGCAGAATTCCCGATGTAATTCCCAAGTCCCAGGGCCTGGCATGGGGCTGGCTGGCAGCTCCTGTCCTGACCTGCCCCACTGCTGGGAATCCGTGTGCACTCACCGTGTGTCCCACTGAACGGGAGTGACATTAAACCCCAACGGCGCTAAATCAATACCGCTTGTCACATGATGCCACCGTGACATTTCTGGATGAGCGCTCCCTCTAACAGGAGCTGGAAGTGGGAAGCAGCAGCAGTTAGTGAATAATGGATCAGATACGCCTGATTTGTAACATTTACAGAGAGAGGGCGTGTCTCCCAGCGACAGAACAAACCGGTTATCAAACGGGAACTGGGAGTTCTGGCTCCTCCAAAACGCAAACCCTGAGCAGCGTGGAGCACAGAGACAGGGTTTGTGAACCCCTGGTGCTACCCAGAGTGCCAGCTCGCCCTCCAAATTAGACTCTGGATCAACAAAAACAGGCATTAGTGTCAGGAAATAACCAAAGGAGGGGCTGGGGGTGAGCTGTGGATCGGAACTGGTGCAGCCAGTGGCTGGGCTGGAACCTGGCATGGCTGTGCTGGGGGCAGTGACGCGGCTGTGGCCGCTGCCCAGCATGTGGTGGCTGATGGAGAACAGGGAGCCTGGCAGCAGGTTGTGCAAAACACACCTGGGGCTGCCTGAGGTGAGCAGCAGGAGCTGCAGGGAAGGATGGAGGGTGAGGAGGCTTAGAGGGCTGAGGGCCATATCTGTCTGGCTGTTTCACATCTGGGCCCTGCTCACCTGATCCAGGTTGGGAAATCCAGCTGACGCTACTTTGTTTTTTTCAAGTTGAAAACTTTGATGCTGAATTAGAACAAATATATTCTGACAATGAATTAAAAATAAGTCAAATGTTGCATCTGCCTCTGTGGCACACAAAAATCAAACTGCACAAAACCAGAAACTGGACAAAAGAAAAGCTAAAAAAAGGCAGTGCTGCAGTTGGCCATGAAGAGATGGAATTTGCATCCTTCATCGCCAGGGTCTTTGACCTGCATGTAGCTGGGAGATGCCCTCTGCCATTTTCACCCTGGTCAAAATTTGTATTTGCTCATGTAACCATAGAATTCTCCAGAAGGATCTGACAGTGTTTCCTGTTTCAACAGTAAAAAGCTAAGACTTCTGTCCTTAGCACATAAAGTGACCGGATCTCCATCCTCTGAGCCTTCTCTCTGAGAAAAGTCACTTATCGGATTTGGTGTGGACGGAAGGAAGGGTAAGAAAAGAACTCTGTAATCCATGACATGAAATATTTTATATTAAGAGATTTGGCAAAGGGTTTTATGTGACTCTAAACAGGATGAGATAATTTTCCAAGGTCAGCTCTCCTGTACTCTCAGCTATAGGTTTAGTCACTGAGAAGTCAATCCCGTAAACCTTCGCAGCAACATCCTGCCAGTGATGCAGAGACTTGGCTGTTGTTGGCTTCAACAGCAGCTCTGCTGCTTCTTCAAAGGGCAGGAGGCTGCCTGACGTGCAAATTGCCTGGTGAGAAATGTGTGAGCAGGAAAGAGTGCTTGGCAAATCAATAAAAACAGAGTAACCTGAGCCATGGGGTAACTCTTCACCCAGGCAGTTGAGACTTGTTGTTAGGAGAAGGCCACAGTGAACTGGTGGAGCAGAAAGTGGGAATTCTGAGCTCAGCTCAGCCTCCAGGCTGCTGCTGTGTGGCTTTGGCTCCTGAACTAGTTTTCAAGCAGTTTAGTTCGTAAAACAGAATTGGTACCAATGAACCTTCTTGGTGAGTCAACTGCTTCAAAGCTCCTTTTGGGCACAAACTTTGTGTTCCTTGACTATTTCCAGGCTGGTTAATTAGTGAGGAACCTTAATTTGTATGGCCTAAGACACACAGCCTAAAACCCACACACGTGTTCCAGTGTCTAGAGAAAAAGATGTATTTGGTTTTCAAGGTGTGAAGCTTTCAGCAAGCTCCATGTGTTGGTGGTTGGGAGCTGAGCTGGGTTCTCTCTCCACAGGCACTTGTGACAGTACAAGGATTATATTGCTGCAACATTCAAACTGCTTTACAAAGTCATTGTCCCTACCTGTTTGTGCAAATGTGGTTTCTGCTCCAGGGATGGGTTTCCAAGGACTTCAGTTCTGAGCAGCATTGATCTGGAGGAGGGATCTGTTGGGAAGTTGGTACTCTTAGGTTGGTTTGATGTGGAGGCATCTGCTGGACAGAGCAGTAGACTGTCCTAGTAGGACAAGGGCTGGAGGGACAGGACACAGGGAATGGCTTCCCACTGCCAGAGGGCAGGGCTGGCTGAGATATTGGGCAGGAATTGTTGGCTGTGAGGGTGGGCAGGCCCTGGCACAGGGTGCCCAGAGCAGCTGTGGCTGCCCCTGGATCCCTGGCAGTGCCCAAGGCCAGGTTGGACATTGGGGCTTGGAGTGACCTGGGATAGTGGGAGGTGTCCCTGCCCATGGCACAGGGTGGGATGGGATGGTCTCTAAGGCCCCGTTCAACCCAAACCATTCTGGGATTTAAGTAAGGAATGGATCAAGCTGAAACAAGTAAGTCTTTGTAGGGTCAAACAGATGGATACTATTGCAAGTCTCTGTGTACTTACTTTCTTAGGAGGATTCAGATCTGAACCCCCCATGGTCTGTGATTGTCACAGTTCATAGCAGACATTTATCCCTGCTTATTTCCAAGTTATTTTAACTAAACCATAAAACATCTGGAGTAGAGAGAAAGAAATGTGACTGTTGCCAATATTTAATATATCGAAGTGGTGATTTTAGTAGCTTCTTGAATCAGGAATTAAAGAAGAGCCTGCATTGCAGCTATTAGAAAAAAAAAAAAAAAAGAGTAAGCAGGTGTTGGCTTAGTTTCTAAGCGCCCACATTGCTCCTGTTGGTTTATCTGATTGCAAACCAAGTGCACTGTAGCGTGATGAATATGTAGCAGTGAATGTATGGGAAAGATGCTGGAAAGGTTGCACCCTGATGTTCTTAATCAGTAATTAGAAACTAAAAATAGTATTTTAAGGAAAGATAATAAATCCGTAGCCTTTAATCCTCATGTGCCAATGTGTAAGCTGATATCATTATTACATGAAAAGGCAATGAGAACATAAGTGAGTAAGCAAGAGCAGGTTGCTGTTACAGTCACAGTATAAATTCCACACAGCCCGAACAGTCCGGGTGATGTTTGGCTCTGTCTGTTTTATGCAAAGTCTACAGTCATAAAGCAGGTTAATTTGCAAGCAGAGAAGGAATACTTTTGTTGTTTATTTCCATTCCTTAATTGCCCTTACTTCCTGAAGCAGTCCAGCATGAGCGGGGTTCTGAGTCTCTCCGCACTTGTCAGCTCGAGGCTGTGGTGTGGATTTGGGAAAAAAGGACAGAAATGGGGGAAAAGCCTTCCCATGACTGTGGTTCTGATGCACCAATGGGCTGAATCCAACAGCTCCTGTGCAGACACACATCTGCTGTGCTGATGACAGAGAAAGCATCCCCACTTAAGCAGAGCCTTTCATCTCAGCATTTAAATAGTCTGCAAATGCCAAGATGTAGTTATTGTTGCACAGGTACCATACCAGCTAATCCTGCTTACGCTGGTCGAATCAGGCCGCCAGCCTTACCCTGTCCAACAGGGAAACCTCAAACAACATCGGGGGGTGAATCACCCCAGCAGAGCTGTGATTTCACTGACCACCCTCCTCATTCACACTGTGTCATATCCCTGGGACAACTGCAGTGATTCTTTACCTGGAAAAGCGATGCAAGGGATTTTAAATAGGATTTTAAATTTTAAGCTCATAGTGCAATTCAGTGTCCAGACAAAGGGACTGAGGCACAGTGACCTGCTGGTCACCACTGGTCTGTCCAGGAGTCCCTAATGTCATGCAGAAGTAAGAGATCTGTTGTAAGGTAAAGATGGTGGGATAAAGATTTTAAAGAATGTCTATTTGCCAAGCATTTTTTTAATTAAAAAAGGCTTTATTCCAGCAGTTTATAACTCATTTGTCTCACAGAAATGGCTGAAAGCAAGAGCCAGATAAAATTACTGGAAGTTGCCAGGAAACGTGCTGTCATGGCTTAGTGCAAGTGCAGCACAGAGATGATTAAAAAAGGCACCAAATGGTGAATCCCACTGGAAAAAGAACCAGAATTCTGTAATGGCTCTTTGGGTTCTGTAATACTGAAAGCAGTGGCAGTGGTAGACGGTATCCTCATCCCAAGTCTGTCCAGCTCTGCAGCAATTCATCCATTCTGAGAGGAGAAGGAGGGACACGGGCACAGCCAGGGCAGCAGCCCCGCTCTCAACCTGGGCTGGCAGCACTGGGGACAGTGAAAGAATCCCAGAATGGTTTAGGTTGGAAGGGGCCCTTGGGGACCATCTCGATCTACCCTCTGTTATGGAGAGGAACACCTTCCACTGTGGCAGGCTGCTCCAAGCCCGGTCCAGCCTGGCCTTGGACACTGCCAGGGATCCAGAGGCAGCCACAGCTGTGCCAGGGTCTGCCCACCCTCCCAGTAAAAATCCTTTCCCTTATCGCTAACCTAACCCTACTCTCCTTCCATTTGAACCCACAGCGAGGTGAGGCTGCTCAACTCCTGCCTTTTACCCGCTGCACACTACCGAGGCCACAGCGGCACCTCGGGCAGCGCCAGCAGGGCTCACAGGCGGCCTGGATGGCTGGGTGGGCGGACGGATGGAAGGATGGACGGACCGATGGATGACTGGATGGATGATGGGCGGATAGATGGATAGATGATGATGGGTGGCTGGCTGGCTGATGATGATGGGTGGCTGGATGCCGCCGCTGCTCCTCCCCCGGCCCGTCCCGTCCCGTGCCCGCGCTCCGCGCCGCCTCTTGCGGCCGCCCCGCTCGGCTCCAGCTGACGGGGGCAGCCCCTTGTTTACTGGCCGGGGCGCCGCCGCCAGCCCGGCCTGCGCTGGAAGGGGCCGCCGGGCCGGGGCCGACACCGCGGGCAGGGAGGGGCCCGGCGCTATAAAGGGGCTCCGCGGGGGCTCCACCGGCGATGCTCGGCCGGGCCCGGCCCCCGCGCCCGCCCCGCGGATCTGATTCGCGCCGGGCGGCGTTCGGCCGCGGCAAGCCGGCGCGCGATGGGACCGAGAGCGGCTGGCGGCTGGCGGCGTGGCCGTGGACGTGGGTGCATGGGAGCCTGGTGCGGCCCCGCGGGCCGCGGCGGTAGGTGATAGCTCGGGGCGGGCCGGGAGGGTTGGGGGCGTGCCGGCGGCGGTGCGGGGCCGGCCCCGGCGTGGCCCTTTGTAACCTGCGCGGGGGGCCACGGGCAGCGCTGGACGGCCGCGGCCCGGGCGCAGCCGGGTCACCTTAGACCCGGACCGGGAAGGGGCCCGGCCGGGGCGAGGGCCCGGCGGCTGGGGCCGGAGACTGGAGCGGATGCACGGCCGCGGCGCGAGGGCAGCGGCTGACCCGGAGCGCTCGGCCGGGCGTCCGGCCTCCGGGGCCCCGCGGGGGCGGGCGTCTGGGCCGGGTGTCAGCGGTGGAGCGCGCCCGGGGCAGGCGCGCGGGGAAGGGCACCGTCACTCTGCGGTGCCGATCCTCGCTCCTTCCCACGACACTTCCCCAGTCATTCCCACCTCCCTTCTCGATCCTCCCCCGCGCCCCTGCCATCCCCTCCCCAGGCCCTGCCAGGGTACCTTTCTGTTCCCATCCACGGTCCTTTTCTCGGACCCCCTCTCCGGCCCCTTCACTGGGTCCCCTCACCCGATCCATCCCCAGAGTCCCTTCCCCGATTCTTTCCCGTGTTTCTTTCCCAGTATCTTCCCGTGTACCTTTCCCGAGTCCCTTAGTGGCTCCTGACCTCCCGAGTACATTCTCGGTCCCCTCCCCGACCTGTGCCCCCGCCGCTCCTCGGCTGCTCAGAAACGGCCTCCGCGTTCAGGGGGTTTAGTGTGGCCAGACGCGCGAGTTTTGTCTTTAACCACTTTTAGGTAGTGCTGCCAAATCCACCAGGTATTAAGATGGGGAGAGTCCGGGGGGAGGGAGGCTCTGTGTGTTAAACACGGGGCTTGTAAATACAAGAGGAGCCGCGGTATAAAGATGGTGTGTTGGAGGTCACAAGTGTTAAACCCACGGCTGGCTCGAGGGTAAGCCTTACGAGTGTTGTGATGGGTACGTTAATAAACTTGCTCAGGAAATCCTTTTAATGAGATGTTCTTACATTTGGGGCAATTCTACACGGTTTTTTTTGACAAAAGGAAAATATTTGATTTAAAGATAGACTAACTGGATCTGTGGGTGACTAGTCTCCCATTAGCACATATCTGCTTGATGCGTTCCCATCAGATAGAAACCAAGAGCTAACTGAGAATCAGTTCAGTACAGACAGATTGCAGTGATGGGACATTATGGGACTAGTTTGCGGACAGCTCAGGTGTAATATAAAACGCAGGATGTTCCTGTCTTTAACTATCCGCCCCCACAGATCTTTTCCTAGCCACTTAGGACACGTCTGTATATTAAAAATATAGACCGTTTCTCCTCATAGTGTATTGTTATGTTATGTTTGAACCTTAGCAAAAGAGGCTCGCTGCCACTGTGCGCACCTTGGGAGGTCCAGTCCCAGCTGCTGCTGGGCAAACATGCCCGCCTCCAAACAGAAGATGGAAAAGGCAGTTGACATATAGCACTAATAAAAATAAATACGTGTGCAAATAGAGTACAGCAGTTCCAATTGAAAACACTTATTATTACTCCTCAGCACAGCCTAGGATTTGGTTATTTATTTAAATCATGGTTTCTTTTTGGGCGGTTAAAGGCGTGTGTTTATGTTCTAAATCCCTAATATTTCTGGTTACAGCATGGGCAGGAAAAATGTACTTTGAGGTTAATGGATGGAAGAAAGGGCACAAGGACAGCAAAGCAAACAATTGGGTTGGAATATTTTAATACTGTTTTTATGGTAGCAAATACTCTCATGAATTTCTATAGACCCAATTGGGACCACCCGATGGGCCCCTGAGGTGAAAGGTTGTCAGGCTGCTCTGTGGTTTTTATTCTGTTCTGGGGGGCGATGTCTCTGTTTTTGGGACCGT